>CAJGYO010000018.1:4704845-5010644 GCA_904845875.1 Miscanthus lutarioriparius
AACTTCTTTTTCTCATACCTTGCACGAGCCACCTCTGCGTCATGGTCCTCGCTGCATCCAATCCCTTTATGTATAAAATGCAATCGATTAGCAACGCGATTATATTACATTTAAAATCGATAACGAAAAAAAAGGCTTTCAAGCACTCACCGGCACATAATGCAACAACATTCTCATTCAAGACCTCTGCATCTATACTCTTGTCTCCTCCTTGCCTCCTTCCTTGCCCTCTCCTCCTCTAACGTCCTCCGTCTCTCCAATCCCTATTTGTCAAGTCCAACATCGATCGGGTTCTTAATACCGCTACATCTAGCAAACTCACGCATCTTGTTTTTTGTGATGTTTAACGAATAGGTTGACGTAATCAGGTCCATATCCTCTTCCGTGCAATTACTTGCCTCCTCTTCAATTCATCCAAGAACTTAGCTTGATCATCATAACATTCCCACCTGCATTTCCTAGTGCTCTGTTCAAACGAAAAATTATATCATATATGTCTTAGCAAAAGAAACAAAATACGATTTCATGTTTACCATAAAAATAACCAACCTCATCATAGTCAACCATATGGCTGCAATAATGGCCTATTCCAAGCTCCGAAGGGACTAGACCGTAGTTGGATTTAACACCACATTCGCACTTGACTAGAGGTGCTTTATAAATTAACCTTTCTTTCTTCTTTTCCATTGCCTTTGGTGGCTCCGGCCATTGATTCTTAGGACCATAGAGCCACTCCTTGAAACGACACTTCGCAAATCCATACACTTAAAAGAGGAGACATTAGTACATGAACACATAGAGCTAAACATTTAAACAGATACACTTTCCACTTACTTCGTGTTTGTTCGGACACACAAACTCCAACGTATTCTCAGAGTTTATCATAGCTCGATCTCTGCATTCGCATAGAGGAGGTTCATCGAGTCGTCTAACTATGGCTAGGTGCTTCTCCTTAGCCGTCATTGGCGGGGGGTTAGGGGGGCGGAACCCACCGCTTGAAGTGCTCACGTGGATGTCTCCCTCTAAACCAATCGTCAAGAAGGAGGTACCTAGGGTCAAACTTGTCTCGCACTGGGCCGATCAAGCAAAAAGAAAAGGCACCTCTCATGGTCCTACACAACAAAATTCCAACAAAATATTAGTAGCACACTTACACAAATAAAGAAAAAAAGATAGTGAAAACAATTAGTTACATTCAAACGATTGCATGTAGAAGCAACGCCACTGTGTGTGTCTGGATGTCTCGATTGAAACACGTGGGTCGAGAAACCACAGCGATCCTGATTAGGGACAGGAGGTCAGGAGGACGGGGCATCTTTGCTAGACGTTGGGGTATAATTCTCGAGGACGACCCGTTGCGCCAAAACTCCTCCCGATACATTTCTTGCATCTAACAAAATGAATGTAATTTAATAAACAAAAATCAAAACATCACAAATTAATTTCAATGAGAACCATAACTACAATACAACCAATTTCGTTATAAGAACCGAAAGCAATTAACATTAAACCCTAAACCTATGGTTTTCCATTTGATACACAACAATGAACCCATAACATAACTACATGCGCTGCTGTTACCTAGGTTTGCTAGCTTTTCCACGTCTTGGCATCATCCTACGGTTGTATAATACAAATATTGAGGGATAGAATGAAACCCTAAGTAATGACGATTCTTAGGTTGAAAAATCCGACTAATATATACCGAATTGATGCGAAAAAAACTAGGAGGGGAGCGAGGATACCTTGCTCTCGAAGATCTACGGATCAAATCAAAGTTTTCAAGGTCCAATATGCCGATTCGTGAGGTAGGGCGAAATAGGGAGAGAGAAAACCCGAGAGGGAGGAAAAAGAAAAGAAAGAAGGCTTGGGCAGGAAGGTTGGGGCCGGAGTTAAAACACCACCTCGGCGCCATAGATCATGGCGCCGAGCTTGGCGCCAAGATCTACGGCACCAAGCTTGGCGCCAGGATATATGGCGCCGAGCTGCCTGTTAAGTCACCGCCACGTCTGCGTCGAGCTCAAGACCTGGGCGCCAGCAACGATGGCGCCGAGCAGTGTAAGCTCGGCGCACTGCTTGGCGCCAACAACTTTGGCGCCGAGTTAAGGATCTAGATTTTAAAATATTACCTCCAGAAGCATATTTGTAAAAAATTTTCAAAAAAGAGCTAAAAAATAAAAAATTCGGTGTGCGGGTGGACGTGGTCGTCGTCTTCCATATCTCTCCGTCCCCCTGCAGGCCCCAACTCGCATGCACTGCAGCACTTGGCAGTTGGCTGGGTAGAATTGTTTATTTATTCCAGTTATCTGAGTGTATTATCCTATTATTTGATGTCCATGTCCAGGAGAGGAGATGATGGTGAAATATATACTAGGCCTTGTTTAGATACCCTCAAAATTTCAAGTTTTTTCACTCTCTCTCCATCACATCAATTTTTAACTGTTTGCATGGAGCATTAAATGTAGATAAAAAAAATAACTAATTGCACAGTTTAGTTAGAAATCACGAGATGAATCTTTTGAGCTTAGTTGGTCTACGATTAGACAATATTTACCAAATAAGACAAAAGTGCTACTATTCATCGGGTTGAAATTTTTTTCAATCTAAACAAGGCCCTAGTACCGTTCTACTAGATATACTGGCATGTGCATGCATGCATGGTAACTGTTTTTTTTCAGCTGGAAAGAAAAGCATTGCAATTGTTATTACCTGTTAATTTTATCGATTGAATGAAGAGGAAAAATAAAGTGTCATTTATGGTGTAATCAGTAGCAGAGAATGTATGTCATATTTGTTTTTATTTGTTTATAAATAAAATGTGATGTAAATGATACTAGCTTCCCGAAGCACAAGGACAACGCTATATTTATAGGTAGCTCCACTTAGCTAGGTATGGTCAAAAGTAATGTGTACACTATACAAAGCATGGAGCCTACCAGCTGCAACAATTCAATTCGAGCACATATATACGAGTATCCTCAACGCAAAAAGAATTGGACAGGGCCTCCGAGTAAACAGCTCATATAGGAGTACATGTGCATTAAGTACCATTGTGTTTATGCTGTACTCCCCTTCCGTTCGTGCTTGTTTAGGTTTATAGTCAAAAGTTCATTTATTTGGGAACGGAGAGAGTATTGGATGTTTTAGTGGGAAACATAAACATGGAAAGTAAAGGCAGCAAGAGAAGTACTTGGTATATATTATACATTCTTGTAAAAAAATTATGATTATAGTACCACAGACACGCATATATATGAACACACGCATGCACCTATTCCTATAAACACCTCTTAAAGACTGATCCAGCAGATCTTGATATTGATGTGCATTAAGAGAAATTAGCAATGTATACGCAAAAAAAAGATGATGACAAAATGGTTTATTTATATCCATATACACACATGACAGAGCTGTGAAAAATAGTTTGGTAACTATATATACAAAAAAAAATGTACCGTGTGTTCATGATAGAGCTCATGAGTAGTACCAGCAGCACTAGTATGCATGCATGCATATTCCAAACACCTTTATTTGCAGGCTGATGGCTACTCCGTAGCTAGGTGCGTGAACAAAATCCTTTGGGACAAACATTGCATGCTATAGTGTAGTATAGTACCTCCCTACCTCGCATCAGACAGGAAATGTTGCACGCACTCTCAAAAACTGTTGGGAGGAATTTTCATCAGCCTGTGTGTGTGCCATACTCTCTCCGTCAAGAAAAAACGCAATTGACGGAGGGAGTATCACCACCGGAAAAGCTGTGTTTTTTTTTGCAGGCGAGCAGAGAGAAAGAAAGAAAGGCAAAAAAAAACGAGGCAAAGTGAAAACGGAACGGCGCCCAGCTTCATTAATCAGCCTAGCGTCGTAGTGGCTGTAGCTGAGCGAGTTAAAACCCCAAGGGTGTGTAGCGTGGGGCCATCCCGGCCGTCTAGGCGCCAGCGGACGGCGCTAGCCTCGCCACGTGGCGGGAATCCGGGGCGTGTGTCGGGTAGTAGCAGCACTAGTACCCCTTTCAGGCCCGCCGGCCGCGAAAGACGCCGCTCCTGCTGCTGCTGCTGCCGCCCGGCGGGGCCCATGGCTGTGGCCCTCGCCGTCGTCGACCACGTTCTCGAACGCCATGGAGGGAAACGGCGCGCGCACACACACTGTTGCACGCACTGTCGCAGCCGCAGCAGCAGTAGGGCGAGGCAGGGAGAGCGTGAACAGTGGGAGTGGTGACTAGTGAGAGAAGCTTCATGCATGGACATGGACACACGGACACGGACACGGACATGCATGGAGATGGACGGAACGCTAGAGGTAGGGGAAAGGGGAGCTTGTTGTGCTTGCTTGCTGTGCGTGGTGGCCATGGCGATTTAAATTTGACCTGCGTGCATGCTGGTGCTAGCTGCAGCTGTCTTGTTGTCACCATATGCTCCTGGCTTTCTGCTCGCTTCTCTGACGAGATGCAGAGGGCGGCATGGCATGGCATTGACAGGGCCTGGTCTAGAACCTGTCAGTGCCTCATGATCTCGCCCTGCCTTAAAAAGGTTGCCGATCATCATGTAAAGCACACCCAAGGGCCGGCTAGCAGCAGGCTGCAGGGATCCTCTGCGCCAGGGGAATGAACGAAGAGGAACAACAACGTAACGCCTCTGTGCTTGCTTGTCACTCAGACAGTCACTGTACCACGTACCCATGCTGCCGTTCACTTTATTGGTATCACGTCGCCGATTTTAATTTATTTTATTTGAGGGAGTCTTGTGTTAGTTGAGAATTGATGTAAATATTTGTGAGTTTATTGCAGGGCCGTCTCCAGGTTTTGGGGCCCGAGAGAGAAATGTAAATTGGGCCCCTCATATTGATCGGGGCTGGAATAATGCTGCATATATATGGCGCAACGGCAGAATTACGAAACCAGATCACAACGGCATGGCCGATGGGCTAACGGAGATACAGAGTCACGTAGAAGCGACTGCGGTAATTGAAACATAGAGACTCGCAGTAATTGAGCCATGGGGTCTAAATTTGCGGCCTTCTGTTTTTTTGGGACCCTCAGCGGTCGCTCACCACGCTCATGGCCTTCAACGGCCCTAGTTTATTGCTACCTTAGTCTCACATAGAGTGTCAACTTGTTTTTTTTCATACGTCAATCAATCTTAAGCTTGATTGATTTTATAAAAAATATCAATATTTATTGTGCCAAATAAATATTAGTAGATTCATCATGCAATATATTTTATAGTAAATCTACATACTTGCACAGTCATTGCTCTTATGTCCGAAATTACTCAACAATATAATAGAGAGTCGATCACCAGTCAAAACTGGGTACTTCTCCCACCCTAAAAAGAATGTAATTCTCCTTTTCTGAAGACCGAAACAATTTTAAGTTTGACTAAATCGATAAAAAGAAATACTAACATGTATGGAATAAGTATCCTTGAATAATCATGGAGTATTTTCATAATAAAATTATTTATAGACATAGATGTTGATACTATTTTTTCAATAGACTTCGTCAAACATTGGAAAGTTTGACTTGTTCTAAACCTAGAATTGTTTTTGTGTTTTCAAGGGAGCATATAGGGAAAAAACTATGGGAATTCAATTATTTAAAGTGAACAATTATTGTGAAATTCAATGCCAAAATAAACCTAGACACATGAGAGAGAGAGAGAGAGAGAGAGAGAGAGAGAGAGAGAGAGAGAGAGAGAGAGAGCATGTGCAATGAGACCCCAACAAACGGTAAAAATAAAGGAAGCAGTGTAATAAAGAAAAAGGGCCATCTCTGGTCAGTAATCGAAATGATCAAACTAAAGTACACCTTGAACCACACACATTCCGCGGTTGTTTAGCATGGAAGTAGTGCAGTAATTGACGCTGACAAGTGCGGCTACTATATAGTATAGTACCTTCTTGAAACTTGGAGTTGAGGTTGACAACACTAGTGGAGAAATGAGATCTAGTCCCGGTTGGGAACTAGCTCTACTCCCGGTTTCCCAACCGGGACTAGCAATCCGGGACTAAAGATGTTGTTCTTTAGTCCCGGTTTGCTACAACCGGGACTAAAGATCCTCCCAGCTTTAAAAAAAATGCCTCCCACCGCTGCGCCCCGTGAGATTCGAACCCAAGACCTCATGCACTGCCTCGCGCGTAGCTTACCACCCCACATACACAACACATCTAACAATAGATGGGATGCTTTCCTTTTGAACTAACCCATCGGGGGACCTTTAGTCCCGGTTGATGTTACCAACCGGGACTAAAAGTTCTTTAGTCCCCGTTAGTAACATCAACCGGACTAAAAGGTCATTTTAGTCCCGGTTGGTGTTACCAACCGGGAGTAAAGGTTGAGGATTTTTTAGTCCCGGTTGGTGGCTCCAACCGGGAGTAAGGTTCACTTTAGTCCCGGTTGGTATCTCCAACCGGGACTAAAGATCCTCGCCATCGTGCCGAAAGCGATAGAAGTTGTTATGCTAGGGATTTTTAGTCCCGGTTGGTGTCTCCAACCGGGACTAAAGGTCTCTCTAGTCCCGGGCGCAAAAAATACCGGGACTAGAGCTTATTTTGGCCTCAGATGAAAGGTCTGTTCTCTACTAGTGCAACCATATGATTTTCTTACAGAGTTTCATAATACATATTTCTTTATTTGCTGCTGTTCATGTGACGTGACAGCAAACCATATGACAAAGTATACAGGTAACAAAAACATATGCATGGACCTCTGCTGTTCACCTTGAACCACACACATTCCGGCTGTTCCTGCAGCTGCACGCACTTCTCCTCCCCTCTCTGATCCTAATCCTACTACATGCATGCATTTTTCATGATGTATATATCCATGCACACAACCATTCGTAGCCACTTTTGTTGTTGGTTAAGCTAGCTACGTGTACAGGCAGCAGTCTTATTGTTAGCTCTACTTATATAGCTAGCTTATTAGGTCTTTGGTCTCTACCTAGTGGGTCCCGCCGTGCCCTATATATCATCTGTTGCTAGCTCTATGTACACATTGTGTCTCACGATGCACCGTGCATAGTGAAAACCAACTCAAATCAAGTCCGTTCAGTTGAGCTAGTACGCTCTATGTATATATTGGAGACCAATAAGATGAGCCTATATATAGCATGTGCAATGTAACGTACGTTGTTTTTGCTCTAATTAAGAACAAAATTAAATGAGTGGATAGTCAGGTTTTTATATATGCATCTCAACTGGTTGACATTTGTATTGCTGCAGTGCAATATCAGCGAGTCCTTTCGCGGTCTGATCGACGATGATAAATAAAAAAATTAAGTTGGAGCAACCAACAAGCTAGCGGCAGGTTATATGGACGATCTGTATATGTCGTTTCAGTAAAACAGGAGGAGGAGGAAAATAATGTGCAAGTGTCGACAAGGTATCTCGTCGATGGGAGTTGATATGATTCAAATAGTGGAAAACTTCAAATGTCCAAATGACATAGTGGCGTGCACTAAATAAAAGAGATCGGTCGATCCTACAAAGGATTTGATGACATATAATAAAAGTGATCACCATTGCAATATGCACTCTGCTGGGTGCCATATTTGGATTTATCAATTGGGGTGACCAGATACTAGCTAGTAAATTTATCAAATAATTGTACTTCATAAAAACAGTAATTACATAAATAATTGTAGAGTTTGAAATCTCAGCTATTAGTTAAACTAAACCCACCTTTAACTCAATAATTCAGATGAAACTGATTATTTCCATGAAATAATGGATGGCCAAGTGAATATAATTCCAGTTAATCGGCAAATTAAAAGGGCTAAATAAAACAAGAACCAGCTTCCATTCTCTCCAGATCCCATTTTCTGCCCTGTACAACACTGGAGCGGTTTGTCTGAACCAGGCAAGAACATAGAATATCTATGCATATATTCTCTTCCCGCCATTGAGTGAATTAATCATCACCACATTCATCTCTCTTCATCAATCATCAGCTTAGCCGGACTCAAAGGAAACGAGCTAGCGAGACATATCATTGCGCTGCAGGTACATCAGTACATGTGGGTCCAACTTGATATGAAATTATTTGGTGAGAAATTTGTCCACATAATTAAAAATTAAAGGTCACAAAATATTCAATGTAACAAGTAATTTGAGGTCTGATGTACTTTCCAAAGTACACCTGATGATATACATATAACTTCCACTTTGAAATAATAACGATATACATATATTAATTAAGAATGGCTTCCAAGTGTACTAACAAGATCAAATATGGTATAGGGGCAATATATAGAAAATAACTCCCTTTGGTCATTGTTTGGTAGTGTGTAATATATATAATAACCACCCAGATTAAAAAGGTAGAGCCTTCATATCTACTAAAGAATGCCATAAAAATTTGTATTGATCAGCACTTAATGGAAAAGGTATTTTCTGACATGTTAGTTGGAAAATGATTAATGATAATGTAATTATGATTGCTTAAATTTGTGACAAAGATCAATGACCGCAAGAACGCACAAAACAAACGTAATTAACTACTCATAACACATATAGTTAATATCTAAAATGGTTTAGTTTTTTTTATATATACTGTATTTTTTTGTGCACTACTCAAAAAAAAAATGTGCACATGAAAGACTATTTGTGCATGAGAAAACCACCATGATGTTTTAATTAATTAATATACAAATAACCATACTTTGTTGACAATTCAATTTTGAGCATAAGATTTTTGTGTTACATAACAAAAGTATGTTCAGTCAAAATTCATAAAACGCATACCTTTTGACTTATTCACTACTCAATATCTTGACGCGAGCGAGTTTCTAAGCCACTGCATTTGATGAGCATCTGGAATGCCTTGTATTTATATTCTCTTTTGTGATGGGCCAAAGCATAATTCAAGTTTTCCACATATAGTGCGGCAATTAAAGGACCCCTTGTGACAAGAAACTTGCCTAACCTTTTCCTTTAGTGCACATATGAGCAGTCTGCTCTACATGCAGCAAACAGGCAAGGTGGGTCATTCAGCCAAGGTAAAAGCCAAAAGGAGAAGAGAATATATGCGTCGACCGATATATATTTGTGTACGTGCTCACTTCATGTGGCGGTTAATTATTGTAAATGCAATGCATTTTCCTCCTGCTTATCTAATAAGATAAGTTATTATACGTGCGATACCATATATATTCCTGGGACTTTACCATGGCATGCAGCCAACATATAGAGTTGGCCACTTCATTTTTAGTGTGTATCTATATATATAGACTGATTGTGATTGAGCAACGAGCGGGGAAAATACAAAGGCCCCGCCGTAGCACGAACAGATTCAGAATCTTGCCCTAAAAAAAAATAGCGAAACAGTTCTCCAATATGTGTATCCTTAACGTTAAAAGAGGTTGGAGAAGGCCTCCAATATGTGCATTATTAAGTACCATATATCCGGGGTTAAATTGAAATTTGCACATGGAAGATCCATGTCTGATCTGAATTAAGGAAGCACTCCTAACAACATTGAGTGGATGGCATTTTCATCAATTAATTAAGGCCTCGTTTGGATCCATAGAAGTAACAACTAGTTGATTATTTTTTTGTCCCTAAGCATCCAAACAGGCATACTAATTTTTAGTCTACTAGTCATGGACTAGTTGCTAGTTTACTAGTTCACTCGTAAGAGCTAATAGGACTAGTTGTTTATCTTAGTCCAAACAACACCAACCATTGTATCATTTGTTTGCCGTCTTTGGGTACGTACGGAGTAGAGAAGGGAAGGGATTAAAAGGGGCGGGCGGCCCCTAAAAATTTGACGTTGACAGTGATGTAGGCGAGGTCCCAATAATTGAGTACTTGCTGGGCTTTGTTGCCTCTTGTCTCGAGCCCTGTGCAATACACGAGTTGACTCTGCTTTTACTCCCTTTCACTCATTTCAGTCCCTTTCTGTCCCCATCCATCCACAACACCCACACCACACCACGTCGTCCGTCCACTTGAGTGCGCGCGCGCTGCTTGCGTTGTTGTATGCATGCCTGCTTAGGAGTATGTACACGCACCCAATGCAAGGGAGGAGAGAGAGAGACACACATGCTCCCTCCGTACTAAAAATAAAATTATTTTGATAAGACTTGGGTTAAACATTAGGAATATAAATCATGAATAATTTTTAAGTTGTTGAGTTTGGAAATGTGAAGGCCATATAAATAGATTTGTCTTGAAAAATTATTTCATAAAAATATACATATGTCACTTTTTGATAAATATTTTTATAAAAACAAGGAGTTAAAGTAATACTTTGGAAACCATATCGCTGTCAAAATGACTTTATTTTTGAGTACGGAGGAAGGACTACCCTACGAAAGAAAAGAGGGTGTGTGTGTGGCAGCTGCAGGCCATAATATGCCCAAATCCCTATGCTTAACTAACTCATTCCCTTGGAGTTTGGGGGGTCGTCGCTCGAGGTCTAGAACCAGAGAGGGAGAAACCTGCTGCTGCACTGCACAAGTGCAGAGGGCAGAGAGCTGGGAAGGATGGATCCCCACCGGACACGAGGTGCGCTGCACTGCATGCCTTGAGAGGTGTGCCATCAGGTCTTTGAATGACACACTCCGGCCGGCCGGCCTGACTGTCATCCTCTGGATTGGATTGGATGCTGCCGCTGCAGCTGCAGGTCCCAAAAATCGACACCACCTCTTCTTGTTCTCGACCATGCGTATATACTCCTACTTGAATACAGTATCCTTTAATTAATAGTCCTGCATGATCATGATTGAGTGCTAAATAATTTTATTGGTTTCAAATTTTAGGTTATTTTGACATTTTTAGATATATATGATAATTTCTACATGTAATTATTCATAATGTATATTTATAGGTGTATAATATGAAAAATTGTAAATATAGGAAACCCAAAACGACTTACTCTCTCCGTAAAAATAACGCAATTAGGCATGTTTGTAGCTACAGCGACGTTTTGTTTTTATTTGGTAATAATTGTCCGGTCGTTGACTAATTAGGCTCAAAACGTTCGTCTCGCAAAGTACAACTAAACTGTGCAATTCGTTTTTGATTTCGTCAACATTTAATACTCCATACATATACCACAAGTTTGATGTGATGGGGAATCTTTTTTTTCATAGTGTCAGTTTGAAATTGGGGCCATGTTTAGTTCCATAAAATTCCCAACTTTGACACTATGTAAAAAGAAGATTCCTCGTCACATCAAACTTACGGCATATGCATGGAGTACTAAATGTTGACGAAATTAAAAACTAATTGCACAGTTTGGTTGTACTTTACGAGACGAACGTTTTGAGCCTAATTAGATAACGATTGAACAATTATTACCAAATAAAAACAAAACGATACTATAGCAGTGAATCGGTCGGCGCCGATTCGGACAACTAAACACGCCTGCGGTGAAATAAACACCCCCTAACTACTTCTAGAAAAGGCTGCTCTTCCTGCCAGTCTCTGTGCTCATGTAAAGGGTGCGGCCACGACATGATGATGAAGCTGACGTGCGAATGAAGCTGACAACAGAAACACTTGTGCCAGGCCAGGGCCAGTGAATCTTTATTGATGGATCGGTCTGTAAAAGAGAATACTACTCAGGCCTTGTTTAGATTGTCTCAAAATTTTAAGTTTTTTCACTCTCTTTTCATTACATCAATTTTTGGACGTATACATGGAGCATTAAATGTAGGTAAAAAAAATAATTAATTATACAGTTTGGTTGTAAATTACGAGACGAATCTTTTAAGCTTAGTTAGTCCATAATCGGACAAAGTTTGTCAAATACAAACGAAACGTGCTACAGTGTCCAGATTGCAAAAATTTACAATCTAAACAAGGCCTCACACACAAAATTACTGTGACCTCAAAGAATCAAAGGAAACGAAATGGACAAACTCCATTAATGCATGCAATTATATACTAGCCAGCTGCTTATATAATCCAGGCATGAAGGGAAACTAGACAAACTCCCAAGTCAAGAGATGGCCCCCACCTGGCGACCTTGTGCTCTAGCTAGCTAGCTTCTTCTTCAACAGTAGCGCGCTTGCACATAGGAAGTTTTTTTTTTCCGAATACGCAAAAGATTTACGTATCATTGTAATTAAGAAGAAGAGTTCGACCGTACAAATGACACGCTTCTGATGAGTGCGCTAGCTAGCAGACTGTTACAAACTTCGATATTACATAAATGGTAAACAACCGAACTGAAAGCACCGCTGCAACATAAGGAGTTGGGTGGCCCCGCTGCTGGTTGCGCGATCCTCCTCCGCCATCCGAGAAGAGCGCTCTTCTACCCGCCCTGCTGTTGGTCGCTGGGAACAGCTCGTCCAGGGCTACCACGTGGCTCGGCGTCAAGTTCTCTACGAATATGGCGTCGTATGCTCCCTTGGACGCAGACGACACTGGAGCTGCCGGCGGCGCAATGCCCATCCTCTACATGAGTAGTACCTCGCCCCGTTTAGAAGTCGGTATGTGTGCCAACGGCTGCGCGGCAATTCGTCTGCTCCTGATTGGCAGGTGCCTTCTGGTTGCCGCCTTCTGTCGCGACGAAGTGGTGATTAAGGGCGACCTTCGCTTGACCAGCACCTCCTCCGTAAATCGTGCGAGACGTCGAGCGGCCTCGCGCGGCGTGGGCGTCGCGTCACTGGGGTCGGGCGTGGCTCCGTCCTTCATCGGCGTAGAAGGGTTGGGTGTGGCTTGGCTGGCCGAATGGCCATCCTGCGTCGGCGTAGAACCCGCCATGTGCTTGGCGAGCTCGAACCCAGGTGGCCAGGCCTCACCATCCTCCCCAGGCGCCACAGCACCCACGACAACGAGCTGTCCCATCAGTGAAGGCATGTCCTGCACAGGCGATGATGGAGGCGGGTCCATCGCACACTGAGTAGTCATCACCGAAGAACTGGCGTCCACCAACGAAGCTTGAACCTCCCGTGGGACGGATGCCGCAGCATGCAGGCACCCAGTCGCTGGTGTGACCGCTGGCCTGCTCACGACGAGCGAGGCGGCAAGCTCATCCTGCATCGGGTCGACCGAGACGAGCCAAGTGGGAGGGCCTGCACCCACACACAGTGTCTCCGCCAGTGGATCTGGCTCGAGGAAGCGGCGTGTGGCAGTTGAAGGAGAGGCGTCGTTGTTGACAACAGGCGCGCCCATACGGATGTCCGTCGCTGGCTCGCCCCTGCGCCGCCGACATCGTCACCGGCGTCGACGGTTGCCGTCGGCACCCCCCACGCCTCACTGTGCAGTCCCGTCCAAGGTCGGTGGGCTGCCGAGGGGTGCGTGCTAGGCTGCCGGTGGGTTGTCAGCACGAGCTGAGTGGTGAGGCAGGCCACGACCCTTTAGCGCTGACTTGGACCACTTGCAGTGCCTCGCGAAGTGGCGGAATTAGCGGCAGTGGAGGCAACGGCGTGGCAACCGGCAAGTCGCTACTTGGTGCGAGTAGGAGAGGCAGTTAAGACATCTGTCGCGGAGCTGTGTAGGGATTTTACGAGCCTGTGCGCGCGGACCTGGGCTGCGGCGGGGCTCAACTGAGGCAGCCGCTGGTGCCGCCTCCTGTCAGGGACCTAAATGGAAGCTTAATTGCGTACAGATAGTTCTAGTACTTGTTAGGGCACTGTATGTTTTAGTGTTTCCCACGCTGATGAGACCAAAGTTTGATTCCAGGCCGGCTAATGTAACCAACACATGTTGAATTAATTTATCAGAATTATTTCATTTGCTAGTACAAGCTAGTATTGGTGTTCGGATTTCCTTTTACTTCTTTTTAAAAATTTGCAATTGTTCTAGTAGGATAAGTACAAAATTAACCTTGAAAATGTCAACAAACTCGGCCAAAATACATTCATGCATGAGTCATTGTAGATTCAGATTTATAAAAAAAATTACTAACATTTGTATCTCCAAATAAGTTTCTTATAAAAAAAGTATTTCACAATCCATCTAATGATACTTATTACATATTATCAATATTAACTTTTAGTATATATTTAGTCAAACTTGAGATCCATCGACTTCTCCAAAAATGAGATTGGCATTCTTTTTCGACAGAAGGCGTACTACATATTTGCATGCAAGGCGTAATGCAAATAATTAACTAGAGGAGAGGGGAGCAATGAAACTATATTATGGGCCTGTTTGGCAAGGCTCCTCCCTGCCTCTGTGTCGGGTATCGATATTAGGGATACCCAAAGCAAGGAAGTTAGCACCCACGCTGACTTCCCTGGATGGCTCGAGACGTATTAAAAGGTCTCGCCCGACCCTAAGGCCGCGGGCTCCGTCTCGCCCAACCTCGAGGCCGTGGGCTCCGTATCGCCGGACCCCTTGGGTGTGGGCTCCGTCTCGCCCGACCCCAAGGACGTAGGTTCTTTCTCGCCCAAGGCCGCGGGCTCTGTCTCGCCAGACCTCAAGGCTGCAGGTTCCGTCTCGTCCGACGGGGACCCATACCGCCGCCATCCACTCCAGGTCCAAGCGTATGGGCCTGGGTCAAAACTCTGACGCCAGGGAAGAGGCTGGCATGCCTGGATGTAACCCATGGCCATGATAGGCCATACTTGGGGATTCACATCAAGAACAGTGTCGGGCGTGCCGGTGCTGTTCTGCCTAATCCTCGTACGGACGCTGACAGGCGCGCCAGTTCACCACGACGTCCGCCGGGACAGAGTGGAACGCCATGACCGGCAGATGACGCCTGCGCATGGCACCAGTGATGAATAGGGCCACGACAAGGAGTCGTCCCTGTTGACATCTACAGGATCAGCGGGACCCGCATAAAGGAGAAGAAGGACCCGGCAACCCTAGAAGCCTTCTTCTCTCTCTTATTCTTCTCCTTTTCCTCCTCTGTAACCCGCGCTTTCCCTTCGCCTATAAAAGGGAAAGCAAGGCGCCCTATGAAAGAGGGGATCTAGACACAAGAGCATGACACGAGCACATGGCTGAGCGGCAAGTGAGCTCTCAGCAATCATTCACTCCTTCCACCAGAGACTTGGGATCATCTCCCTCTCTCGCCTGTTTGTAACCCCTACTGCAAACCAAGTGCCAGTAACACGAGCAGCAGCGAACTGGGTGCCATCCGAGCCAGACGCACAAATACAAATTTACTCGTCGGTGGTCCAAAAACACCAACAGTTGGCGCACCAGGTAGGGCCTTTTTGCGCTTCTCGACGTCCACATCAGGCCTCGGATGGCTAGTCACGGTGTCAGCTAGGTCCTAGGTGCGCACGTGCGCTTTGGGAACCTGGACTTCATTGTTCTGATGGAGGGAGAGTTGGTGCAGGTTCCCGCCGCCGTCCAGCCTCTCCACTCCACCGGCCTCGACATGATCGCCGAGACGCTTGAGGAGCTACAGCATGACGCACCAGAGGCCCACGCACATAGGAGCGACCAGCTCCTCGGCTTTGATTACCAGAGGCTAGAGCGCTAGCTCGACGCCTTCCTAGGACCCTGACCGTCCCGAGAGGACCTGCGCCGCCTCACCTTCTCGTTCGCCAATGTCATGACGTAGCTTGCCAGAGGAGAGCCACTCTCCCTGGAATACCTCATCCGGAGCGCCCGACAGTGCTCCCGTTTGGTGTGCGCAACGCCGCAAAGACCGTTGGCCACCTTGTGGCGCAGCGCATGCCCCCATCCCCTATGAACGATGAGTTCATGGTGATGACCGAATACATTACAGAATCTTTCCACGACCTTCTCGCTGGAGAATCAGAGTCACCCTCCGACTATGACTCCAGCAGGGGAGCCATCACCCCTCATGAGAATGTTTCATGGCAGGTACCCCCAAGGGAGGGGCTACCCCAACAGACGACCTCGATGACGAGGTCGATGGGATGCAGGGGCCCCACCTCGCCTGTGGATAGAGCAGCTGAGGACGCGGCACCAAGAGCTCAAAGAAGCACGACTCTAGCTCGAGCAGGATCGCGCGGAGCTCGAGCGAGAGATCGAGTGCCACGGAGACAGTGGGCGTGCGCTCGCTGTGTCCCACGATGTGAACTGAAGGATCATCGAGGACGATGAAGCCCTCCCACACTTCAACCGGGCAAGCTAGAACATCGCTGCTACAGTGGCCTTGCTCCGGGGGCTTTCGGAGCCCGCGACACCCGAGGATCGTCGGGCCCATCTCATGATTTGCACGCTACTCGAGCGTGCGACAGCGTAGCAGGCTGAGAGCTCGCTGTCCCAACGATGCGAGCTCGACGCCAGCCAGCGCGCGCCCTCAGAGCGACCTGATAGGGACGTGTCAGTCCACCAGGCGCAGCGAGGCTACAGGCCGCATGCTGTGGCCTTGGTGCATGAGTGTCTCGGCCTCCACCGTTACGCACGCAACACCCTAGATGCTCGTAGGCGTGCCCACGGCGATGAGAGGGAGGCGGCTAGCCGTAGCTACCACCCTCGTCGTGGCGGACGCTACGACAATGACGAGGACCGAAGCTCGAGCCCTGACTTGCCGGGACCTTAGACCTTTGGCCGACACATCCTCAATGTCGTCTTCCCACCATGGTACCGTTCGCTGACCAACATCCCAAAATACTCCGAGGAAATAAACCCCGGACTATGGCTCGAGGATTATTGGCTTACTTGCCAAGCCAGTGGAGCGGATAGTGACAATTTCATTATCCGCAACCTTCCATTGTTCCTGGCCGATTCGGCGCAAACATGGTTGGAACACCTTCCGCCCAACCGAATCCAAAGCTCGGCAGACCTAAAAGAGATCTTCGTGGGAAACTGCCAGGACACATACGTGCGTCCTGGGAACCCATGGGAGCTCAAAAATTATCGATAGAAGTCCAGGCAAACTCTTCGTGGGTACATCCGGCGCTTGTCCCGATAGTGCAACGAGCTGTCCGACGTCGCCAACGCCGACGTCATAGGAGCTTTCCTGTTCAGGACCACTTGCGAGTCCCTAGTTCGCAAGCTAGGACGTAAGGGCCCACGAACCACCAAGGAGCTCCTCAACATGGCCACCAGCCATGTCTCGAGCGAGGTGGCGGTCGGGGCGATTTTTGATCACCCTAAGGGCAAGGCAAAGCGGGACGAGGACATCGACAAAGGCGCCTCCAACCGCCCCAATAAGAAGAAGAACAAGCAGCGGCGCGAGGGCTCGCTCTTAGCCACCGCCGACCGCAAGGGGGTCAGAAGCCTACCGAGGGTACCCCAAAACACTTCAAGAAGCTGCTCAAAGGGCCACGCGTAAACCATGCTTTCCACATCAAGCACCTATACAAGGACTGCGTCCTCATGAAGCGGTTCTTGTCCGAAGGATCCAACAAGGGGGAGCATAGGAATGAGCCCAAGCCGGCCACAGACGATGCCGAGGGGAAGGACGGTAGATTTTTGACACTGGATGTCTGCCTCACGATCTTCGGAGGGTCGGCGGCCTATGACTCCAAGTGCCGCCAGAAGCTTACGCGTCGCGAGGTCTATACAGCCGAGCCAGCCACACCTTCCTTCCTCCGATGGTCGGAGTCTACCATAACCTTTGATCGGACTGACCACCCGGAAAGCGACCCGCAGCTGGGAAGATACCCGTTCGTGGTTGACCCGATCATTAGCACGGAGTGGCTCATCAAGGTACTAATGGATGGAGGCAGCGGTCTCAACATCATGTGCACTGAAACGCTCGACGCCATGGGCATCGACCGATCGTGCATCCGGCCGACCGGGGCGCCTTTCCACGGCATCGTGCCTGGAAAGCAGGCCATGCCACTTGGGCAGATCGATCTGCCCGTCACGTTCGGGAATCCGACCAATTATAGGATGGAGACCCTTACCTTCATGGTGGTCGGGTTCCACGGGACCTACCACGCCATCCTAAGATGTCCATGCTACGCAAAGTTCATGGCCGTCCCCAACTACACCTATCTAAAGTTGAAGATGCTAGGTCCATGCGGGGTCATCACCATCAGTACCTTCTTCCAGTGTGCCTACGAGTGTGAGGTCGAGTGCTGCGAACATGCCGTGGCAATTGTCGCCTCCAAAGAGCTTGCGGCCATAAGGGAGGAGGTCATCGAAGAAGCGCCCAACCCCAAGCGGTTGGCTAGGTCACTCGAGCCTATAGAGGGCGCCAAGGAGGTCCTCATAGACCTCAGTGGCTCTGAGGGCAAAGTGGTGCGCATCGGCACCACGCTTTCCTCCAAATAGGAAAGCGTGCTCGCCAACTTTCTCCGTGCCAATAGAGACATCTTTGCATGGAGACCCTCGGACATGCTAGGCATTCTGAGAGAAGTTGCTAAGCACGCCTTGAAGATTAGGCTAGGCTCCAAGCCGGTGAAGCAGCGCCTGTGTCACTTCGACAAGGAGAAACATAGGGCCATCGGCGAGGAGATTGTGAAGCTTTTGGCAGCTGGGTTCATCAAGGAAGTATACCACCCCGAGTCGTTAGCCAATCCTATTCTTGTACGAAAAAAGAGTGGGAAATGAAGAATGCGTGTTGACTACATGGGTCTCAACAACGCGTGTCCAAAGGATCCGTTTCCTTTGCAATGCATAGACCAAGTAGTCGACTCGAACTCCGGGTGCGAAACCCTTTGCTTCCTTGATGCGTACTCCGGGTACCATCAAATCACAATGAAAGAGTCTGACCAGCTCGCGACATCTTTCATCACCCCATTCAGATCGTTCTGCTATGTCATAATGCCGTTTAGCCTGAAGAATGTGGGGGCTACGTAAAAACACGGCATGCTCAAGTGTTTCGGGATCTCATCGGGCAGACCATCGAGGCCTACGTCAACGACATCGTTGTCAAATCCAAACCGACTGACCAGGTCATAGCTGACCTAGAGTAGACCTTCACAAAAGTCTGAGCAAATGGTATCAAACTCAACCTCGAGAAGTGCATTTTTGGGGTCCCAAGGGGTATACTGCTGGGTTTTATCGTCTCCAAGTGCAGCATCGAAACCAACCCCGAGAAGATCTCGACCATCATGAGGATGGGCCCGATCTAGAACATAAAGGGGGTATAACGAGTTACAAGGTGCATCACTATGCTCATCCACTTTATCTTATGCCTCGACGAATGAGGTCTCCCCCTCTATTGGCTTCTGAAGAAGGCCGACCACTTTGAATGGACTCCCGAGGCCTAGGAGGCACTTGACAAAGTCAAGGAGCTCCTGATGAAGGCCCCGATCCTATCCCCCCCAACCGACGGGGAACCACTTCTGCTCTACATTGTGGCCACCATGCAAGTGGTCAGCGCTGCCCTGGTGGTAGAGCGAGAAGAAGAGGGACACGCCCTCAAAGTGTAGCATCCCGTGTACTTCATTAGCGAGGTCTTGTCTGATTCCAAGACTCGCTACCCCCAAATCCAGAAACTCTTGTACGTCATCCTTATCACTAAGAGAAAGTTACATCACTACTTCAAGTCACATCCGATGACAGTCGTGTTGTCCTTCCCTCTTGGCGAGGTCATCCAAAACTAGGATGCCGCAGGAAGAATCGCGAAGTGGGCACTCGAGCTGATGGGTCAAGGCATTTCATATGCCCCTCGGATGGCCATCAAGTCCCAAGTGCTGGCTGATTTCATTGCAGAGTGGATCGAGATCCAAATACTGCCAGCAGTCGTTGACTAAGAGTATTAAATGATGTACTTCGATGGATCACTGATGAAGAAAGGTGTCGGCATGGGGCTGGTCTTTGTTTCGCCCCTCGGGGTACGCATGAGGTACATGGTTCGCATCCATTTCCCCTCCTCCAACAATGTGGCCAAGTTTGAGGTACTCATCAATGACCTACGCATCGCCAACAAGTTAGGTATCTGATGGCTTGATGTCCGGGGTGACTCCCAGCTGGTTATCAACCAAGTCATGAAGGAATCAAGCTACCACAACGCCAAGATGGCTGCGTATTGTCGAGAAGTCCACCAGTTGGAGGACAAGTTCGACGGTCTTGAGCTCAATCACATCCTGAGGCATCTCAATGAGGCGGCCAACACGTTGGCAAAAACGGCATCTGGTCGAGAGCCGGTGCCGAAGGGCGTCTTCGCCAGCGATCAGTATAAGCTTTGGTCTACTATGAGGAGCTAGAATAGACTGGTGATGGGCTATCTGCCCTGGGCTCGTGGGCTAACCAGCCGGTGGCTCCATTCGACCCCGAAGTCATGGAGATTGACAAGGATCCAGCAACATAGCTCGACCCTCTGGCCAACTGGAGGACGCCTTACCTCAACTACCTCCTCCGTGAGGTGCTGCCGATGGACAAAACAGAGGCTTAGTGGCTCGCACGTCACGCCAAGTCCTTTGTCGTTATTGAGGGCGAGCTCTACAGGCGAAGCCACACCAGGATCCTGCAGCGCTGCATCCCCATCGAACAAGGGAAGCAGTTGCTGAGTGATATTCACGATGGGGTCTATGGGCACCATGCCGCACCTAGGACCCTGGTCAAAAACATGTTCTGACAACGCTTCTACTGGCCGACCGTAGTAGCCGACGCTGAACATATTGTGCGCACCTGTGAAGGGTGTCAATACTATGCTCGGCAGACCCACCTGCCGGCCCAAGCACTTCAAACGATCCCCATCACGTGGCCTTTTGTGGTCTGGGGGCTCGATATGGTCAGACCTCTCAGGACGGCGCCGGGGGCTATACGCACTTGCTTATCGCCGTAGACAAGTTTATAAAGTGGATAGAGGCTCAACCGATCTCCGCAATCAAGTCCGAGCAAGCCGTGCTATTCTTCCTTGACATCGTCCATCGCTTTGGAGTCCCGAACTCGATTATCATGGACAATGGCACGTAGTTCACCAGGAAAAAGTTCCTTTGATTCTACGATGAATACCACATCTGCGTCGATTGGGCCACCATGGTGCACCCCCACATGAACGGGCAGGTCGAGGCGCGCGAACGACATGGTCCTATAAGGCTTCAATCCTAGGATCTTCAACCGGTTAAACAAGTTTAGCAGACAATGGGTCACGGAGCTTCCTATGGTGCTCTAGAGCATAAGGATGACCCCAGCCGGGCCACCGGCTACACGCCATTCTTCATGGTCTATGGTTCTGAGGCTATCCTCCCGACCGACTTCGATTATGGAGCACCGAGGGTTAGGGCGTACGATGAACAGGGAGCTGAGGTGTCCCTCGAGGATGCCATGGACTAGCTAGATCAAGTGCACGATGTTGCCCTCCCACGCTTGGCCAAGTACCAGCAAGCATTGCGCCGGTACCACAGCCGTCGAGTGTGGAGTCAGGCCTTCAACGTCAGGGACCTGGTGCTCCGCCTCATCCAGAGCAACAAGAACCGCCACAAGCTCTCTCCGCCGTGGGAGGGACCGTACATCATCATGAAGGTGCTCCGACCAGGCACCTATAAGCTCAAGACCATCGACGGTGAAGTCTTCGTCAACGCTGGAACATCGAACAGCTACATCGCTTTTACCCTTAATCTACGCACGCTTTCTCTTATCGGTTTCGCTATCGACTCCTCGATCTTTAGTGACACTCGACCGCAGCAACGGCAAGGGGTCGGGCCTCACTTGGGGGCTAATAAGAGTATATCTATCTGGTAGACATTTTCTATGCCCGACCCTTTCTCACGTTAAGATCTAGAAGCAAGGGTTGCGGAAACGAACGCTGAGTAAAACTGGTCGGACCGTAAGAAACCTACGCCCCAGTGGCTAGGGCATTTTTGCTCACCAGCGTGATCAGAGTTTTTTCACCCGCACCCTGAGCTTTATAGCCTTAACAACAGAAAGGGTCGGAACGCATTAACCTTTTTATACAAAAAGGGGAGAAGAGCTAAAAATCTGTTTGGCCATTACGAAATTTAAGAGCTTGTCCACTTATTACAAGTCCTGTGCTAGAGGGGCCACCTCATTCTCGATGTAGTCCAGCTCAGCGTCGGTGTAGACAGACATGAGAACCATCATGGGTAAGGAGGGATACGGAGCTAAAAATGCTCCTACGGCCCATTTAGGCCTAGGAGTTCGAAGGCTGGCCCTCCGACGGGTTTACAGCCACTCTAGGCGCCCTTAAAGTGAGGGGTGGAAAGGGATGGGCCCACTAGCGGCCAGTACCCGAGCGCACGAGTGCCGCGGGCTTCTTGGCCCATGTTCGAGTCTTGGTCGGTTCCCAATCCATGGTTTTTCCTCGAAGAAAGGCAATGAGCCCTTGGGACCGGTCGAATGGACCCGAGAACTATATGGATTGGCCACTGAGAATCTAGAGTCGATCACCAGCTGACCTATGCCGGACCCCCACGAATGGGAAGCCAGGGCCCCACTTGGACTAGCTCATTAACCGTTCAATGAGCACCATGTTTTGTCCATCGAGGAAAAACATGGCACGGCTCAGCCCCTCCGTTTTATCGAAAAAAACGCTTGAGGGATGACGATCACAAAGACGAGCTGACCCCTCGACTGGACCCCTACAACGCGTGGGGGCTTGAGGGAAGTTGGACTCACAAGGAGACTAAATGCACGGTCATAGGACGATGGCTCGGATCCTAGGGAGGGGTACGTACAAAAACTAAGAATAATGTTTCTAAAACAAAAAAACGCTTTCTCTTACCAGTTTCGCTATCGTCTCCTCGATCTTTAGTGAAACATGACCCCGATAAGGGCAAGGGGTCGGGCCTCACTCGGGCACTGATAAGGGTATATATATATCCATTCTAAAATAGTTGTCGTGCTCGACCCTTTCTCACGTTAAAAACCTAAAGGCAAGGTTTGCGGAAACGAATGCCGAGTAAAACTGGTCGGACTGCAAGAAACATATGCCCCAGCGGCTATGACACTCTTGCATACCAGCGTGATCAGAGTTTTTTGCCCACACCTTGATCCTCTACAGCCTTAACAACAGGAAGGGTCAGAACACATTGACCCTTTTTACACATAAAAAGGGAGAAAGAAGAAATTTGTTCAACCGAAACAAAAGAACAAGCTTGTTTAAACGAAACAAAAGGGTTGTAACTTGTCCGTTTATTACCAATGCGCCACCTAACCTATCTGACTAAACTAATAGCTCATGGGGATAATTTCATCTTCTATCTTGGCAGAAAGGTCATGCGCTAGGGGAGCCACCTCCTTCTCGATGTCGTCTAGCTCGGCATCGGTATAGACGGGCGCGAAGTCTTGGCTCATCGTCGCCAGATCGATGTTCTCGTAATGAGAATGGGCGATCGTGAACGATCGGTGAACGCCAAAGCGAAGTGCGCTCCTTGCCATATCACGTGCCTGGTCTGTGATCTGGGTGGCATGAACCGCGAGCGAGCTTGTCTCCTACTCTGGGGCCAGCTCAAGCTCATCATAGACCAGCTAGATGGCGACGCGCATGTTGTCGTATTCGTTGCTCTCCTTTTGGAGGGTGTCCTTCACCTCGCTGAGCTCCTTCTCTAGGCCATGGCTCTTCACCACCTCTGCTCTGAGCTTATCCTCGAGACCTGCCCAAGTCACGTACCGACCGTGTCAAAAGGCTTACCACGGATTCCAGGGAGAAAGACAACAAGAGAAACCAGAGACTTACCGTTGGCATCCGCCTGAAGACTGTGCATCTCATCATGCTACCAAGTCACCTCAGCCTCCAGGCATCGAACCTCGGAAGTGTCAGGGCAGTTACTCTTGACAGCGGCAGTTGTTCTTGTTGGCAACAGTTGATCTTTTTAGATGGCTCGCACGAAGAATGTCGGGGGTGGTCCAGGAGATGATGATCGGAGGCCTCCGCCTCGCCTGCCTGCAGATCCAAAAGGCAAGGCGACAAAGAAGATTGCATCCAAGAAGAGGAAGTACCCAGATGCAGAGACAGCTCGTGCAGCAGCAGTTGTAGAGGCCACAGAGCGTGCCGAGAGAGGAGGTGCTCATGATGGGGTTGTGATTGCAGATCGCAGACTTACACCAAACACATAGGGCAGCAGCTTGAGGAGGCCGAGCGTGCCATGGTAGTCCACCAGGGACTGCTGTGGATGGCTGGACGTCGTCTGCTCTATTGAGGAGACTCAGCCTTAGGGGAGTCACACAGCAGCCCCACCAGCAGAGCCTCACCGGCCAATTTCAGAGACACAGGAGGACCAAAGATGCCGAGGAGGTCGAGGAGACAGAGCGGGCCACCATAGCCACAGCCACGCCCGGGCCTAGTCGCACTCCATGCTCCAGCCTCACCGAGGCCGGCCACTGCAATGGAGGGGATCTCGTCCACCGCCTAGACCACAGGGTCCTCCTCTAGTGGTACATCTTGACTTGAGGGCCGCCACGGCCATGCAGGTTCAGCAGCTTCGCTTCGTGGAGTTTGATGTGTGGTTTCCTCCAAGGAGGGATGAGAGAGCAGCAGAGGGTTTCTACACGCCACTGCAGGAGGATTTCTACAATGCTTATCTCAACAAAGTGGGCAAAGTTGTTCAGATCTCAATGGGTTTGCGAAGATAGAGTCTATTGTGGTAGCAGCCGGAGAGCATATCCGCCTTACTTATCATATTTTGGGGTGACAGATCCGATTGGCTGATTGGATTGTATGTACCATCTTGGGTTCGACAGTTCTATGCTTCGCTCTACGTTGACTCGCATCATAACTTTATACACTTTGCTTTCAGAGGCAGAGACTACAGGATGATGAGTTTTAGGGCCAGGGAGACACTAAGGCTATAGGAGCAGCCTGTCAAGTTACATGAGGTTTGTTATGGACAGCGAGAGCCTCCTAGGCGTCCTCATGGTGGTAAGGTGCCACCTATAGAACTTATGCGCCATTGCTTCAAGGAGCCCTTTGGTGAGGGGTCGAGGAGGAACCCCAGTAACCTTACACCTACAGCTAGAGTGCTAGAGGCTATCATTAGGAGGACACTACTTCCCAGGTTGGGATACAGAGAGGGCTTGACTCGCCTCCAGCTTTGGCTCCTCAATGCCCTGATGCAGCAGACAGTGTTCAATATTTGGGATCTTCTTCTGTCTGAGATGGAGGACACGATAGCTGAGGGCTTCAAGGGTCACAGGCAGCTCCCATATGCACATTGGATCACTTTCCTTATGCTTAAGGCTGTGCAAGTTAGGACACCAGAGATGGTTGCAGAGTACAGAGGTGCTACCACAGAGTTCCCAGCATATAACATGGCACAGAGGATCAGACACAGCACTCCTCAGGCACCTAGTCAACCTCGCTGTTGCCCAGATGTACCAGAGTCTGTAGCTCAGCAGGACGAGATTATTAGAGGCATAGCAGCTATTGAGGAGGAGCAGCTTGAGGCTCAGCAGGACAGGAGCGAGTCTAGTGACAGTTCAGATGACGACTACCTGCCTATTCCTCAGATGCCTCCACGTAGACACGATGTAGAGGCCGGTAGTTCTAGCTCAGCTCCACCTGCACCGCAGACGGACCCCGCTCTCATTGCTATTCTTGAGCGGATGCAGCAGGATCAGGCACGATACGCTCAGGAGACTGCTGCCAACTTTGCACAGTTTTAGGCTCGTCAGGACGAGTTCCAGCGCCAGCAGCAGGTCCTCCAGCAGCAGCAGCAGTAGATGCATCAGCAGCAGTTACTCAAGCAGCAGCAGCTTATGAGATTCATGCAGCATGTAGTGACAGCTCTTGGGGCCCCACAGCCATAGCCTTCGCCCTAGATTTCTCAGCTTGCCACCACTATGACGACTCCAATAGTACAGCCTAGTGGGCTTCAGAGTCAGGGACAGCCTCCAGCTCAGTTTGCTTCTCCCCTAGTATAGGTGTCCCAGTGGTTATCCTCGCTAGTGGTAGCCCCGCAGTTCACACCACTTCAGACGGGCTTCACACCGGATCAGTCATCCTCGCTATTTGTGCCTGACACGTCAGTCTCCAGGAATCTTGGAGCATCTTTCAGCGAGTTGACAGGGATGCCTACACCGCTACATATGCATGCCCCAGGTCCTTCTATAGCAGCTCCTATTGCCGTGACTACTCAGAGGCTCCCTTCTTCGATCGCATCAACAGATCCTACGACAGATGTACCAGCAGCATCACAGGTAGCTCCTGCCCCAGCTCAGACCCAGACCGCTTCAGCGACACTTCCTGCTTTAGAGGGTCAGTCAGCACAGAGCTCAGGGTTAGATGATGATGCTGCCCAGTTTTAGCTTGCTACTCGTTCTTCAGCGCTCGACTTGTCCGATGCAGCCCCGCCGACCAGCCCTTAGGTTTTGATGTTTGACGCCAAAGGGGGAGAGGGTTCGAGTATGTAGACTCAGGGGGTGTGACATTTAGGGGGAGCTAGTTAGCTATTAGTCTTTTATATACATTTGGAGTTTTTTTTGTGTGATACACTATTACTATTATGCATTCACGTGTTTACTTTCATGCATACTATTTTATCTATGTGATAGTGATATCTACGTGATTGTGATATATGACATGTGTGCTCTCTACTTTGAATTCTTTAATATGTCATATCACTTGAGCTATGCTCATTTGCCTTTGCTTCCGCGTTTTTACTCCGATGTAAATGAGTCTTTCTTATTGTACTCATGCTTATTTCATATCATTTGAGTACATCATGATGGCTTGGGTTATATAAGCTTGACTAACACTTTTGTTCTTATTGCTAAAAGCTTATATGATCCAAGCATGTTAAAAACCTCAATTCTTTCACATACTCGAGGTTGTATTGTCATCAATCACCAAAAAGGGGGAGATTGAAAGCATCTAAGCCCCTAATTGGGTTTCGGTGATTAATGATAATAAAAAATTACTATGACTAACGTGTGTTTTGTAGAGGCAATTAAGTTAGGTCACGGTAATGGAGATCGATTGGGCAATCGTGGATGTCATGCCCCTACGATGGAAATCATTTTGGTTTTCAAAGGATGGACGACAAGGTTAAGGATGACTAGTTCTAAGTGTCGTTTGGAGTTGAAGAGACACTTAGAGTAGTTTAGGACTTTGTTTTTCCTTTGGCCGTACTATTAAGGGGGGTATGGACGGGTAGCTTGACCTAAGTGAGTCTAGTGAGTTAGGTGTGGTGCACACTTGTTAAAACTAGCACTAGGTAGCTCCTAAATATGCCTAAGATCCTTTGGAGCAAACTTCATTCACAAATAATCGAGAGTTGGAAGTGAATGGAGGGTCAAAGACTGACCGGACGCTGGCTCCGGTGTGACCGGACGCTGGCCGCAGGGTCCGGTCAGTTCATTTGACTGAGGTGAACTAGTCCGGTTTGACCGGACGCTGGAGAGGTCAAATGACCGGACGCTGAGGGCCAGCGTCCGATCGACTCCAGTAAGGTTCCAGAGAAGAGAATCTGCGACCAGACGCGTCCGGTCAGTGCTGACCGGACCCTGGGGGTTCCGCGTCCGGTCGAGTATAGTAAGCATCCAGTGAGGGAAAAAGGGGACCGGACCCTGCCAGCGTCCTGTCAACTCTTAATCACTGGTGTGCGGGTTGAACTGACCGGAGCATCCGGTCACCCCGCAGAGGCTCATAACGGTTCATTTTTTAGTCTATCTTATAAATAGAAGCTCACTCGTGTGTGGAGTTACTTTTGCTCATTTCAATAGCTGAAACACACCTTAGAGAGTGCCAAGAAGAGCAAGGTCCTAGTGAGGTGATTGAGATTTGAGAATCCAAAGAGAGCCCTCATTAGTGAAGATCAAGAGTTGGAAAGTGTGCATCCACCCTTCTCTCTAGGCTTGTTGTGGTCAAGTGAGAGTTCGTGCTTGTTACTCTTGGTGATCGCCATCACCTAGATGGCTTGGTGGTGATTGGGAGCTTGGTGATCATCCAGAGAGCTTGTGGATGACCCAACTCAAGTTGTGAGCGGTTGTGGGTGATTCACCGCGACGGAGTGTTAAAGAATCAACCCGTAGAGAGCACTTGATCCTTGCGCGGATCAAGGGGAGCTACACCCTTGCGCGGGTGCTCCAACGAGGACTAGTGGGGAGTGGCGACTCTCCGATACCTCGGCAAAACATCGCCGCGTTTCCTCTCCTCTCTTTACTTTGAGCATTTACTTTGAGCATTTCAATTCTTGTCATTTACATTCCTAGAATTACCATGCTAGAGTAGGATTGGAACTAGGTTGCTAAACTTTTGTACGTTAGATCAATAGAAACACTTCTCTAGGCACAATGGGTTAATTGGGCTAACCATAGGACTTGTTTATTGAAAGAAATTTAGAATTAGCCCAATTCACCCCCCCCCCTCTTGGGCATCTTGATCCTTTCAATTGGCATCGGAGCCTCGTGCTCATGTTTTTAAGCTTAATCGCTTAGAGCAAGATGTCTCACGGGGATGGACCTCCTCCTATCTTCGAGGGGGATGATTTTCCATATTGGAAAATTCGCATGGAGGCGTACCTAGAAGCTCTAGACGTTGGAATACTTAGAGCCGCCTCACATGGGTTCCCAAGACCTAGGAATCCCACACAACTTCAAGGTGATGAAGTGAACTATGAAAAATGGAATGCAAAGGCTCGCAACACCATATTTAGAGGCCTTTGCAAAGATGTGTTCAACCGTGTAAGGAACCACAAAGATGCCCATGCACTATGGTCGAATGTTTGTGCGCTCCATGAGGGAACAAAGAGTGAGCATGAGGAACGCTATCATCTTGTCATAAAAAAGCTCAACTCTTTTGAAATGCTTCCTAAAGAATGTGCTAATGAAATATATTCATGTTTGAATGTTCTTATAGAGGAAGTCAATGGGCTCGGACTTACTCAAATGTCACCATCCGACGTTGTGAGAAAGATCTTGAGTGTCCTTCCCATTGACAAATATGGGCATATTGTGACCGTGCTACATCAAGGTGATCTTTCCACCGCTACACCGACACAAATCTTGGGAAAGATCAATGCTCATGAAATGTACATGCACATCACACCTCAAGATGGCTCATCCTCTACTAAGAAGAAAGAAAAAGATTTAGCATTCAAAGCTAGTCAAGATAAGGGCAAGGCAAGACTTGAGTATGAGAGCTCTAGTGATGAAGAAGATGAAGATGAAGATCTTGCTCTCATGGTGAAGAAAGCCACAAAGATGCTAAAGAAGCTAAACAAGAGTGGCATCAAGTTCGATGGCAAGAAGAAGTTCTTCACAAGCTCTAGGAGAAAGCCAATCTCCAAAATGGATTGCTTCAATTGTGGTGAACTTGGTCATCTAGCACACCAATGCACCAAGCCCAAGAAAGACAAGTTCAAGAACAAGTTCAAGGGCAAGAAAGATGACTCAAGCAATGAAGAAGAAGATGAAAAGAAGAAGAACAAGCCATACAAGAAGAGGGATGGCAAGAAGAGAGACTTCCACAAGAAGAAGAAAAGTGGAAAGGCCTACATTGTCGGTGATTGGCTCACGGACATTGATTCATCTAGTTGATCATCCGATGATGATAGTGATGATGAAAAGGTGGCCGCCATAGCTATTGATCTCTCATCATCTCCGCCACCACCGCCATTATCCTCTACACACCTATGTCTTATGGCCAAGGGTGAACACAAGGTAACTAATAATGATGATAGTAGTGATGATGAGCAAGCTAGTGATGACGATAGCGATAGCGATGACGATGACTCATCTTCATATGATGATCTTGTTAAAATTCTAAGAAAATACACTAAGATCATTAGAAAGAGTAGAGCTAAAATTGAAAAACTAGATGCTAAGAATGATTCACTTTTAGCAAAATGTGATACAATAGAAAAGGCTAATGTTGAGCTTAGAGAAGCAAATGATGCTATGTCATCCAAACTCAAGGAGCTCAAATCTTCTAAGAAAGAGCTTAAAGATAAATATGATAAACTTGAGTGGGTGCACAATGAGCTCATCACTAGCCACAACAATCTAAAAGATGAATATACTACTCTTAAGATTAATCATGATAATCTTGCTATTGCTCAAGAATTTCTATCTAATGAGCCGCATGATGCTACTAACCATGTTGTTAAGATTGATATAGCTACATCATGTGATGACTTGATCTTTGAGAGCATTGAGCAAGGTTCTAGTATCAAGGGCAAGCAAGTGGTTGAGTGCAATGACTATGATGAGTATGTCAAGCTCAAGAATGACAATACAAAGCTTAAGAGAGATCTTGAAGAAATCAAAAGCCACAACACCATTGTGCTAGAAACCCTTGATCATGATGGTGACTTGATCCTTGAGAATGAGAAGCTCAAAGAGGAAAACAAGAAGCTTAAGGAAGAAAAGAACGATGATGCTCTTAAGGAAAGAACAAGAAGCTTAAGTTGGAGAAAGAGCATCTCAAGGTTGGATTGCGCAAGTTCACAAGAGGCAAATATCTTCAAAGTGAGCTACTTATGAACACCGTCATGAAGATGGATAGAAGTGGCATTGGATATGTGGCACATGTAGAGAAGAAGAAGGCTCAAGTTTAACAACAACAATCAAAGCCGAAGCCAAAGAGATGCTTTGAGTGTGGACAAGAAGGCCACTTTGCTCATGAGTGCCAAACTCCACCACCACAACCCTTGCCCAAGCATGCTAGACCCTTTGCCTTCAATGCTCATTACATGCTTAAAAAGGATTCTAGTGGAAAGATGAAAGTCATGTTCTTAGGACCTCCTAACAAGAATAGGCCTAAGAAGATTTGGGTTGCTAAGTCACTTGTTGAGAAGGTGAAGGGTCCTCAACAAGTTTGGGTTCCTAAAGCTTGAATCTCTTGTGTGTAGGTGAACTACAAGACCGGTGAAAGTCATTGGGTTATAGATAGTGGTTGCACACAACATATGACCGGTGATCCTCGTATGTTCACCTCGCTTGATGAAGAAGTAGATGGACAAGAGAGAATTACATTTGGAGATAACTCAAAGGGTAAGGTTAAAGGATTGGGAAAAGTGGTAATATCTAATGATCATTCCATCTCCAATGTGCTATATGTTGCTTCATTGAGCTTCAACTTGCTATCCGTTGGACAATTATGTGATCTTGGCTTCCAATGCTTGTTCACCGAGAAGGAGGTTGTTGTATCCAAGAAGGATGATGATCAAGTGATATTTCAAGGATTTAGATACAACAACTTATATCTAGTGGACTTCACCTCCGAAGATGCAAACTTGAAGACATGCCTATTCACCAAAACAACACTTGGGTGGCTTTGGCATAGAAGACTTGCTCATGTTGGTATGAGTTCACTCAAGAAGCTAATGAAGAATGATTTGGTGAGAGGATTGAAGAATGTGAAGTTCAAGAAGGACAAGCTTTGTAGTGCATGTCAAGCCGGCAAGCAAGTTGCAAATACTCATCCAACAAAAGCTTTCATGTCAACCACAAGAGTGCTAGAACTCCTATACATGGATTTGTTTGGACCAACAATATACAAGAGCTTGGGAGGAAATCTTTATTGTCTTGTGATAGTTGATGATTATTCAAGGTATACATGGGTGTTCTTCCTTCATGACAAATCCGAAGTTGCATCTTGTTTCAAAAAGTTTGCCAAGAGAGCACAAAATGAATTTGAAGTAAAGCTCAAGAAGATAAGAAGTGACAATGGAAAAGAGTTTGACAACACAAACATAGAGGCATATTGTGATGAAATTGGAATCAAACATGAAGTCTCCGCAACCTATACTCCTCAACAAAATGGTGTAGTTGAGAGAAAGAACCGGACATTGATCACTCTTGCAAGAACAATGCTAGATGACTACAACACCCCCGAAGCTCTATGGGCGGAAGCAATCAACACCGCATGCTATGCATCTAACCGCCTATTCCTTCAAAAGTTTCTTAGCAAAACACCTTATGAGTTGCTCAATGGGAAGAAGCAAGACGTCTCCTTCTTTAGGGTGTTTGGTTGCAAATGCTACATCTACAAGAAGCGGCAACACCTAGTGAAGTTTTAAAGACGTTGTGATATTAGTTTTCTTGTTGGTTACTCATCAAAGTCCAAAGCATATAGAGTATTTAATCATGCCACCGGCTTGGTTGAAGAAATATATGATATGAAATTTGATGAATCTAACGGCTCCTAAGGAGCACATGAGAATCTTGATGATGTAGGTGATGAACCATTGAGGGAGGCTATGAAGAACATTCCGGTTGGAGACATCAAGCCAAAAGATGATGAAGATGATGTATAAGTGATTGATCAACCCTCTTCATCAAGTGTGCCACAAGATGGTGAAAAAGATGGGAGAGTAGAAAATAAAGATACTCATGTATCCCATGAGCAAATGGTGGTACAAGCATAAGATATTGATGCTCCACAACCTCCTCCTCAAGTGGTCAATAGAAGAAACACACCTCTACTACAATACCATCCACAAGATCTCATCATAGGGAGTCCATCAAAGGGAGTGATGACACGTTCGCAAAAACTTGCTTCATTTATTGCTCATCACTCTTTTGTCTCTTGCTTTGAACCTACTAAGGTAGAAGAAGTTGTTCAAGATCCGGATTGGATCAATGTCATGCATGATGAGTTGAATAACTTCACCTGAAATCAAGTGTGGACTCTTGAAGAGCGACCTAAAGGTGCAAGAGTCATTGGAACAAAGTGGGTGTTCCGAAACAAGCAAGATGATTAAGGTGTTGTTATGAGGAACAAGGCAAGACTAGTTGCAAAGGAGTTCTCTCAAGTTGAAAGTTTGGATTTTGGAGAGACCTTTGTACCGGTTGCAAGGCTAGAAGCCATTCGTATCCTCCTTGCATATGCATCACATCATGAAATAAAACTTTATCAAATGGATGTGAAAAATGCATTTTTAAATGGTTTTATTAATGAACTAGTCTATGTTGATCAATCTCCTAGATTTGAAGACCCTAGATATCCTAATCATGTTTATAGGTTGTCCAAGGCGTTATATGGGCTTAAGCAAGCCCCAAGAGTGTGGTATGAGCGCCTTCAGGATTTCCTCATAGAGAAGGGCTTCACCATTGGGAAGGTCGACACCACACTATTCACCAAGAAGCTTGATGGGTATATCTTCATTTGTCAAGTATATGTTGATGATATCATCTTTGGATCATCAAATGAAGATTCTTGCAAAGAATTTGGTGAATTGATGTCGAAGGAGTTCGAGATGTCCATGATTGGTGAGCTTACATTCTTTCTTGGTTTTCAAGTCAAGCAATTGAGAGAAGGGATCTTCATCTCTCAAGAGAAATATACAAAAGATGTTCTCAAGAGATTCAAGATGGATGAATGTAAGCCAATCAAGACACCAATGCCTACTAATGGACATCTCGACCTAGATGAGGGAGGTAACAAAGTTGATCAAACTCTCTACCGTTCTATGATTGGTAGCTTGTTGTATTTAACTGCATCTAGGCCTGACATCATGTTTAGTGTGTGTATGTGTGCAAGATTTCAAGCTAATCCTAAGGAAACTCATTTAATTGCCGTAAAAAGAATTATTAGGTATCTTAAGCACACACCAAGCATTGGCCTTTGGTATCCCAAAGGAGCTAGATTTGAACTAATTGCTATTCCGATTCGGTTTATGCCAGATGCAAAGTTGATAGAAAAAGCACATCCGGAGGGTGCCATTTGCTTGGTAGATTACTTATGTCTTGGTCCTCCAAGAAACAAAATAGTGTGGCTTTGTCCACCGCCGAAGCGGAATACATTGCCGCGGGTGCTTGTTGTGCACAAATATTATACATGAAACAAACTTTGCTAGACTATGGTGTAGTTCTAGATAAAGTACCTCTTTTGTGCGATAATGAAAGTGCGGTAAAACTTGCAAATAACCCGGTTCAACACTCTTGCACCAAGCACATAAATATTCTCCATCACTTTCTAAGGGATCATGTTGTTAAACATGATATATCACTAGAAGGTGTAAGAACCGAGGATCAATTGGCGGAATCTTTACTAAACCGCTAGATGAGGCTATATTTTGTAGATTGCGGAATGAGCTTAATGTACTTGATTTTAGTAACTTCACTAAAAGTTGAGCTTGTGTTGTCCCTTGCATTCATTGTAATATACAACATGTTTATTTCATGGCAATGCATGTAGAGCTTGTCTAACATGGTTAAGATAACCGCCGAAAAGCGTGTGAAGAAGCTTAACCTTGGATCAATCTTGACAAGCAACTAGATTTACTTACAAGTATTGCATATGCTTGAATGTTGTTTTGTCATTTTGTTCCATTTGCCCTCTTGTTGCCTATTTTCTTAAAAAGAATTATAGCCTAAGGCAAAATATTCTGAAAAACTTGAGGGTTTGAGAGAGGTCACTCACATCAGTCCCAAGCGGTGTTTATTTGGATCTTATTCATGTTGGGACTTGATTGGGAACAGGCAGCGCGAAGGAACATCGAAGATTTGCTGCAAAAGAGTGACCGGACGCTGCACCGGACCCTGATGTCCAGCGTTCGGTCAGTTCACAGGAGGTGAACAGCTGCTGAAGGAGTGACCGGACTCTGCGTTTGTGCGTCCGGTCAGGAAGGATTCCAGCGTTCGGTCGATCTACATGGCGTTAAAGGCATCTAACCGGACCCTGCCTGTGTCCGGTCATGGACCACCGGACGCGCCCGGTTGTGATTTCAGAGAAATTGGACCTCTCTAGAATCGACCAGACGCTGGGTGGTAGCGTCCGGTCGCTACCACCGGAGCGTCCGGTTAGTAGATAACGTGCGGAATCAGATCGCCTTCCCCGTTTCCTTCTCTGTTACGCGTGGGGTCCTCATTTAACCGCAGCCGTCGTGAGCGTTCTTGACCTAACCCCGTATGCCGCCATCACCGAGCCTCCCATACGCCGTGCCCTAGCCGCCATAGCTCTCCCGTGCCTGAGCGCCGCACCGCCGCAGCTGTCATCTCCATGCTGCAGCTGTCCCGTGCCTCCGCCTCCGCACAGCCGCGCCCGCGCTGAGCCGCCACCGCCACCTGTGCCTTTGTTCCCGCGTGCCACCGCAGAGAGCCCGTGTGCCTGCTTGCGCTAACCACGCCGCACCACTGCCCCAGTGCCCTACCTTCACACCAGCGCAGCTTGTGTTGTCTCCACCGCTCCGGTAAGACCCTGACCTAACGCTGTCATACCCTAATCAAACACTGCTATCAAGCATTGACTTCAAAGCACATCCAGGGCCGCTGATTCATCGAAGTGCTTCGCCAACCATAACCCTAGCCCGGTTCCAAGGTTCCCTACGTGACGTCTCTTTTTTTCTCGGATCGCCGATTCGTCAGGTAGCATGCCAGTCGCTTCAATTTCGTACCTACATTGCTTGCTCCCTAGGATTTTTGCATCTATTAGATATATCGTATTTACTTGTATATCCATCTATTCCATCATGCAGCGAGTTGGTGCCATTGAGATCGTATGGTAGTTGTCAGTCAACTCGGAGCCAAGCTCGTGAGTACGGATCGAGGCCAAGCCTCGGAAGTGTCAGGGCAGTTACTCTTGACAGCGGCAGTTGTTCTTGTTGGCAACAGTTGATCTTTTTAGATGGCTCGCACGAAGAATGTCGGGGGTGGTCCAGGAGATGATGATCGGAGGCCTCCGCCTCGCCTGCCTGCAGATCCAAAAGGCAAGGCGACAAAGAAGATTGCATCCAAGAAGAGGAAGTACCCAGATGCAGAGACAGCTCGTGCAGCAGCAGTTGTAGAGGCCACAGAGCGCGCCGAGAGAGGAGGTGCTCGCAGTGGGGTTGTGATTGCAGATCAGCAGCTTACACCAGCACATAGGGCAGCAGTTGAGGAGGCTGAGCGTTTTCATGGTAGTCCACCTGGGACTGTCGTGATGGCTGGACGTCGTCTGTCTATTGAGGAGACTCAGTCTTAGGGGGAGTCACAGCAGCAGCCCCCACCAGCAGAGCCTCAGCCAGCTCAGGAGACACAGGAGGACCAGCATGCCGAGGAGGCTGAGGAGACAGAGCTATGAAAAGGCTCGCAACACCATATTTAGAGGCCTTTGCAAAGATGTGTTCAACCGTGTAAGGAACCACAAAGATTCCCATGCACTATGGTCGGATGTTTGTGCGCTCCATGAGGGAACAAAGAGTGAGCATGAGGAACGCTATCATCTTGTCATAAAAAAGCTCAACTCTTTTGAAATGCTTCCTAAAGAATGTGCTAATGAAATGTATTCATATTTGAATGTTCTTATAGAGGAAGTCAATGGGCTCGGACTTACTCAAATGTCACCATCCGACGTTGTGAGAAAGATCTTGAGTGTCATTCCCATTGACAAATATGGGCATATTGTGACCGTGCTACATCAAGAGCAAGGACGTTTTTGCAAAAGCGCCACACGCGCGGGCTGCCTCCCGCCGCGGGCCGGCCTATGTGCGTGCGCGCGCAGGAGCCACGCGTGAGTGGGCCGCGTTCGCGTGGTTGTGGGCCACGCTGGTGAATTTGTTTTTCCTTTTATTAGAAAATAGAAATAGCCTTATATTTTAGTTTCTATGCTGAGCTTTGATAATTAACAACAATTCATATAGGTGTCCAGAAATCATGAAACCAATTTTGTTAGGATCTTAAATTCATTATCTATCTATTAGTATAATTATTTCATACATATCTGTGATGAAACTGAGGTCTATTAAATTAATTGGAAATACTTAATATTATTAGGTTAATAATTGTAGGATTTTTTGTGGGAAAATGGTAATAGCTTTAGCTCTAAAAAAATTTTGGTAGTTTTCTAGTATTATTATGTGCTCGCTGTAATTTTTGTAGCCTTAGAATAGGCTAAGCTTTAGGGTAGTTAGATACTCCTTGTTTTAATATATGTTAAATCGCTAGTAGATGCAAGAATATATTTTAGTTGTTAAGTTAATACGTGTTAGATGAATTTGTACCGTGTTGGATGAAAATACTAGTTAGCTTAGTATCTTAGTCATTAGAGTGAGCTTAGTAGATGAGTAGATGTACTCTTATTTTAAGAGCTGTTGTTGCTAAAATACTAAGGGTTACATCATCGTTGCATGCACGTAGAGAACGAGTTGTTGGAGTTCGTGACCACCGGAGAGCAGGAGTACGAGGAGGTGATTGAGGAGTACGAGGAGGAGGTTCTCGTATAGGAGGAAGCCTTGGAGCCACCAGCGACTGACTTAGCTGACAATCCACCTACCCAAGGCAAGCCTCAGTGCATAACACTTATTTTGAATAATCACTGGATATATATGTGATGTGCATTTATGTTACAGAATTTATATTGAAACTACATGCATAGATAAACCGACCTATAAGTCCTACTAGCATAGATCAAGTAGCTGCTATGCTTAGGCTATCGGCAGCGAGAGTAACCTGTCGTTACTCACAATCGGTGATTATTATTATTACTCTCATGATAAAATGGTGAAAGGAGATGGAGACCGAGCAGGAATATGGTACGAGTATTGGTAGGTGTAATAGGTTGTGCCCCACGGCCAATGGGGCATAGCTTGCTTACACTATTTTCCCTGTCCATGTCAGTTAAGGACCATCCATTGCTGTGGATGGTAGTCAGGTCACAGACTTATTATCATGAGCACATACTTGCTTATGGGAGCAGGAAGGCTCATTGCTCTCTTGTCATGGGTTCCGGCTCTTTCCGGACCGACTGATTGGGGGCGGGATGGTGGAGGTCTAAGCACCACACTGAGTCTAGGACTCACGAGTGGGGGCTTGGAGTCCAAGTTTGGACGGGGACCTAGACCCCTTGATAGGAGAGTGGTGGGTTGGGCTTGCTTCTGCCTAGGGTACAAGCGGGGCATGTGTTTTGGGGTACCCAGCTAGGATACATTGGTTCATGTAACGCTGCGTGATATGGTACGACTTGGCTATGGTCTAGCACCATAGTAAGAACTAGAAGATGAAAGGGGATGAATGGATCTGATTGCTCAACTCTTGCTTGAAAGTAGAACATGTGCTTACATAGAATGGTTAGCTAATAGACTAATCATGACCGCTAATAAAACGCATACATAAGGATTCACTACTAGTAATGCTTTTCGCAAAAAGGAAACCCTACAAACCATAAAGCTTATCATATCCTTTGGAGTCAGGAAATTATTCCAACTAGTCAGGTAAGTCTTGCGAGTACATTGTGTACTCAGGGTTTATTTACCCCTATTGCAGGTGCAGCTTGAGGAGTGACTGTTGTGTGGAGGATTCTTCTAGTGGGCACATATGGATCCTTGTATCTTATCGTTAGATATTTATTTCAACTCCGCTATTTAAATTCCGCACTCTAAACTTGGTATTATAATAATGTATTACTGAGAACTCTTGTTGTATGAAATGGACTAAGTATAGTAAACTCGTTCTCATTATTAGATTCTAGATGAAAAACGTGGATTGTTTGAGTTCTCCCTTGGGGTGTGCTCGACGGAATCGCCCGGTGTAGCTTACTTTTAGGGTGCTTAGTGTCTAGTGGAAGACAAACGCCTTCAAAGGTGTGTTATTTCAGGCGGATCTGCCACAGGTGGTATCAGAGCTAATAATGAGTTACGAGTTTCATAACTCTTTTCAAAACCTAAAATTTGACCAACAAAAGTTTTGCGAAAAGTAGGATGCGATAAAATTATGTAAATAAGTATAAGCCCTAGCAATATGGTCTATCTAGGAAAACGGCACTAGTTTTATCTAATTAATTTTCTACAGGTACACTAACTTACGCTGCGTAAGAATCGTTTAGCAAGCAAAAAGTGAGTTTGCGATGTGCCAAAAAAATTTACGAATGCCGCTATATTCTGGCTTGAGTGAATGGGTAGGCCGATGCATGCATCATGAAAAGAGAATCTTGTTTAAACTAAACTCCCCCACACGTATAATTTGCATTAGTGATTTAATAGGATAACCTAAAAGAATACTTTAATAAAAGCCTTATCATTTCTCTAAGGCTTCATTTGGATGTAGATATTGGAGAGCTTGGAATTGAATTGGGTTGAATACCAAATCAGACTAGTTTTGGAAATGGATACAATACCAAAGGTATTGTTTGGATGCAGATGAAATTGCTAGATAGAATTAAACTGAGTGGCAAATACCAATTCAAGTTTGGATATCCATATCATCAAATTGGAATTGATAGACAACATCTCATCCCCTCTGCCACCCATGGAGCACAGCCCACCAGCGGAGGAAGGCAGGGAGCGACGGCAAGGCCCACCAGCGATCGAGCCAGGGAGGGGCGGGGCGGTCCATCGACGAGGGAGGCAGGGAGCTCTGGTGATGCCGCCGGTGACAGAGGCAGGGAGGGGCAGCGTGGCCCGCCAGGGAGGGAGGCAGGGAGCAATGACGATGTCGTCGGCGATGGAGGCAGCGAGGGACAGCACGGCTCACTGACGATGGAGGCAGGGAGGGGCAGCGCGGCCTACCAGCGAGGAAGGCATGGAGGGGTAGGGTGGCCCACCGGCGATGGAGGCAGGGAGCAACGGCGATGTCACCGGCGATGGAGGTACGGAGGGGCGACGTGGCCTACCGGTTAGGGAGGCAGGGAGCGACGGCGACACAAGGGAGGCAGGGAGCGGTGGCGCGGCTTCTCATGTCGAAGATGAAGGGGGTGAGAGAGAGACGCGGGGGGATGGGGGCGACGTGATTCTAGTGAATACGGAGGGGCTCGGCTCGGTATCAAGGGTGAAGGGGTGAGAGCGGGACCAATACCAGCTGGTATTGAGTTTCATTTCCAATTCCAAATTCCATGACATGCAAACAGCGGCATTCAGTGTTAGCAATTCCAATTCTGAATTCTGAGTCTCAATACCTACTTCCAAACGCAACCTAAGTCTCTTATTCCTAATCTAGAGGGTTGTCCCTAATGGTTGGTTCTTATCTGTTTACAGATGAACCTGAGGTCTGGTCAGGGGAGTACCAGCGCTGGGGTAGACCAGGGTGATAACGGTCGTGTTGAGGATAATGGCAACACCAATGGGGACAGACATGAGGCCCCACTTCTGGCTCCTCCTCCTCCGCCACCACCACCTCCAATGACCCATGCGGGGATGATGGCGGAGATGCTGGCTACTCGGCGCGAGCCAGCCCGTGCCTTGGAGATGCTTGCCTAGGCTATTGGTGGCTTCGCCTGTGGAGGCCCCGGTGGCAATGGCGAGAACGGGGGTGGTGCCTGTGCTCCCATGGGGCCCTGTTCCCACCAGTACTTCCTGAAGACACACCCGCCCATGTTCACGCCAACTGCTGAGCCTTTGGATGCGGCTCATTGGCTTTGTATTCTAGAGCAGAAGTTTTAGTTGCTCACTGTAACTGAAGAGTAGAAGGTGTGCTTTGCCGCACAGCAGCTTCTGGGGTCTGCCAGTGCATGGTGGGATACTTTCAATGCCATGCAGCTAGTGGACCACTGTGTGACTTGGTAGGAATTTATCACTGCTTTCTGTGAGTACTATATTCCCGCTGGTTTGCTGAATAGGAAGTTGACTGAGTTCCTAGATCTGAAGCAAGGGAGTATGACTGTGATGGATTATGTGAACAAGTTCAACCATCTTGCACAGTATGCTGGGACCCATGTAGACACTGATGAGAAGAAGAGGGACCATTTCTACCACAGCCTCTCTTGCATCTTGCAAAAGGAGCTGTACACTAGGGGATATCAGACTTTTGGTGCTTTGATGAATGCAGCCATTGCTATGGAGGGACTTCAGCGTGATTCTCAGGCGGAGTGGAAGCACAAGAGGGTGATCACTAGGTCTTCTAGTCACCCACAGTCACAGAAGGTACAGGTTGTGAGGAGGATGTCCTATCACTCTCTGGGTAGACAGTTGTCTCGCCAAACTCAGCAGACTCACCAGGCACCTCTCACTCAGTACCGTGCACCTACTCAGCAGGTGCAGTAGCCTCAGGGATAGCAAGTTTCGACTCATCAGGGACAGGGGAACAAGCCGGGTGCTTGTTTCAAGTGTGGCAAGGAAGGCCACTATGCTCATGAGTGCCCCCAGAACCAGCTTACTCAGTCTTCTCAGCCTTCAGCCAACTCTCGTCTGGTCAAGAGGATGATTATCAAGAAGGTGTCCATAAGCCGCTTTGGACAAGTCAACTTCACTGAGGCTGAGAAGATTTTGTAGAATGAACCTGTAATGGCTGGTATGTTTACCATTGATTCCCACCCAGCATATGTGTTGTTTGATTCTGGTGCATCACATTCATTCATACGCATGGGGTTTGCACAGAGGCACAATATATCTCTTATGGCTATTCCTATTGCCTATAGAATCAGTACTCTGGGTGCGCAGTTGGGCATTAATACTCAGACGGACACAGTCAGATTAGTGCTAGCCACTCACACTTACCGCCTCCAGTTCATGGTGCTACCTAGGCAAGGCATAGATGCAATTCTGGGCATGAACTGGTTGCGAGTTTGTGGGGTAGTATTGAACCTTAAGTAGAGACTTGTTGAGTTATGGCTTTCTTCTTCCGAGGATAGGATGTCTCTCCTTATGCTCTTAGATCCAGCCCTATCAGTTATTGCTCGTACTAAAGCCTCTCCTGATCTTGCCTCTATTCCTATGGTCTGTGAGTTTCTGAATATCTTTCCTGAAGATCTACCTGGGTTGCCACCGGATAGGGACGTGGAGTTTACTATTGAGTTAGAACCTAGCACTGCTCCTATTTCACGGTGTCCTTACCATGTGGCTCCAAAGGAATTGGCAGAAATGAAGAAGCAGCTAGAGGAATTGTTGGAGAAGTGATTCATCCGTCCTAGTTCTTCACCATAGGGTTGTCTAGCTATTTTTATGAAGAAGAAGGACGGCACTCTTCGGATGTGTGTGGATTATCGCCCTCTCAATACGGTAACCATTAAGAACAAGTATCCTTTACCTCGTATTGATACTTTGTTCGATCAATTGGCTGGTGCAAAGATGTTTTTCAAAGATTGATCTTTGTTCTGGCTATCACAAAATTAAAATCTGGCCACAAGATATACCAAAAATAGCTTTCTCTACTAGGTATGGGCTATATGAATACCTAGTCATGTCCTTTGGTCTCACCAATGCTCCTGCATTCTTTATGTATCTCATGAATTCAGTCTTCATGTCGGAGTTGGATAAGTTTGTAGTGGTGTTCATTGATGACATTTTGATATACTCCAAGAACAAAGAAGAGCATGCACAACATCTTCGGATAGTACTAACTCGATTAAGGGAACACAAGATATATGCTAAATTCAGCAAGTGTGAGTTTTGGTTAGATTGAGTGTAATTTTTGGGACATGTTCTGACACCTGAGGGTATCTCAGTGGACACAAGCAAGGTGCAAGATGCGTTAAATTGGAAGTCTTCAATGTCAGTACATCAGATTTGTTAGTTCCTTGGTCTTGCTAGTTATTATCGGCGCTTCATTCCTGACTTCTCCAAAATAGCCCAACCAATGACCAAGTTGCTCTAGAAAGATATCAAGTTTGTATGGAGTCTGGCTTATGAAGAAGCTTTCCAAGCTCTAAAGCATTTTCTTACCACTGCTCCTGTTCTCGCCCAACTAGATATTGATAGGCCATTTGATGTGTATTGTGATGCCTTAAGGATTGGATTGGGATGCGTGCTTATGCAGGATGGACGTGTGATAGCTTATGCTTCACGCCAGCTGAAAAAGCACGGGGTGAATTATCCCACCCATGATTTAGAGCTGGCTGCTGTGGTGCACGCTCTAAAAATTTGGAGGCATTATTTGTCGGGAAATAAAGTGCATATTTCTACATATCACAAGAGCCTCAAATATATTTTCACTCAGTCCGAGCTGAACATGAGGCAATGGTGATGGCTAGAGCTAATCAAGGATTATAATTTGGAGGTTCATTACCATCTTGGAAAAGCTAATGTGGTAGCTGATGCCTTAAGTCGAAAGTCGTATCAAGTTGAAGAAGAATCTTTGTTTCTCAACCATTCTGAGGTGTTAGCCCATATTGCTCTAGTCTTAGATTTACTTGAGCAAATTATTATAGAGCAAAGGCAAGCTGTTTCAGAAATTCTGCATATCAAGAAGTTAATTGCCGAAGGGCGGGGTCCTCATTTCAGTGTTGATGACCAAGGTGTGGTGAAGTTCAAGAACCGATTGGTGATTCCCTCAAGTGGTGAGCTTAGGAGAAAAATTTTGGATGAAGCTCACAATTCCAAGTTATCCATTTATCTAGGGAGTAACAAGATGTATCATGATTTGCGTCACTTGTATTGGTGGCCAAATATGAAACAGGATATTATCAAATACATCTCAAAATGTGACATTTGTGGAAGGGTTAAGGCGGACCATATGCATACACCTAGATTTCTATAGCCCTTGCCTATCCCTGCTTGGAAATAGGAGGATATTTCCATGGACTTTGTTGTGGGTTTGCCTCGCACGGTAAAGGGGTGTCGGTGTTTCGAACAAACACCGGCGAGTAAATTTGTAATTGATGCGCGTTAGGCCCGGATGGTGCGCTAAAGGACACAAGGGTTATACTGGTTCGGGCTGAATGTCCCTACGTCCAGTCTGTTGCTGCTTGTGTTATTAGCACCGAATCAGGTTCATAGTAGGGGGTACAAACGGTTGGGAGAGGGAGAGACCCCAAGTCCCTGATGGAGTGATTGGAAGGACACCAAGAGCTCTATTGGCGCTTGGCCGTGTGGTGCGTGTGTGTGTGCGCTAACCTGTTCAGAATCGGTCCCTTAGTGGGGAGCCCTGCCTCCCTTTTTATAGATCAAGGGGAAGCAGGGTTTTTTACAGATGGGGAAGAAGAAAACACTAAGAGCATAGAAGGTCCTTCGAGGAACCCGGTCCTTCCTTCTTCCCCACGCCTGATCTGCCCATCATGGCAGATCGTGTCAGGATTGAGGCGATTGTGGACCGTCGTGGGCCACGCCACGGCCACTGTTTAGCAAGTGGGTACGTCCCATCCCGCCCCTGCGGGCGGCGTGTCGGACAGGATTTGCCGAGCCCCAACCCCGTGGGGATCGGGAGGCGCGGTGACTGTTGGTTTGTCCTTGGAACGTAGTGGTTGTCGTATGTCTGTGTCGGGTTCTTCGTCTAGAGACTAAGGGCGGCGCCTACAACACTGTAGGACGGAGAGCAGGCGCCCGCAACACTGTTCAGGCTCTGCCACGCCCGGAGGGGTCCAAGCGCTCGCCTGGTCACATCCTGACGGTACTTCCCTGTAGGGGTGCAGGGCATGGCGTCTAACGCTGCGGTTGACCCGAACGTCTTGTCTTACCCTGCAATCGTCGTCATGAGGATACAGGGCGCGGTTTGTCAGGTGAGACTGGGCCAGCCTCTGGATATTGGGCGAGGCGAGATTCGTCATTGGCCGTTTGGATGAGGTAAAAACCTAGTTTTTACCCGTTGGGCGAAGCGGAGTCGTCCCCCGGCCGTCGAACGGGGCCGAGCCCAGCCCTCGGGGGTTGAGCAAGGCGGTGCGCATCCCCTGGGGGTCGGGTGAAGCCGAGCCCAGCCGTCGAGAGAGGCGAAGTTGCCCTCCAGCCATCGGGCGAAGCGGAGTCGTCCCCCGGCCGTCGAACGGAGCCGAGCCCAGCCCTCGGGGGTTGAGCGAGGCGGAGTGCACCCCTTGGGGGTCGGGTGAAGCCGAGCCCAGCCGTCGGGCGAGGTGGAGTCGCCCTTCAGCCGTCGGGTGAGGTAGAGCGGGTCCCAAGGGCACATGGGTGCTCGGGCGAGGTGGAACAAGACTTCCGTTTGGTCGGGCAAGAGATGTAACCGCGCTTTCGGGAGTTTTTACCGTTCGATGGTTCATTGATTCCTCCTCTTTGGGGTACCCCGGTATTAGGTCCCCGACAGTAGTCCCCGAGCTCTTCGGTGATTCGGGTTGAATCATCCGGGGGGTTTCTTCGATCTCGTCGGAGTTACCTTTCCAGAGGGTGCGTGCGAGCGCAACCGGCGGGTGTAGTCCTCGAGCCCTTGTGTGGGCCCTCCACGGGTAAGATCGTAAGATTTAGGTTTTCTTGTTAGCTGGATCGTGGCATCCCGTTCGCGGGGATTTTATTCAAGACTTGCCTAACTGGGGCTTGACCGCGGATCGAGACCTCAGTAATGTTTACGCCCTTGATTTTGGGTCGTTCGCGGACCCGTCCTTGGTTGGGCCGGATAGAGGTGGACACCGCCGGAGGGTTATCGGGTGTCGTGGTGGTGGCGCATAGGACCAGGAGGGAGCCGCCCCCGGCCCCCTTGTCGGGAGGCATGCGCTCCCCTGCGCGGGGGGAGCCACCGCTCCAGTGGATGTCCCCTCGGGATCCCTCGTCGGTTGCCCTCTCGCTTGACGATCATGCCGAGAGCATGGAGCGGGAGAGCCTTGACTTTGGGATCTCGAGCATGATGGAGGCTCTGAACCAGGCCAGAGAAGTCCTGCATGGGGTCTTTGTTCCCACGACCCGGGTATCGGCTTGATCTTCCTCGTTGTTTTCTTCTTTCTTCATATGTTTTTGTGTTTTTTGAACTTCTGATATTGGTTTCCTTTTGCAGATTATCGCTGCTCGTAGCCGGGATAAATCCCGTTTCCTCCATGAGCAAAAGGTGGAGTGGGACCGCCTTAGCGAAGAGGCCCGGCTGCGAGCAGATATGGCCGCGCAGCTTGCTGCCGCCCAGGAGCGGGAGGCCGAGGCGTGTCAGGATGCGGAGGAGATTCACGGGATGTTCGAGGACCTGAAGGCGAGGTCGAAGATTGAAGAGGAAGAAGCCGCCAGAATTCTGAAGGAGCGGGACGAGTTGCTCGAGAAGGATGCTCAGGCCAGTAGGCGGGCTGTCGAGGCCCAGAACGAGCTAGAGACGGAGCAGAACCTCAGGCGGAAGGCCGAGAGCGTGGCCATGGCCCTTCAGAAGAAGGTGGTCGAGGACGCTGTGCTGATCGATCGTCTACGTAGGGAGCGGGATGAGGCGCGTCAGTCCGAGGAGAGATTTCGCTCAGAGGGCAGCGCGGCTCGCGAGGAGCACGACCGGGTCATCAGGGAGCGCGACGAGGCGCGCCGGGTGGCGGACTCCCTTTGTGTGGATCTCAAAACCGAGATGACTCGGAAGCAGGCTGCCGAGAATGTCTCCGCCGGACTAAAAAGGGAGCTCGCCCAGGTGCGAGGGGTGCTTCAGGCTGAAAGCGACGGGCACGACCTTCTACAGATCGCCGTTGGGGAAGTCCTTGATGCCCTACAGGTGGTGGAGCCGGTGGAGACCAGCCCGCTCGCGGCCCGTGTTGCGGGTATCACGGCGCGAGTGAGCCAACTTGAGGAAAATGCTTTTTGCGCCGGGATCACCCAAGCCTTTACCGTCGCCCATTCTCATTATGATAAGGAGATTAACCTGAAGGTGATGAGCCAAGGCTTCGCGCCTGTTTATGAAGATCCTGAGCTGGACGAGATGGAGAAGGCGGTGGCGCCTTTTGCGCGGGACCTGGCGGACAGATTGAAAGAGATGGCTCTTCCTTCGTGGAAGTAGTTAGTTAAATAAATTTGATGAGTAGTTATATGTAATATGCGAACTTAATGTCGGTACTGTCGTGTTCGGAAACAGTTTTATGATTTTGCTTCGTGATTTCGTTTTGTTTGATCTTACCTTCTTTCCTTTTGGCAAAAAAGAGACTTATTTCGGTAAGAGAGAGGAGGTATTCGTACCTTTACCAGCCCCCGAGTGAGATCTGACCCCTTGTTTTTGTGGGGGTCGGATGTTACTGGAGACGGGCCGGCTCGTTTTGTGGTGTTCGTTCCGCCCATCTTTCTTCACGTTTGGAGGGATTGGGGCGGCGTTATTTGCCTCGGTGGCTCGAATGACGTGCCCGATGAGCTTACTAACGGGGGTGTTCGGACGAAAAAACCTGGTCCGACTGCTTTGCGGCAAAGCCCCCGGGCGGGGTTTCGTTACCCCTTGGCCTGCCTTCCAACATATTCCCCCTCTGACGGGGATCCTATGGGCTCGGCAGGGGGTTTGGGTCGAACTTTTTAGAAGGTTGAGATGACCATGTCCGCCTTAATGCGGGATGGGCGAAGGCCGTTTGAGGCTCATCTATGTTTTCTCCCCTGGCTCTTGTTTGACGTGAGGCGGCCTCGAGCCCTTCGCGGGCCGGCCTACAAACCTCGGTCTCTCGATGTCGGATTGAGCGGCTTGAGTCCCCGAGCCCTGTTGGGGTCTGATAGGGGTCGGCCATGTTTCGTGCGTTACCCCGTCCTCGGTTTTCGCAACCGGAGGGGTTGAGTTGACGACACTTGCCTCGACGGCTCGAGTGTCGCGCTCAATGAGCTCGCTAACGGGTACGTTCGTGTGAAATCCGTGTCCATCATTTGCTGATGGGTCGGTAGAGCCTGCTGGTGGCATTTCACTTTTTTCCAACCCGCCTCCCGACAGATGCCTGAGCCATTTCGATGGGCTTAGGGGGCCCGTTGGCCTCTCCTCGGTGGAGATTCTGTGGGTTTGGCTCGGGGTTAGATTCGAACGAGAAAGGTTGAGACGCCCCTGTCCACTTCTGAGCGGGGTCGGGCAGGGCCGTTGGGGCTCGTCTCAGTTATTTCTCCCTAGCTCTATTTGACGTGAGGCGGCCTCGAGCCCTTCGCGGGCCGGCCTATGAACCTCGGTCGTTCGTTGCTCGTATAGGACGAAGTGACTGCCACTTCATGACGCGACATGAAGTGTTGCGATGCAGCGTTTGCATGAGTTTAATATCTAATAAATTTGAAAACGAAAACAGGGTTCGTTAATGTTACCTCGGTGGTGTGAACGACAGGAAGCTCCTATCAGATGTGTCCACGCGGTTTCGAGTCCGTTGTTTACGACGGGGTTGGCGTGACCTGCACGAGCATCGTAATTTTTGTTTCTGTCTCTCGGTGGCGATTCGAGCCGCCCGATTGACTTAGTCTTCCTGATAGACTCTCCGTGAAGGAGGCTCTGCAGGGGGACCCCTCCAAACCCCTCTCGGGAAGGTGAGAGCCGAGGCTAGTGGTGCGGGGAACTATGAGTTCGATTTATGCTGGTGAACAAAAAAACACCGTAGCCGTCGAGGCGTGGGGTCTGATGGTTCATCCAGTTGTTTTCAAAGTTTTTATACCCACACACCATGTTCCTGGTTTTTAGATGCAATAAGGGGTCGGGCAAAGAGAGTGTCTAAACAAATAGACGCCTTCGACAGCCCCCCGAGTAATGTCCGTGCCCAGGCCGTTGCTGGGGTCGGTGGCTCGGTGAAGAAATTATTGCTTAAAGTAAGTAAGCAGAGGTACTTATCTTTCAGCGGTCGTTTCTCTGTTGTGTTACCTGGGCCGTCCGATCGGCCCATGAGGCCTGTTGGGCTCCCTCTGGACGGAGGTTTCGTTGTTGGGTCATCTCACGGTCCTGCCTGGGGGAACAGAGAGTCGCTTATGCGGGTGCGCCCCGGTCCTCGCACCCGGTGGGTGGTGGTGGGCCATGCCTGCTTGGTCAGGCGGTGTCTCATTAATTGCGCGGCGTCCCATCGGTCCCGGCGCGTCCCATCGGGTTCCTGTCTGCATTGATTTGCCACCTGTATTGAATAGGGGGGAAGGCAGAGAGTTTTTCGGTCCCACCTTTCGCCTTTCCTTATCTGTTGGTCCTCTTCCTTAAATAGGGAGAGGGAGGGGGGTTCTCGTCCGCTTCTCATTCTGCCCCTGAGCTGCTACCTCTTCTCCCTTTTCTTCTCCACCGAATATGCTCGTGCGTCGCGGCGGATCCTGGGTGAGAGGGGGTAATGCTAGAGGGAGATACTCACAATTTCGTCGGTGAGTCAGGAGCGTGATGTCGAGCTGGAGGTCATCCAACGTAGATGAGATGGTGCGGGCCGCCTTCGCCGAGGAGAGGTTGCCACCGCCGCCGAAGGAGGGGGAGCGTCGGAGGGTGTCGAGCGTTGTTGACCTTGCCGTGGTTCGTTGTGGCCTTCCTCCGGCTGGGGGCGCCCCTTGTTCGAGTGCCGTTGTCGGTGTTGTGGCTGATGATGATGGCGTAGTCCCCGAGTGCCTTGGTGGAGGGACACCACAGTCGCCGGTCATGATGCTCGATGTTGCGGACGACGGCGTCCTCGAGGATCCTGTGGCGCGGTAGGACGTCGCCGATGGAGAGCATGGCGCGGCGGCCGCAGTAGACGTACTGGCCCGTGTACACGCCCTCGACGGCGACGAAGAGCTCCTTCTGGTGCTTGTGCCTGATGAGATTGGCACGGAGACCGTAGTAGTAGTCGTAGTCGATTTGTACCAGTTTGTATCAGCCCCTGAGTGAGGTCGGACCCTTTGTGTTTTGGGGGTCAGACGTCACTTAAAGTTCGGGGATTTTGTAAAGACAGAAGACTGATAAGGAAAAGTATGCGTTTATTTAGGGGTAAAAGCGATGTAGCTGTTCAATGTTCCAGGCGTTGGTGAAGACCTTGCCGTCGATCGTTTTCAGCTTGTAGGCGCCTGACCGGAGTGTTTCCGCGATGACGTACGGCCCTTCCCAGGGCGGGGAGAGCTTGTGGCGGTCCTTGTTGCTCTGTACGAGCAGAGGACAAGGTCCCCGACGTTGAAGGCTCGGTCCCGTACCCGTCGTCCGTGGTACCGTTGCAACGCCTGCTGGTACTTGACCGAATGGAGGAGGGCGGTGTCGCGGGCTTCGTCCAGCTGGTCCATGGCGTCTTGGTGGGATGCCTCGGCTCCTTCTTTGTTGTATGCTTTGACCCTTGGTGCTCCATAGTCAAGGTCCGTCGGGAGGATGGCCTCGGCACCGTAGACCATAAAAAAGGGCGTGTAGCCGGTGGCCCGGCCGAGAGTTGTTCTCAGGCTCCAGAGCACAGCGGGGAGCTCGGTGACCCATCGCGCGCCGAATTTGTTCAACCAGTTGAAGATCCTGGGTTTGAGGCCCTGTAGGAGCATGCCGTTAGCACGCTCGACCTGCCCGTTTGTCTGGGGGTGTGCGACGGCTGCCCAATCGATCCGGATGTGTTGCTCATCGCAGAATCGAATGAATTTCCTGCTGGTGAATTGCGTGCCGTTGTCCGTGATGATGAAGTTTGGTATTACAAAACGATGGATGATGTCGAGGAAGAACAGCATGGCTTGCTCGGATTTGATCGTAGAGATCGGCCAAGCTTCAATCCATTTGGAGAACTTGTCTATGGTGACAAGTAGGTGGGTGAAGCCCCCGGGTGCCTTTTTAAGAGGTCCAACTAGATCGAGCCCCCAGACTGCGAAGGGCCACGTGATGGGGATCATCTGGATTTGCTCGGCGTCGGCTACTGTAGTGGGCCAGTAGAAGCCCTGTCGGAATGCGTTTCCAACCAGAGTTCTTGGTGCGGCGTGGTGACCACAGACCCCGCCGTGGATGTCGCTCAATAGAAGCTTGCCCTGTTCAGCGGGAATGCATTGCTGCAAGATCCCGGTGTGGCCTCGTTTGTAGAGTTCGCCTTCTACAAGAACGAAGGACTTGGCGCGGCATGCGAGCCATCGGCCTTCCGTCTTATCCGCAGGTAAAGTGTCGTGGAGAAGATAGTCGAGGTAGAGCGTTCTCCAGTCGTTCGGAGGGTCGGGTGTTGTGCCTTCTTCAAGCTCCATGACCTCGGGGTCGGGCGGAGCCGCTGGTTGGTCAGCCCCCGGGGTAGGATCGGATGGGCCGTCGTCGGCCCGCCCTGATCCTTCGTAGCGTACCGAGGGTTTATGCTGGTCGCTGGCGAAAACTCCCATGGGGACCGGCTCTCGGCCAGATGTCGCTTTCGCAAGCGTGTTGGCTACCTTGTTGAGGCGTCTTGGGATGTGATTGAGTTCCAAGCCGTCGAACTTGTCCTCCAGCCGTCGGACATCTTGGCAGTACGCGGCCATCTTGGCGTCATGGCAGCTTGATTCCTTCATGACTTGATTGACGATCAACTGGGAGTCGCCCCGAACGTCGAGGCGTCGGATGACCAACTCGATGGCGATTCATAGGCCATTGACGAGAGCTTCATACTCAGCAACATTATTCGACGAGGGGAAATGGAGACAGACCATATACCTCATTCGGACCCCGAGGGGTGATACGAAGACCAGCCCCGCGCTGGCGCCTTTCTTCATTAGTGACCCATCGAAGTACATTGTCCAGTACTCCTGATCGACGATCGCCAGTGGCGTTTGGATCTCGGTCCATTCTGCGATGAAGTCAGCCAATACTTGGGATTTGATCGCCGTTCGTGGGGCATATGTTATGCCTTGATCCATCAGCTCGAGTGCCCACTTCGCGGTTCTTCCTGTGGTGTCCTAGCTCTGGACGACTTCGCTGAGGGGAAACGATGTTACGACTGTCATAGGGTGTGACTCGAAGTAGTGACGTAGTTTCCTCTTGGTGATGAGGACGGCGTACAAGAGTTTCTGGATCTGGGAGTAGCGGGTTTTGGAGTCGGATAGTACTTCGCTGATGAAATACACGGGACGCTGTACCTTGAGTGCGTGCCCCTCTTCTTCCCACTCTACTACCAGGGCGGCACTAACCACCTGTGTGGTGGCCGCTACGTATAGCAGGAGTGCCTCTCCGTTGCTTGGGGGGACGAGGATCGGGGCCTTTGTCAGAAGCAGCTTGACCATGTCAAGTGCCTCCTGGGCCTCGGGGGTCCACTTGAAGCGGTCGGCTTTTTTCAAAAGGCGGTAAAGGGGGAGACCTCGTTCGCCGAGGCGTGAGATGAATCGGCTGAGGGTGGCAAGGCACCCAGTGATCCGTTGTACCCCCTTTATGTTCTGGATTGGGCCCATGCTCATGATGGACGAAATCTTGTCTGGGCTAGCCTCGATGCCGCGCTCGGAGACGATGAAGCCGAGCAGCATGCCCCTCGGGACCCCAAAAACGCATTTCTCGGGGTTGAGCTTGATACCGTTTGCTCGAAGTTTCGCAAAGATCTGCTCGAGATCAGTAACGAGGTGGTCAGCCCGCTTGGACTTCACCACGATGTCGTCGATGTAGGCCTCAATGGTTCGCCCGATGAGGTCTCCAAAGCATCTGAGCATACATCGCTGGTACGTTGCCCCAGCATTTTTCAAGCCAAACGGCATTGAAACGTAGTAGAACGGCCCGAAGGGAGTGATGAAAGAGGTCGCGAGTTGGTCGGATTCCTTCATCGCAATTTGATGGTAGCTAGAGTACACATCAAGGAAGCAGAGGGTTCCGCACCCCACGGTGGAATCGATTATTTGATCTATGCGTGGCAAAGGAAACGGATCCTTCGGGCACGCTTTGTTGAGACCGGTGTAATCAACACACATCCTCCATTTTCCGTTTTTATTTCGAACAAGGACGGGGTTTGCCAGCCACTCCGGGTGGTGTACCTCTTGATGAATCCGGTGGTCAATAGTTTGGCTATCTCTTCGCCGATGGCCCTGCGCTTTTCCTCGTCGAAGCGGCGTAGGCGTTGTTTCACCAGCTTAGAGCCTGGATGGATTTTTAAGGTGTGCTCGGCGACCTCCCTCGGAATGCCTAGCATATCCGAGGGTTTCCATGCAAAGATGTCTCTATTGTCACGGAGGAAGTCGACGAGTGCGCTTTCCTATTCGGGGGAGAGCGTGGTGCCGATGCGCACCGTTTTTCCTTCGGAGCTACCGGGGTCTATGATGACCTCTTTGGAGCCCTCTGCTGATTTGAATGACCCGGTTACTTTCTCGGCGTCGGGCGCCTCTTCGGTGACCTTTTCCCTGAGGGTGGCGAGTTCCCCGGAGGCGACGATTGCTGTTGCATGGCAGCAGCATTCGACCTCGCATTCGTAGGCCCGCTGGAAGGAGGTGCCGACGCTGATAATCCCGTGGGGTCCCGGCAGCTTTAGTTTGAGGTACGTATAGTTGGGAACGGCCATGAACTTCGCGTAGCATGGTCGTCCTAAGATGGCATGGAAAGTTCTGGGGAACCCTACCACGTCAAAGGTGAGGGTTTCAGTCCTGTAATTGGACCGATCCCCAAAAGTGACGGACAGATCGATCTGCCCGAGTGGTATGGCCTGTTTGCCAGGTACGACGCCATGGAAAGGCGCTCGGATGGGGCGGAGGTTCATTCGGTCGACACCCATCTCGTCGAGTGTTTTGGCGTACATGATGTTGAGGCCACTGCCCCCGTCCATCAGTACCTTTGTGAGTCGCTTTGGACCGACGATTGGGTCGACAACAAGCGGGTACCTTCCCGAGTGTGGGACGGTATTCGGATGGTCGGTCCGGTCGAAGGTTATGGCGGATTCCGACCACCGGAGGAAGGCCGGCGTGGACGGTCCGGCTGTATAGACCTCACGGCGCGCGACCTTCTAACGCCGCTTGGAGTCACAGGCCATTGATCCTCCGAAGATCATAAGGGCGCCGCTCGGTGTTGGGAAGGTTTCGTCCTTCTCCTCATCGTCTGCAGCGGGGGCAGGCGCCTTCCCCTGCTCCCCTTTGTTGGTGCTCCTGAGTAAGAACTTGCGCATGAGACCGTAGTCTTTGAGCAGGTGTTTCATAGGGAAGGCGAGGTTCGGACACAGCCCCTCGAGCATCTTTTCAAAGTGGTTCGGAGTGCCCTCCGTGGGCTTTCGACTACCCTTGTGGTCGGCAGCGGCTGTGAGCGAATCGTCGCGCCGTTGCTTCTTGTTCTTCTTTTTGGCGGAATGGTTGGAGGCGCCTTCGCCGGTGTCCTCGTCCTGCTTGGCCTTGCCGTCGAGGCGATCGAAGATCGCTCCGACTGCCTCCTCCCCTGAGGCGTGACTGGTCGTGATGTCCAGGAGTTCCTTTGTTGCTCGCGGGCTCCTGCGTCCCAGTTTGTGAACTAAAGACTCGCAGGTCGTCCCCGATAGGAAGGCTCCTATCACGTCGGCGTCGGCGACGTTGGGAAGCTCGTTGCACTGCTGTGAGAAGCGCCGGATGTACTCGCGGAGAGTCTCACCGGCCTTCTGACAGCAGTTCTTAAGGTCCCAAGGGTTCCCGGGGCGTTTGTATGTGCCCTGGAAATTTCCCACAAAGATTTCCCTCAAATCCGCCCAACTGTGTATGGTGTTGGACGGTAGGTGCTCCAACCATGCTCGCGCCGAATCGGCCAAGAACAGTGGGAGGTTGCGAATAATGAAGTGGTCATCATTTGAGCCACCGGCTTGATAGGCAAGCCGATAGTCTTCGAGCCAGAGCCCGGGGTTAATTTCATCGGAATATTTAGGAACGTTGGTGGGCGGTCGATACCTTGATGGGAAAGCGGCGTTGAGGATGTGTCGGCCGAAGGCTTGAGGTCCTGGGAGGCCGGGGCTCGGACTCCGGTCCTCGCCGCTGTCGTAGCGTCCGCCGCGCCGAGGGTGGTAGCCATGTCTGGCTCCTTCTCTTGAGTCATGGTAGGCGCGTCTGCGGGCGTCGATGGTGCTGCACGCGTCGCGGTTGTGGCCGAGGCGTCCATGCACCGGGACTGTAGCGTCACGCCTGCCATCTGGTGGCATTTGGTGAACTGACGCATCTTTGGCAGGACGCACCGAGGGCGTGCGCTGGCTGGTGTCGAGCTCGCGTCGCTGAGACAACGAGCTCTCTGCCTGCTGTGCCGCCGCACGTTCGAGCAATGTGCGGATTTCTTGGCGGGCCCAGTGATCCTCGGACGTCATGGCCTCTGGGAGACCGTGAAGTAAGGCCGTTGCGGCGGCGATCTTTTGGCTCGCCCGAGCGAAGTGTGGGAGAGCCCCGTCGTCGGTGAGGATCCTTTGGTGTACAGCCCGGGCAGTGGTGCATGCGCGCCCACCATCTCCGTGGCGTCTGATCTCCTTATTGACTTTCTCGTATTCCCGGGCAAGCTGTTGCCTGGCTTCAGCGATCTCCTCCCTTCGGGCTCTTAGCTGCTCCACCCCCACGTGGGGCGGGGCGGCTGCTCCTCTTTGGGTTGCCCCGGCAGGGTTGAATGCGGGGGGTAGTCTCCTCCCCGGAGACGCTTTTGACGTGTCCCTTGGGGGTTTGCGTCACAAAGCATCCCCGGGAAGGACGATGGCTCCCCCTGCTGGAGTCGGAGCTAGAGGATGACTCTGGCTCTTTAGCGAGGAGTTTGTGGAGAGACTCCGTGTCATGTTCAATCACCCCCACGAACTCATTGTCCGTGGGCGTTAGAACCATGCGTAGTGCCAGAAGATGGCTCACGGTCGCCGCGGTGTTGCGGAGACCGAACGGAAGGGCCGTCGGGGCGCTCCGTACGTGTCATTCTGGAGAGATGTGTCTCTCTCTAGAAGGTCGCGCCATGCTATCACCGTTGGCGATGGCGAGGCGATGCTGCTTCTCCCTGGACTCCCATGGTCCATGGGAGACGTCGAGCTAACGCCCAAGCCTCTCATGGTAAAGGCCGTTGGAGGGAAGAGATTGGATGGCGGCGTGCGACCATGACAACTCTCCTCCCCCCGCGACGATGAAATCCAGGCTCCCGAAACGCACGTGTGCGCCTAGGACCCAGCTAATGTCGTGGTTAGCCATCCGTGGCCTGGTTTGGAATGCCCAAAGGCCCCTACCTGGCGCGCCAACTGTCGGTGTTTCGAACAAACACCGGCGAGTAAATTTGTAATTGATGCGCGTTAGGCCCGGATGGTGCGCTAAAGGACACAAGGGTTATACTGGTTCGGGCTGAATGTCCCTACGTCCAGTCTGTTGCTGCTCGTGTTATTAGCACCGAATGAGGTTCATAGTAGGGGGTACAAATGGTTGGGAGAGGGAGAGACCCCAAGTCCCTGATGGAGTGATTGGAAGGACGCCAAGAGCTCTATTGGCGCTTGGCCGTGTGGTGCGTGTGTGTGTGCGCTAACATGTTCAGAATCGGTCCCTTAGTGGGGAGCCCTGCCTCCCTTTTTATAGATCAAGGGGAAGCAGGGTTTTTTACAGACGGGGAAGAAGAAAACACTAAGAGCATAGAAGGTCCTTCGAGGAACCCGGTCCTTCCTTCTTCCCCACGCCTGATCTACCCATCATGGCAGATCATGTCTGGATTGAGGCGATTGTGGACCGTCGTGGGCCACGCCACGACCACTGTTTAGCAAGTGGGTACATCCCATCCCGCCCCTATGGGCGGCGTGTCGGACAGGATTTGCCGAGCCCCGACCCCGTGGGGGTCGGGAGGCGCGGTGACTGTTGGTTTGCCCTTGGAACGTAGTGGTTGTCGTATGTCTGCGTCGGGTTCTTCGTCTGGAGGCTGAGGGCGGCGCCTACAACACTGTAGGACGGAGAGCAGGTGCCCGCAACACTGTTTAGGCTCTGCCATGCCCGGAGGGGTCCAAGCGCTCGCCTGGTCACATCCTGATGGTACTTCCCTGCAGGGGTGCAGGGCATGGCGTCTAACGCTGCGGTTGACCCGAACGTCTTGTCTTACCCTGCAATCGTCATCATGAGGGTATAGGGCGCGGTTCGTCAGGTGAGACTGGGCCAGCCTCTGGATATCGGGCGAGGCGAGATTCGTCATTGGCCGTTTGGATGAGGTAAAAACCTAGTTTTTACCCGTCGGGCGAAGCGGAGTCGTCCGCCGGCCGTCGAACGGGGCCGAGCCCAGCCCTCGGGGGTTGAGCGAGGCGGTGCGCATCCCCTGGGGGTCGGGTGAAGCCGAGCCCAGCCGTCGGGCGAGGCGGAGTCGCCCTCCAGCCGTCGGGCGAAGCGGAGTCGTCCCCCGGCCATCAAACAGAGCCGAGCCCAGCCCTCGGGGGTTGAGCGAGTAGGAGCGCACCCCCTGGGGGTCGGGTGAAGCCGAGCCCAGCCGTCGGGCAAGGCGGGGTCGCCCTTCAGCCGTCGGGCGAGGTAGAGCGGGTCCCAAGGGCACATGGGCGCTCGGGCGAGGCGGAACAAGACTTCCGTTTGGTCGGGCAAGAGATGTAACCGCGCTTTCGGGAGTTTTTACCGTTCGATGGTTCATTGATTCCTCCTCTTTGGGGTACCCCGGTATTAGGTCCCCGACAAGGGGTATGACTCTATTTGGGTCATTATGGATTGCCTTACCAAGTCCGCTCATTTCCTCCCAATGGATACAAGGTATTCAGCCAAGAAGTATGCTAAGTTGTATCTTGATCGGGTTGTGACCCTACATGGAGTTCCTCTTACCATTGTTTCCGATAGAGGGTCAGTCTTTGTCTCTCATTTCTGGGAGCAACTCCAGAAATGTCTTGGAACTCGTCTCCTCAGAAGTTCAGCTTATCATCCGCAAGCTAACGGTCAGACAGAAAGAGTCAATCAGGTACTTGAGGATATGTTGAGGGCTTGTGTCATCTTTTTTCTAGAAAAGTGGGACAAATGCTTGACTCTAGCTGAGTTTTCTTATAACAATAGCTATCAAGAAAGCATTCGTATGGCACCTTTTGAGGCCATGTATGGCAAGAAATGTAGAACACATCTTAATTGGGTTGAAGTTGGTGATCGTGGTTATTTTGGACCTGATTTTATCAAAGAAGCTCGAGAGCAAGTTAGTGTTATTCAGAGTAATTTGAAGGCAGCTCAGAATCATCAGAAAACTTATGCGGACAAGCGAAGAACGCCGTTGCAGTTTGAAGTTGGTGACCATGTGTACCTAAAGGTATCCCCGATGAGAGGTGTGCATCGGTTCGGAGTCCGTGGAAAGTTAGCTCCTCGTTATGTCAGGCCTTATAAGGTTTTGGAGCGATGTGGTGTGGTTGCTTATCGTCTCCAACTTCTAGATATCTTGTCGGCAGTACATAATGTCTTTCATGTATCACAATTAAAGAAGTGTTTACGAGTTCTGAGGAAGTGGTGGAAATTGAAGGACTCCCTCTCCAACCTGATCTTTCTTATATTGAGCATCTTGTCAAAATCTTGGATGAAAAAGAGAGTCACTAGGAACAAAGTGGTGAAATTTTATAAAGTCTAGTGGCAAAATCATTCAGCGGACGAAGCAACTTGGGAGCAGGAGAGTTATATTCTGGAGCATTATCCCTATCTTCTCTCTGGTGTGCTGAGGTAATAGTTATGTTAAAAGCTCACTCTTACCCTTTTTCCTACACTAGGCACTCACATGAAATCTTGGGATGAGATTTTGTTTAAGGGGGGAGAGTTGTAACACCCTCGGTGTTACACCCTAAATCATTTACTAAAACATGTCATGAGCATCATACTTGTGTGTTAATGCATGTGGTGAAGTGAGTAGATAATGCATTGCAACTAAAACGATCAACAAAAATGTGAACCAAAAGTTGCTCCACGATTCGTACAGTTAACAAGTAGGGGTGCAAACTAATTTTTATTGAACAAAAATGCTATAGAACATGTATGTGATGCCTAAGTAAAGTTTGAAGTACAAACTTTGTATATGACAATGAACTACTTGGTATTGAAAAAGAATATTGCTTAGTAATATTTTCATTAGCTTAGAAATGAATTTGAAATAGAGTTCAACTCAAAAAACTTAGAAAAAAATTCAAGCTTGTGTACAGCTGGGCATTGCTAAGTTTAGCAATTTATTTGGAGAGATTGGGTTAGAGGGTGATGTGGTGTTTTAGCTCAGCTGAGCAGCCTCATGTATCAGTTTGATCATGGTGAAGTCAGTTTTGGTTTAGAGTCAATGGTTTAGTGGTAGTCGCTGCTTTAAAATCCATGCACAGTACGTTCTCAGGCTAGCCCTCTAGGCTGGGCGCAGTCACCAGGCCACGGGGGCGTGCCATCGTAGCGTTGGAGCGCTCTGCGTGCGCACGCGCGCTGCCACGCTTGGCCGGCCTGGTTGCCCTGACTAGACCACGAGGAGCCACCGTTGTTGTGGCTTGCCCGGCTGAGCGACGCTGCCCCCTACCCCGTGTGCTGCCACCGCCAAGCCGCGCCAACGCACCTGCCTACGAGGGGTCATCTCCCATCAATTCCATACACCCACAGCTTCGTCCTCATAGCCTCTCATCAACCGCCCCCACCCCGCCTTGATTACGGCCAGGCCAAGCTCCAATTTTGGAGCTTTGCTCCCGCCACCCCGCCATTAAGGCCTAGCCCGCCCCACCGTGGCCAGCTCCAACCTCGCCATCTCGCGTCGAATTGACCGCACCACTAGCCCCGCCTAGAACCCCTCTTTGTTGTGCGCACCCAAGTCACAGCCCTATAGCCGCCTCCACGCCGCTGACATGGCCGTGTCGCTGTGGTTCGCCGTCGAGCTCACCATGCGCATGTGGCTAGACTTGCTCGGGGCATCTTCGGCTAGGCCATCGCCATGGGTAGGTTCGTGGTGAGTCATTGGTTCTCACCAGCTGTTTCTACCACTTCCAAAAGGTTGTGGCTCATCGGAACTTGGCTGCCACCGCCGCAGGGTGCCCGTCGTCATGAAGAGGTCATTCTACTGCGTCTCGGCAAATCCAACCGCTCCCCAAAGTTGCGCGTCATCCCATAGGTGAGGATCGACCTCCTCGGTGCATCGGAGGGGCTCCCGGTTGGCCGGTGTGGCAGCCCCGTGCTAGCCGACGCCGTGCCGGCGAGCGCGGGGGCATCGGGGACCAGCCGGATGTAAAGATGGGTTACGGCGAGGGCCTATCGGTATAAGGGCCGACCGTAGGAACAAGGCGCATAAGAGCTGCGTTAATACTAGAAAGAGCAAGGATGTTTTTGCAAAAGCACCACACGCGCGGACTCTCTCCCACCCCGGGTCGGCCTGTGTGCGTGCGCGCATACGCGCTGCGTGCGAGTGGGCCACGTCCACGTGGTTGTGGGCCACGCTGGTGAATTCGTTTTTCCTTTTATTAGAAAATAGAAATAGCCTTATATTTTAGTTTCTATGCTGAGCTTTGATAATTAACAACAATTCATATGGGTGTCCAGAAATCATGAAATCAATTTTGTTAGGCTCTTAAATTCTTTATCTATCTATTAGTATAATTATTTCATACATATCTATGATGAAACTGAGGTCTATTAAATCAATTGGAAATACTTAATATTATTAGGTTAATAATTGTAGGAATTTTTGTGGCAAAATGGTAATAGCTTTAGCTCTAAAAATTTTATGGTAGTTTTCTGGTATTATTATGTGCTCACTGTAATTTTTGTAGCCTTAGAATACGCTAAGCTTTAAGGTAGTTAGATACTCCTTGTTTTAATATATTTTAGTTGTTAAGTTAATACGTGTTAGATGAATTTGTATCGTATTTGATGAAAATACTAGTTAGCTTAGTATCTTAGTCATTAGAGTTAGCTTAGTAGATTAGTAGATGTATTCTTATTTTAACAGCTGTTGTTGCTAAAATACTAACTGTTGCATCATCATTGCATGCATGTAGAGAACAAGTTGGTGTAGTTCGTGACCACCAGAGAGCAGAAGTACGAGGAGGTGATCGAGGAGTACGAGGAGGAGGTTCTTATACAGGAGGAAGCCTTGGAGCCACCGGTGACTGACTTAGCTGACAATCCGCTTGTCCAAGGCAAGCCCCGGTACATAACCCTTATTTTGAATAATCACTGGATATATATATATATATATATGTGATATACATTTATGTTACAGGATTTATATTGAAACTACATACATAGATAAACCGACCTATGAGTCCTACTAACATAGGTCGAGTAGCTGCTATGCTTAGGCTATCGGTAGCGTGAGTAACCTGCCGTTACTCACAATAGGTGATTATTATTATTACTCTCATGATAAAATGGTGAAAGAAAATGGAGACCGGGCAGGGATATAGTATGGGTATTGGTGGGTGTAATAGGTTGTGTCCTGTGGCCAACGGGGCATAGATTGGTGACACTATTTTCCTTGTCTGTGTCGGTTAAGGACCGTCCGTTGCTGTGGATGGTAGTCAGGTCATAGACTTCTTATCCTAAGCACATACTAGCTTATGAGAGCGGGAAGGCTCATTGCTCTCTTGTCGTGGGTTTCGGCTCTTTCCGGACCGACTGATTGGGGGCGGGGATGGTGGAGGTCTAAGCACCACACTGAGTCCGGGACTCACGAGTGGGGGGCTTGGAGTCCAAGTTTGGACGGGGGCCTAGACCCCTTGATAGGAGGGTGATGGGTTGGTCTTGCTTGTGCCTGGGGTACAAGCGGGGCATGTGTTTCGGGGTAGCCAGCTAGGATACATTGGTTCATGAATCACCGTGTGATACGATACGACTTGGCTATGGTCTAGCACTGTAGTAAGAACTGAAAGATGAAAGGGGATGAATAGATCTGATTGCTCAACTCTTGCTTGAAAGTAGAATAGGTGCTTACATAAAATGATTAGCTAATAAACTAGTCATGACTGCTAATAAAACGCATACATAAGGATTCACTACTAGTATTGTTTTTTGCAAAAAGGAAACCCAACAAACCATAAAGATTATCATATCCTTTGGAGTAGGGAAATTATTCCCACTAGTTGGGTAAGTCTTGCGAGTACATTGTGTACTCAAGGTTTATTTACTCCTATTATAGGTGCATCTTAAGGAGTAGCTGTTGTGTGGAGGATTCTTCTGGTGGGCATAGACGAATCCTTGTATCTTATCATTAGATGTTTATTTTAACTCCGCTGTTTAAATCCCGCACTCTGAACTTGGTATTGTAATAATATATTTTCGAGAACTCTTGTTGTATGAAATGGACTAAGTATTGTAAACTTGATCTCATTATTGGATTCTGGATAAAAACATGGATTGTTCAGGTTCTCTCTTGGGGTGTGCTCGATGGAACTGCCTGGTGTAGCTTACTTTCGGGTTGCTTAGTGTCTAGTGGAAGACAAGCGCCTCCGAAGGTGTGTTATTTCAGGCGGTTCTTCCACAGAATCGCCGTCCTACCAGGACACGCCGCGGGATAAAAAAGAAGGCCAAGGCACTCAGAGTCCTCCCGTCCGGAAAAGCCTCCAAAGGAGTATTCTACTCCTCCACAGGCTCGGGGGCTACTATCGGGTATTGATATTAGGGATACCCAAAGCAAGGAAGTTAGCGCCCACGCTGACTTCCCCGGATGGCTCGAGACGTATTAAAAGGTCTCACCCGACCCCAAGGCCGTGGGCTCCATCTCGCCCGACCTAGAGGCCACGGGCTCCGTCTCGCCCAACCTCTTGGGAGCGGGCTCCATCTCGCCGGACCCCAAGGACGTCGGTTCCGTCTCGCCCAAGGCCGCGGGCTCTGTCTCGACCGACCTCAAGGCCGCAGGCTCCGTCTCGCCTGACCCCTTGGGTGCGGGCTCCGTCTCGCCCAACCCCAATGACGCGGTTTCCGTCTCGACCAAGGTCGCGGGCTCTGTCTCGCCCGACCTCGAGGATGCAGGTTTCGTCTCGTCCGACGGGGACCCATACCACCGCCAACCACTACAGGTCCAAGTGTATGGGCCTAGGTCAAAACTCTGACACCAGGGAAGAGGCTGGCATACCTCGATGTAACCCGTGGCCATGACGGGTCATACCTAGGGATTCACATCAAGAATAGTGTCAGGCGTGCCGGTGCTGTTCTACCTAATCCTCGTACGGACGCTGACAGGCGCGTCAGTTCACCACGACGTCCGTCAGGATGGAGTGGAACACCATGACCGGCAGATGACGCCTGTGCATGGCGCCAGTGACGAACAGGGCCGCGACATGGAGCCGTCCCTGTTGACATCTACAGGATCGGCAGGACCCGTATGAATGAGAAGAAGGACCCAACAACCATGGAAGCCTTCTTCTCTCTCGTCCTTCTCATTTTTCTCCTCTGTAACCCGCGCTTTCCCTTCGCCTATAAAAGGGAAAGTAGGGCGCCCCATGAAAGGGGAGATCTGGACACAAGAGCACGACACGAGCACACGGCTGAGCGGCAAGCGAGCTCTCAGCATCCGTTCACTTCTTCCACCAGGGACTTGTAACCTCTACTGCAAACCAAGTGCCGGTAACACGAGCAGTAACGAACTGGACGTAGGGACGTTCCGCCTGAACCAGTATAAACCCTTGTGTCATCTGAGCACACCATCTGAGTCAGACGCGCAAATAAAAATTTATTCGTTGGTGTTCCGAAAACACTGACACTCTGGCTCTGGCTCCTCAAAAGGAGCCCTGCCAAACGTTTTCATGGAGTAGCTGTTTTTCACTTTAAAACGGCTCTGGAGCCAGGGGCCATTGCCAAACACCCCCATATATTAATAAGGAATCTATTACGTTAAAAAAGACCACCATGCATGGTGCCTTGCATTGCTGTGCCTTTTGTTCCAACAACGCCAGCTCTCGGTCGGTCGGTCGCTCTCCGCTGGGGTGTCGATCCAATGCAAGTAACGAAGAGTACGTGTAGCTACTTTGCTAGCATTCGTGGTGGCCTCGTACTGGTGGCACTATAGCATAACAGTAGCCTTTTTTTTCTCCACAGGACAGAGGCCAGCAGGTAACGTCGAGAGAGGGAGAGAGGCGGACACGGACGGAGCCGAGGCCGCCGAGCAGGCATGCATGCTGCATGCAGCGCGCGGCGGCGGCAGCAGCAGCAGCTAGCCAAGGCAATGCCCCCGGCCGGCCGTCCGGCCGTCGTTTCCACGAGCAAATAGATGCAATAGGGATGCCTTGTCGCAGCGGCTTGACAAGAAAGCGCAATAGAAGGCCGACTTGATGGCCGCTGGGCCAAGCGTCACATGCCTGCATGCCTGCATGCCTCACCCACCCCCCTCTCTCTCTCTCTCTCTCTCTCTCTCTCTCTCTCTCTCTCTCTCCTACCCCCTCCGTCCCTTCACCTCTCAACTCACACATGCACTGATCACCTCGCTCCCCTAGCTGCCTACTAGCTAGTAGCTCCCTCCTCCCTCCTCGCCTAGCTACTTTCATTTCCTTGCGCCCCTTTTTTCGATCAATTTCCTTTATTCTTTCCATGACTACACAACATACTACGCATGTAGTACATATAATAAGAACAAATGCTAGCTATGGATCCATCTTGCATCAAGTTGAGTTAGAAATTAATGAATACATTTGTAATGTGTTGAAATGTAGAGAGTGTTCCAAAATCCGAACCAGCGAGCTTATCTCACTACCGGAAACAGTGACTTTGCCGTGTGCCACAGGCACTCGGCAAAGGCTTTGCCGAGTGTAACACTCGGCAAACAGCACACGGCATCTACAGTGTCGGCAAACAGCTATTTGCTGAGTGTTTTTTATCGCGCACTCGGTAAATGGTTTGTCGAGTGTAAAATTTGACACTCGGCAAGAAAAAATTGGTTTGCCGAGTGTTTTTGGCAAACCTATTTTCCAAAGAAAAAAATAATTATCCGGACAGCAAGGAAATCAGCCACTGTGGATGCAAACCAATAATTATTCATCCAAAGACAGAACACCAGCAGAGCATTTCATCGAGCACCAATAGGGCAGCAGTTACTAATCAAATCGAAGTCCAAGGATAGAGATCGACGTGCACCATGGCTGCAACCAACCTCCAGCTAGGTACCATGCCACAGGATCTGCAAGGGGAGGGGACGCCACCACCACATACCGTTGAGGAGGGCCAGCACAACCGCGCCTGGCTGAGCGGGCGGATCGAGGCGAAGAGGACCATCGGGACCTCGCCATCGGAGGAGCCGTGCCGGCCGTGTAGGGGTGGCCGCGCCGCTAGGGCCGGTGCCGCTCGACGGCCGCCGGTGTCAGTGAGGATGGAGGTGGCGCGACTAGAGGAGGCCGAATCCGCCAGGGCCGGTGCCGCTCGACCGCCGCCGTAGTCGGTGAGGACGGAGGTGGCGCGACTGGAAGAGGCCGAATCCGCCGGAGCTAGTGATGCTCATTGCCGTGGCTCCGTCGAGGCGACGCTCCGGGGAGGAGGTAGAGCACACCCGCGGCGGTGGTTCCTCATGACTCGCAAGATCCGAGAGAGGGAGGGGCGCTGGGGAAGAGAAGGGCGGGGTGCTCGGGAGGGGCGCTGGGCCGGTTTATTAAGTGGATTTTTGTCCTTTGCCGAGTGTCCCAGATCTAGGCACTCGGCAAAGTTTTTTTTATTTTTTTTCTCTTTCTTTCTTAGAAAAAAAAAGATTTTATTTCTTTGCCGAGTGTCATAGATCTGGACACTCGGCAAGTGCAAAAAAGAAAACACTCGGCAAACCACCCTCTTTGCCGAGTGTTTTTTTTGACACTCGGCAAACCCTCTCTTTGCCGAGTGTTTTTTTTTTTTGCCGAGTGTTTTTAGCGCAGCACTCGGCAAAGGACTTGTTCGCCGAGTGCCCGAGGAAATACACTCGGCAAACATAAAAACACTCGGCAAATTTGACGTTTCCGGTAGTGTCTTGCGCTACCTCCGTCAGTAAAGAGTGACATTTTGGTTTTGTCACAAGTCAGAGTATCTTTTATTTGACCGAGTTTGTAAAGAAGATTGTTAGCATTTATGACATAAAACAGATTTACTATAAAAATATATTTCATGATATCAATGTAACGACATTTACTTGGTGTGTCATAAATATTATTGTTATTCTTCCGTGTAAGCTTAGCGTAGCACTCCCTCTCCGTTCCTTTTTACACGTCACATTAGCTTTGTCCTAAGTTAAACATTGTTGTCTTTGACCTTTTATTTTTTTAAATCCTTATAGTTTCACGACATATAAATTATGTATTATGAAAGTATTTCTTATAGTGAATCTAAAAACATAAATCTTATGTCACGAATTTATATAATTTTTTTAAATAGATGGTCTAAGATATAAATGTTTGACTTCGGACAAAGCTAATATGATATGTAAATAAAAGCAGAGGGAGTATTCACATATGCAAATTAATCTCAGCTAGGTGTGTGTATGACAGACTGCTCTAGTGTGGAGCAACCCTCGTTTTTTAAGAAAAATATAACAAAGAACGAGAACCTTGAGTTGTTTTACTGATTTTTCGATGTTGTTTGTTGCCTTTATTTTACCTTTTGGTAGGGACTCTCGAGTCCAAGACTTTTAATTTGGTATGGCATCTTTTAATAAGGTCTTCTTTAGCGGGGTTTGGGTTTCTCCAAAAATGGAAAAGCCACAGAAAGCCACGGTTTGGTGGTTTCGGCTCCTGGCCGAAGGCTTCATCTTCACTATTTTTGGTTTGATTTTGGCTTCGGAAGCCGTTCTCATATGTGCTCCTTTTTTTTTAAGGACTCTTCATTAAATCGGTGGAAGCCCTATCAAAAGCCTTGTCAAAGAGGGCATAAATGACAAGGCAAGACTTGGCGGGCTTTCTGCAAAAAATATACTAGATTGAGTATATAACAGATCATCGCATTGCATCATATATATACGAACTAGTGGAGTATATATATACACTGTATTTTCCAAGCAGGGCAAAAAAAAAACTCATTTGTCCAGTTGTGCATTGGCCCCATTGATTCCATTTGTAGCAAGCCTGCCTCCAATGGGCCAGCAGATGAACAGGGTAGGCACCATACCTTCTTGTGATCACTGAAAGATATGCTACCGCCAAAAGCGTATAAAAAATTTAGTGGCCGTCGGTTGCAGCAGGCTCGCAGTGCATCATCATCCGCCCCCCTACTACTACTCTACTCTACTCCTGCTACAACAACGTCCCACAAAGCAAAGCAAAACAATTACGGGTGTGTTTGCAGCGGCAGCGGCAGCGGCAGCAGCCTACTGCGATCCATGCATTCACCCTTTAATGAAGCATTAGCGGCAGCACATGTCTCAAGATCACTAGGCAGTATCTTAAGCTCCCCTCCTAGTACCCACACCACTAGCTAGATGATCGAGACACTCAGACACCTGCTGGGCTGGGCTAAAAAGGCATCATTAGGGGGTGCGGGCCCCACCGTCCACACAACATCCTTGTTTCTTTTCCAAATGGTGGTGATCATGTGATGTTTAGCGTAGTGCTTACAATAGAATATGCCCCTAATTGCACCGCGTGACTCCCTGCTGCTCGAGAGAGGAAAAAGGCATCGCGCGTACCTTAACTGCCATCATGTTGCCACCTCCCTGCTAGCTTCTCGAGTGCACTGGTGTTCATGCCATGTCTGTCAGGGTAGTATCAGGCGTCATGTAGCTGCAGCAGCACAACTCACAGGCATAGTAGTATGCATACAGCTGGAGTAGTCATCTTCGGCGCTTGACCGAACCTACGTGTCACTGGGATCTCCAGCTCCAAGAACTGTAACTGAACCTGACCATGCAAATCTGAAATCTCCTGTTGCGAGACAATCTTGACCAGATAATTTTTCAACGAAAAACAATCTTGACCAGATTATATATGTACTCCCTCTCTGTCCCAAATTATCTGTCGGTTTTTGTTTCTGTGCTGCAAGTTTGACTCGATTTGTAAAAAATACGTACAATATTTGTATCTCCAAATAAATTTATTAAAAAATTAAATTCAAAGATCTTTTCAATGATACTAATTATGTACCATAAGTATTAATATTTTTTAATATATATTTTGTCAAAGTTATTTCTCGAAAAACGAAAACGACATGTATTTTGGGACTGAGGAGTATACCAGTGCTGGCGCAAGCAACCAATCTCAAGAACTCCTGCCCTGTACCACAAATTGACCTGCCCTGCACTGCACTTCATCCCAACTGGACACCAGGCACGCACAGCTCCAGCTCCTCCAATGCAAGACTGGGTCGGCAGTGGAGCTTGGGCGAGTAGAGTGCTACCGCGTGACTGTAGTTGGGACCTGGGAGAGAAGTTTGGGAGGACGCACGCCCAGCGCGGGAGCAAGCAGCAGTGCGCGCGTCTCCTGGTGAGCAGTGCGGCGACGCGAACTGCGCACGCCGTGCGGGCAGAGGCAGGGCATGTGCCGTGTCTCCGGCGGGCCGCGCCCCGCCAGCTCGGGCCACCCCCATGTCCCCTCCGACGCCACAAGCGCCGAGTGATGGAACGCCGGGGGGCAAGTTCACGCGCACGTGCACATGGCGAGCGGGGGCGCCCTGTACCTGTAGCCCGCGGCCCACGCGCGGGGGCGGGCGGCCGGCCGCCCGTGCGTGCGTTCGTGGCTTCGTGCTTGCCTATCCGTCCTTGCTCGCTCCGCTGTCCGCGCCCAGCCCGTGGTCTGGTCTGCTCTGGTCTGGACTTTGAACATACAGTTACAGCCAGCTCTCCGTTGCCAATTATTTGCGGTGGTGCTCCGGAGAGTCCTTTTCATCTGCAGGGAATGAAGTGGCATCCAGTGAGAAAAATTGCAGATAGAGAGAGAGAGATGTGTTGTCAGAGGAAATGAAAATAAGAGCAAGGGAATGGATCCATGGTTCTATCTATCAATCTGAAAGTGAGGGAGCAACCTGGTGAGCCAGCTCGCCTACCGTTTGTTTCTTTCTTGTGGAAACAATCAACAAGGGATGCTTACTGTTTTGGTATTGTAAAGCTACTCTGTCGACAAGACTACAGAGCTGCAACTAAGCTGTTAGAGAGTACTGCAAAGAGGGAGAAGATTTCAGAAGGTAATGACCAACTAAGTTTTGGTAAGAATAATGAACTGTAGTACTCCGTTTACAGAAAGGCACAAATAGAACAACAACGCTGAGAAGCCTGCGTGTATCGGATCCTATCGCAATAAGCGCAAAACTAAAAGAAGCATCTGTAGTGGAACATAGACGCTGCAACACTTTCCTAACAAGGATGATGACACCATCAATAAGTGATGTTTTAACACATTTCTTCAAAAAAGTGATGTTTTAACACGTGTTTTTAATGGGATACACTGTGAGTGTCCACGTAGCATGCCTGTTGGAATTACTACCGAGACTGGCATTACCACTTCAAGAATTTCCATGTCTTACTCCAGTAGCTAGATGAGAAAGCAGGGGGGAGACAACAATATTATGTAAGCGATCAGAGAAATTAATGTTAGTAATTACACTGGCAATACACAACATATAACAGGATTCTATAGCTCTCTGGCACCAGGTTTAAATATTGGTCCTGACAGTCCTAAACAGTGGTTCTGGAGAGAGAGGAAAAAAAAGGATCATCAAACAGTAGTTATTAACCTTATAATAGAGCAATGCCGAAACAATGATGTGACACACAGGTTCAAATGGCAAAAACACGAACAGGTTCAAGCAACAAGATCTCTGTTTTGCTTCATCTAGGAGTCTGTTCCTAACCTCTCAGGTTCGCATCCAAGGGATTGATGTCATTAGCTCCTAGTAAACATACATCTTTCAGGGAAGCCACACTATGTGCAGTATACGATACATCACGGTTGTGACTTTGTGAGTAAAGACCAGTAATGGCGCTTTAACTTTTTTGGCAGTTTCTGAGATGTGACAGTCCTTATGATGGAGTCCATATTGTTTTGGGTTAAGAGAAACAATCTTCTTTCGGGCCCATGATGAAAACATGACTTTTCTCTAACAAACTACAGCCATTTATCAGTTATCATTGATGCCTGAAGCTCACTTTCATGACATGCATGATGCATATTCTCCAATCAAATTCTCACTTTCGCCAACTGATTTGTAGACTACAATATGTTTGTATCCACACCTAAGTGAACAATTGAGACAAAATTCTGAGGATATAATTAAGATTAAGTGATTATTAACTAAGAACAATAACAAGGGAATAGTGCCAGACAGTTATCTAGCTCGTTTTTCTTTTTCTTGAGACCGCTAGGCCGTCAAATTGTGAAGTCAAGCTAGAAAAGAAAACAAAAGGAAGAAGGTGTTGTATTCTGCACATGTGCCATTAGGACTATTAAGCAGTCCATGCATGCAAAGCTCTAAATAGCAAAATAGTATGGCAATTACTAGTTGCATCAACTAAATGGGACAAATCCGTTAATAGTCCTCGAAGCACATGTTACCTGATTGGTTACCTGAGTAGATCCTCAAGACTTCGAAGCACATGTTTTTTTTTTTGAAAAACTGGCAGGAGCTCTACCTCTTAAGGAAGGAATCAAAGCACATGTTTCATTTGCCACTTTGCCGGTGATCATTACTCCCGGTAAGGAATCGATATTTTACAGGTTCATGACCTGCACGAAGATGAAAATGAACATCTAAAGTCACAAATAATTGTTAAAGCATACCCACTCTGCCAACGTACATCATATCAAATCAAACTCCCTTTATGGTACAAGAATAATACATTATGGACAGTGAATTTCTTTGTGTTGGTGCAGAAAGTGACAACACGTAAATATTTGTAGTTTTACCGTACGTTGTGATCAGATGTGGCCTAGCATTCAATGACACAGGGTTTATACTGGTTCAGGCAACGTGCCCTACGTCTAGTTTAAGTCGGTCGGTGACTTTATTCCTGAGCCCAGGTGCTCGAAGTTTGCCATGGGGTTATAAACGAGAGGGAGAAAAATGGGGGGTGCAAGAGGCCCGGTCGAACTCCGGACTGAAGGGCCGAGAGTGATGGGAGCTCCTGACATGCCTGGAAGGTTGCAGGGCACCCTTCTGACATGTCCTGCCGGTTCTGTAGGTGCACAGGGTACGATCCTTAGTATGGTGGTTGACTTGAGCGCCCTGCCTTACTTGTTCTACCCATTTCCTGGGTCCTCACCGAGCGGGCGTCCCCGGTCGGTTGATCCCAGTCGGCCCTGCCTGCGCCAGTCGGAGAAGAGTTATAAGCAGAGGTTCGGTGCATCCCCGGTCAGAGACGCGGGTTAGAGTCGGAAGTGTCGTTGGCCAGGCCTTCCGGTTGGAGAAGCGGGTCGGAGTCGGAAGCGAGCGACGTTCCTCCTTGGCCAGGCCTTCCGGTCGGAGAGGCGGGCCAGAGTTGGAGCGAGCGTTGTTCCTCCTCGTTCAGGCCTTCCGGTCGGAGAAGCGGGCCGGAGTCGGAAGCGAGGCCTTCCTTCTGGCCTGTTGTTTAGGTATTTGGGCTGGCCCAGGAGTTGTGCGTTGTTTGCAACATCGTCTGCTGGGCCGATCTTTTGCTGAGAAGCCGGTCCATGAGGGACCCCGGGTTTATGAACCCGACACTTTATGAATAGATCAAAAGAAGAATTATTTTGTGTCTCGTCTTACTTCTCCAAGTGAAAGCTAAAAAAAGCAGACATTCTGTGTGTATGCAGTCAGTGGCGGAGCTACGTTAGAATTCAAGGGGGGACCGATTCTAGTCTTGTGACTAATCACTAGTTATAGACATAATCTTCTTTCTATATAACACAGCTATACAAATCTAGTGGAGGAGTTTGTAAGGTAAATTAAATATATTAATAGACAAAGTAATGCATATGCAATGTACTATATGTTACCTGATAAGTGTAAGTTGTTGCAAGATGAACTCCTGCTGATTGTTATTGTGTCCTTAAGTAGAACAAGAGAGCTAAATAGACGTACTAAAGTAATAGATTAATAAGTGAAATATTATAGTACAGTTGCATGCAAACAGGAGAAACAATAGCAGCACTCATTTGAAACGGCCAGATGAGCTAAACACAAATGCTAATTAAGTTTTGTAATAATGCGTTGAAATATACTCCTAGCATCATCAGGATGAAAGCAGCTAGAATAAAAAAGAAGCTAATGCAAGTTTAGTCGTGGCGTAGATGAATGCATATAGCTAGGTCATTCAGTGATGTAGATGTGTGTGCGTAGTTGCAACTTTTAAGTGTGCGTGCTCAAGACACGGGTTCTCTTTATAAATCTATCCCGAGCAAGGGAGGACCGGCGCCCAGGATGGCCCTAATGTAGCTCTGCCAGTGTATGCAGTACTAATTCGAGAAGCCGGGAAAGCTTCATGGCTACATACCTGGCATGGCAACCGTATCTTAAATATCTTTATTATACGAGGATGTGCAAACTAACAGCTACTGACGCTAGATTTACAGCAAAATTGGAGCAGACAGCAGGATTTCAGAGCAGCATTCGTTAATTGGTTACAGAGAGACGACCGATCTTCCGGTCCTTCGCAACGAGGAATGCATCGATGCAGCATATGATCCTCCCTATTCAGACACCGGGAAAACAAAACATAATATCTGCAGCGGAACACGTTTGAACAATAATTCAGATGAGACACACTGATGATCTATATATATTCAGATGAGACCCACATCGGGGAGAAAAAGGGAAGAAGAAGAAGCCTATCCTGTCCACCAAAACAACCTCTAGCGATACCGCAGTAGCGTGTAGCGAGCAGAGTGCGGCAGGACAGCGCGTTTACCTCGGCCGGGCGACGGGCGCCTCGCCGCCTCCCCCTCCTCGACGAGACCCATTTGGACCGCGAGGCTCGCGCCGGAGAGGAGGCACGTGCGCACGGTCTCTCAAGCGACGGCGGTGTCGGTTCGGACTTATGGAGTCGGGGCCGCGCGGGCGAGGGGAGGGTGGCCGCAAATTGCAGAGAAGTTGCGGGCGGGGGCGAGCGAGGACGTCAGGAGTCAGGACGACGACGACGAGGAGTGCGCACGCATGCGACTAGTATCCGCGACACGTTATAAAAGCTGGGCTGGGCCGCATCGCGGTAAGTAATTCACGGAATGGGCGCTTTTGGGTTAGGCTTCCTACCTGACGGCCCGTCCAATGAGAAGAGAGAAAGTGCGTAGACTGGACCGGCCCATGGTCTGGCAGTTCTTCGAAGGCCCACGTGTAACACTTGCATTTTGCCGTGCATTAACGACGATCGCATTGCACAAATCATTTTATCTTTTTTTTTCGCTTTTCTTTCCGTGTTTTCAAACGTTTTAGCGGTAGCTTTTATTAGCAGCTCCCGGTGTAGCACATGTACATACAGTAGTCAAAATTGGCAAATGTATGCATACTCCCTCCACCCAAAAAAGAGTATAACTCTAGATTTAAACCGAGTCAAAAAAAAAAATTGGAAACTTTATTAAAAAAAATATAGTACTAATATTTATGTCTCCAAATAAGTTTACTATAAAGATATCTCTGTTATTAATTTAATAGTAATATTCATTTGATAACATAATTATCGGTATTCTTTTCACCGATATGGTCAAACTCAAAAGCAAGAATCATACTCCTTCTATTTTTGGGACACTCTTTCTTTTTTTTTTTTGGACAGATGGAGTATCCGTGCCTTAGTAGTCATGTTCTTAAAAGGGAATGGGAATAATGGAAACAGAAACTCAGGTGATACTTTATAATGTGAAAATGTAATTGTCTTCAAGTCGGGAAGGGAACATGAATATTTTTGAAACGAGGAACATGGCCATGACCCCACGTTTCCGGCTGATAAGATCGGGTCTTTGAGAGAGAAAAAGGAGACCCTGTAATGAAAGGAGGAGCCGATCGTGTTTGGCATTCGGCAAGGTGTTGATGGAGGCGTTGTTCGGCATGGTAGGTACCATTCCTGCTGCAGGAAGGCACCATTCTATCGGCGGGTCACGTGGTTACGTCCGCGGGCACTACAGCAATCGGCAAGCATAATCCTCGCGCCAGCAGACCAGATAATCGACATGGCGCGTGCAAGCGGGGTCACGATCAACCTGTTCGGTTGGCTTGTGCTTGTCGTAAACGATCGTAAATTTTTAACCAAAACAGTATTTTTCTCTCACACCAAACCAACCAACGATACTTCCTCACGAACAAGAGAACGAGCCCAGCCAGGGGAACAGGCTGCCGCCGCGCGCTCCGATCCGGTCCACTATCAACCACTGCGCGCTCCTTAACGTTGGACAGCTGGATCGAGCGGGACGCGGCCGTCCGACGGCGGGAATGGATAGCGACTGCTGCATGCATTTTTACTTGGTCGCCCCTGAAGGATTTGGTATTTTCTCTTACTAGCTTTGGATGCTCCAAGAGGAAACATACGGGCTGGCTGCCTGGCTAGACACGTCTGAGGAGCGAGTCGTTTGGACTCGACGACGACGACTCCGCCAAGCTGGCCGCCCCGATGGAAAGCGCGTCCTCTTTCCTTCCTTCAGCGTTAAGAAAGACTGGAGTCGGGCCAGCGAGGGATGCGTGCATCCAAACAAAGGAAACGACGACGTGACGTGCGTGCCCAACCGTCCGATCGATGTGGAGAAGTCCAGCAAGCGTGCTCCCAGACGGCAAGTCGTCACAGTCGTGTCTCATCTCCTTTTCGAGAAGGTCTAGTCGCTAGACATACGTGCGTGCTGCCGTTTGCATCTTTCACTAGCTAGGCTCGTGTGTTCGTTGTCACCTGGGGTTTATGCTCCACTACTTGGTGTCTTGCATTGGGGAGCTATGTTCACAAGTCAACACGGGCAGTGCCCACACCCACCCTCGCCCTCTACAAAACAATTTTCCTAAACACTCATTGTATCTATGTATCGTCGTCTAATCATCGTCACACAAACAAAAGGTGACTCTCTCTTTTCTAAAATTATATAAGTTGTTCTATTTTTTTTTCTAAGTATATATTTTTTACTATGCATCTAGATATACTTGTGTTCTAGATATTAGCCTACAGAAGGTAGAAGTGATCAGACACATATCTTGGAATACTAGGTGTATCGATGTTTCAAGTGCTAAAATTCTCTTCTTTTGGCGTCTACTTATAACATTTTTTCCTCCTAGTTAGGCACCACTCTGCTAATTAAGCTTCACGCTCCGCCACCGGAAGACTCTAATGCGCAAGCTAAGGTCACTTGCGAGCTGCAGTGACTCCTTGTCAAAGATCTTCTTCCATTTGCCACCGGGCGCGACGGCTAAATCCTTTTGATGATACATGCTCTCTGTCGAAATGGTACCCATGTGTTTTGTGTTTTTATGTCATAGTTGGGGCTGCTATACTAACCAAAGTTACGTTAACTTACCTTAAACTAACAAAAAGGATTTGATAAAAAAACAAGGTTTACTCTCGTACCACCTTGTCATTGCGTGTTGGTTTTTCTTCGTTTCGGTTAGCAAACCGTAGCGTAAAAGGCTCCCGAGTGTATTGCTCTTCATTTTCCTACCAGTAGGCACCAAAAGGCTCTCCGGTGCAACCGTTCAGGAGTCACATGAACTTTCCTTGCCTCTTAGGTTTATTAATTGCACCACATTAACGACGAAACGGAGGATGTTTTCGCTATGTTCTCATTGTGGATAAGGAATGTCGTAAGCAAATAAACCTATGGAAACACTATAGTCATATAATTGAGAACAAAAACACCTTCGTCTTGTCCGCCTACTGTATTTTATGGCATTCCTCTTTGTCGGAACCACGTTTGTCGTTACTCCTTTATTACTGGTTTGCTTATCTTCACTTGACCCATTTAAGACATTCCTATCACTCTCACGCTTGCGTATCACTACTAGGTTGATCTATGCGTCTCACCGTCTTTCACTAAGCCACTACTCACTAGCCATAGAGTCCTGTGTAGAAGTTGTTTTTATAGTAGTAGAAAAATATGAATAATCGGTCCGTACCATTTTGCCTTAAAAACGAATGGACATATTCGATAAAGATACAAAGTACTTTTACTCTAAAAAAAAAGAAAAACTACTTGCATTAGTTAAGTTTGTTTAGTTGCAAGTCGCTGCAGCCGCGTTGCTGTAGACTTTGTGTTAGTAGCAATGCTCTCTACAAGGGTACCACCTCCTCCTCCAATATTACACATCACGGCTAATAATCGAAACTGCAGCCCCCTAACCTCAAAAATCCCAGAAACCAAGCCTCAGCTATAGGGCTCAGCTAAACCTCCCAAGCCCGAATAATCTCAAAGCTAAGGCACCAAAGCCAAATAAAACTCACTAACGAAGGATTAATCTGCAAATCACAGGCGGTTACTCTTTTGCTAAATACACCCTCCCTCCGCCCACCTTCTCCCAGCCGACCCCCACCCACTGCCTATTCTATTCCCCTCCCTCCCCCTCTCCGCCGTCCTCGCCTTCTCCAATCCACTAGGCGACACCGCACGCGCGCGCGCGCCTCCTCCTGCGGCGGCGACCCCCGCGGCGTCGCCCTAGGGTTAGGGTTCTGGCGACTTCCCTCCCTTCCGCGTCGAGCGAACGCGTGGGAGATCCGCCCCATGTCGTCCGACCCCTCGCCCCACCTCCCCTCGCAGGTGGCCCCGCCCGGCGCGGCGGAGGCGGATCCCCAGCCCCTGCCCCTGCCCCAGCCCGCCGAGCCGCCCGAGGTGATGCACCGGACGAGGGCCGTCGACTTCCTCGGGCGACGCACGCCCATCGTCTACCAGAACGATAATGGGCCCTGCCCCCTCCTCGCCATCTGTGAGCTCCCTCCCCACCCTCCCGTTCGACTCCGAACCCTCGCGAGTTCGCCGCGTGCCTAGTGGCTGCCCGCGATGTTCATGCCACCGGTGCGCGTTTGTGCAGGTAACGTGCTTCTGCTGAAGAATGTGATCAGCCTGAACCCTGACGAGGGCGAGGTGTCGCAGCAGAAGTTGCTCTCGCTCGTGGCCGAGCGCCTCATCGACCCCAACATCGCCGTACAGGTTCGGCTCTAACTCTCGCGAGATCGGTCGGGTTGTTCGTATTCGGGTCGATCAATGCGGGAATGGTGTTGTGTTGGGATGCGGCAGCAGCAACTTGCGGGCTGGAATCTAGTAGTTAGGGTTGCTGGTTCTGGCAGTTCTCGGTGTGTTAATGGTTTCGGTTTGCAATTCATAGGACAAGGACGAGGAGTATGTTCGCAACCGGGAGCAGAACGTAGCTGATGCCATTGATCTTCTCCCGCGCCTCGCGACAGGCATTGACGTGAACGTGATGTTCAGGAAGTGCGTATCGGTTTTTGGCTTGTTGACCAGTTTTTTGTTACGCGTGCCTGTGATGATATGTTTATTTTGATGCTTACTGGGGTCTGTATGTTGCAGGATTGATGACTTTGAGTTCACCCGAGAACGTGCTATATTTGATCTTCTGGATATCCCACTATACCATGGATGGATAGTGGACCCTCAGGTGTGCTATCTTTCCACGTAGCAAAAATGCTATAGGCCTGTGTTATCTTGTAATGTTGCTGATGTCAGTTAGAGTTGTGCATGCCATTTTGTTCCTAAATTTTGCACTCACTTTATCATTCTAATCCATCGCCTAAACCATCCGACATAGTTATGAGCTAGTTTTTCGTAGTTTAATTGATACAACTGATTCTTTTAGTCCTAGTAGAAAGCCCTTTGTTTCCATAACTGGGTTATGCCATTGGCTTAGCAGGTCTTTTGTGTGTGTGCACGTGCACGCATGAGGCACACACGCTTTTCCAGAACTTGGTATGTTTACTATCTTATGCAAAGCGATCGTTAGTCTAGGATTCATACCCTAGTCTCTGACTACCCGCCTCTGTGTTGTTGATTCACTTCTGGTTCGATATTTATGTCTGCCTAAAATTGTATAGTCTACATAATGATCTCTTTTAAGATACTCAATGCGCATGAGACCTAGATTATCCATTTTCTGAAAGGATTAGTGCAATTAAAATGTAGTTTCCAATTAATCGGTTGCAGCTGGTGCCCTCACGTGGTTGCACTAGGAAAGACTTAAAAGGAAAGTTAATTACTGACCAACTTTATCTACATAGAGAAGTTGTCCCCTGATATGGGTATTAGGAAACCACCAAAATTTGCAACTGGTTGGTTGTGTCCATCAGTTAGGAAACCGTCAAAATTCAAAGCGTGTCCATCAATTTAACAGGCAAGCTTTCTGTTTTTTGGTTGGAAATGGGATTATCCTTGGTTTGAAAAAAAATAATGTGCAAGGTCCACCGCATTATCTTGACAAAATATCTGCGAACACGACACGGGTTGAATTTAATTTTGTCTACTACTGGCAGTTAGACTTGTCCCTTGTCACTTCTGCCACATTTTATATTACATATGACCCAAAAAAAAAGTTTTGTTCCTCAACGCTCACCTGCAACATTTATCTTGCATTCTCGCAACCCACCTGTATGACACGTTGGATCCATTCTCTGTGTTAGCTCTGCAATTATTCACTACAAACAGTAGACACGGACAAATGGTGATACGAACAAAAGAACATACACGCTGGATCTGTTTGTAGGTTACTCTATGTATGGGCCTGCCCATGTCACGCTCCTCTCGTTATCTGATTCTGGTTGGTAAACTTGTATTTTTGATCGAAATGGCGGTGTTCCTCGCTTTAGAAAAAAATGAATATGTACATGTTACAGATACATTACTTTCTATTACGCTAAGCTTTCAAATAGAAAATCACTAAGATGCATTTAATAGTTATGGATGACCTATTGCCGGTAATAGGTCATCTCCTTTATTCTTAGCCATTTGATTAAATAGAATGGATGGTCCTTACTAATTTGGTAGTACCCTGTAATTTTCCCAATATAATAGATAAAAAACAGTTCATTTTGCAACTTGCAAGCCACCTGCTTACCATTGCTGATTCATATTGTCTTTATTTAGGATACTGAAACTGCTACTGCTATTGGATCGAAGTCCTACAATGCTCTTGCCTCCGGACTTGCTGAATTCAAGTCAGGTAAACCAACAGAAGAAAATAAACATGTGGAGGAAGAAACTGTTGATTTTGCTGCCGCGACAACTGCAGCTTTAAAGATTCCGTCTCCCAGTGTTTCTTGTGGGAGATCATTTGATGAACTTACTCTCTCAAACTCAACTGAAACACATAAAAGGCGAGGTGACCTTGAGGAAGAAGAGGAACTGATGAGGGTCCTCAATCTATCCAAAGCTGAAAGTGGGGATGCAGTTGATGGAGAAGTTTCTTTTGACACTTCACATAGTCATTCATCGTCCAACATGGAGACACCACAAAGTGAGAGTTTTCAGTCAGAAGCACCTGAGGTGGTGGGGGCAGCAAAAGAGGAACATGGCGATCACGCTGTGAGTGATGATGGCTCCATGCTCACAAATGGTGCTGTTAATGGCAGTGAAGTTGTGCCTGAAGAATCCCAAGAAACTTTGACATCTAAAGAACCAGAGGACAGTGAAATAAAGAATATGTTACCAGGGGACCTTGATATACCCGTTCAATCTTCAGAATCTACTCCCTCTTGTCCGTCTCATGAATCCTTTGCTACCAGTGATCACCAACCTGCTGTTCCTACTCTTGTTGAAGGTGATAAAGAAACCTGCAGAGAACAGTTTGATGTACAAATTCATGGCCAGTCTAATGATACTGAGGCTGCTTGTGACTCGTCAGTTGCAACTTGTGGAGCTGTTCCAGGTCATGCTACAACAGAACTGGATGTGAAAAGTGATTCTTTAGATAAATCTGAGCCTCGACCTTCAAGCATTCAGGAATGTGAACCAATATACCAAGGTGAAGAGCACGTACTTGGCACCACAAATATGGTGTATGAAAATCAAGAGCCGAGTGTCACGAGGGGAGGTGGTTCTTGCTGAGCAGGCTGACAAGACTGGGAAAGCAGCCCTTCCGTGGATGACAAGGCCACAGAACATCAATGTGAGATTTTTTTTTTTCTTTTGTTATTGACTTTTGTACATGCGTGAATCTCTTTGTATAATGCAAGAATTACTATATTTAGCTTCACACTTAAATTGATTTATTTTCAGGGGAGCTGATTGATAATTTTCTGCAGACCACTGCTAACCAGCTGACTGTCTATGGGTATATTTCTAATAATCTATGGTTTAAATACATGTTCTCAATTGTATTCTCATTTATCACATTGTCAAATTTCATTGTCGCAGTCTCTTACATTTACAAGAGGGACTTAACGAAAGTGAGCTTTGTGTCTTCTTCCGTAATAACCACTTCAACACTATGTTCAAGGTATACTAGTTTTGTCAGTATTTGAGTACTTGAACTGGAGCTGTCTTTATTTCTTATCTATAATTATTCTGCAGTACAACGGAAGTCTATATCTCCTAGCAACTGATCAAGGTTTTATAAGCCAAACTGATTTGGTATGGCAAAGGTTGGATGAGGTATGTTAACTCCTTCTGTGATTATTTTAATTCTCGCTTGAGATCAAAATCTTTACTGATCTTTTTCATTCTCAACTGACAATCATTAGGTGAATGGAGATGGGGTTTTTCTTACCAGCAACTTCACACCATTTAAGGCTGAAACTCCAAGAAATGATTCATGGAATGAACAGCAAGCTATGACGAGTACTGCTGTATGTATAACATCAATAAACTGCTGTAGTTTTTATTAGGTACATTAATGTTAACTAATTCAAATTTATCTTTGTTCACAGGATTATCTTGCTCAATTTGACAACACTTCTGGAAAGTATGTTCTTCCTACCTGTTTTTTTCTCAATGTGCTTTATTGTTGTGTGTGTGTACAACATTTCTAGTTTGGATTTCTTCAACCATGTGAATCTTGTATGGAATGGTACTGTGCAGAAAATGTCCGTCAGTAGGGCTATAAATGATATGCTAGTTGAAGCTATAGTTTCTTTTCTGATCTGTTGATTGTTGCTGTTAACCAAGCGCCATAACTTTCTTGAACTTCGACTGTTTGATGGTTTTGTTGTCATTGTGTATTGGACTGTCGGCTTAGCATGTACTTGAATGACCAATATATGGCTTACTGTGATTTTGAATGTGCTCAACGTGCTGAATCATCATAGATGTGCACTCCTGAGTCACTTTGCATGTGTTACCTAAATTCTAACGCTACCACATTGGTCCTCCTATGCTTGCAGCTCTGATCTGGAGCTAGCTATAGCACTTCAACAGCAAGAGTTTGAGCGGCAACCACAAAGGTTTCAAGCTCCACCACCCCAGCAGCAGCAACAACAGCAACAACCACCTCAGACGCAGCACCAACCGACTCAATCTGGCCGACCAGGACTTGTTGGTGGTCAAAGGGTACGTTTTCTTTGTATTACTTGTACCGCCATCAAAACCTCATTTCACATTACCACATAACATTTATCAACTTGCTGTTTGGGATGATCCTTATAGTTTGGATTCAAATATGACTGCAATCTATTGTCTTGAAATAACCATGTTTGCCTGGTTTTGAATCCTAAATAGCTACTGTATTCAAACCAGTACGTTAGTCTTTAAAGATTCACTTGCGAAAGTCACCTGTTTTCCCTCAGTACACTTAATACCAACAATGAATGGTTACTTCATGCCCCTAAACAGGTAGAAGTGATGGTTTTGTGTGAGAGAGCATACAAAGAGGTTGAATGCATGGTCACTTTAGTTTGCTATAATAGACAAAAAGATATGTGTTTTGTTCGAAGCATCTCTTTAAATTGAAGGTGCCAGTTTACCAAACATGTGTTCAGTTCTTGATCATGTTTTGAACCTGGTTGTGAGCATCGCATGGGCTCTCTTGTGCTCAGTTCTTGATCATGTTTTGAACCTGGTTGTGAGCATCGCATGGGCTCTCTTGGTCCTATTCTTGTACTGTTCACGTCATGTTTCCTGATGACTGCTTACTACTTCTGTTGCTGATGACTGATGGGTCTGAACATTGTGCTCATCCTTTCAGAGGTCCAACGTCCCACCTCCGTCGAGAAGTGAATCGAAGAAAGAGAGGTGCATTGTGATGTAAAAATACCTTCAACAGAAAAGTAGTAGAAAAAAGAGAGATAAGAGACGCATTATACTGTAAAGAAATGGTTTCTTTTGCGGAGGCAGTGTCTGCGTTTAGTCACCTTGAGCCATCCCCCATTTGAGCTTCTTTGGTTTTACTTTGTTCTCTGATGCATGTAAATAACCTCAGCGAATAAAGCGGAGAAACAGATGCTGTCAAAGTGATGGCCCCATGCAATGTGATTTCATCAATAGCCCGTGCAATGTGATTTTATTCGTCTCCCTGTGCAATCGATTGATTCTGTTCGTTCATTAATCGCAATGCAAGTATGTACATCCATTTTCATCCGCTGTGAGCTGCTAGTGAGAGGCTTGTCTTGGAACATAACGAGATTAAACTGTTTAAGTCGTTTTGGCTTTCATAGGAACATAACAAAATTAAATTGAAGTCGTTTTGGCTTTTCTAAAAAGTTATGTATCCAGACATATGTTACGTCTTAAATACACAGTTTGTATTTGGAAAAGTCAAACAGACAAAATAACTTTGATTTGAAATGGAGGGATCAAAAAGTTGCGAAACGACGTTCAACTCGCCGAAGTGCTACAGCTAACAAGAATGAAGACAGCTTAAGGTTACAGAGTCTTGTTTGTCCAAAAATGTTTTCTTACAGTTCAGATTACAGATGCTTTCTATGTGCATTCTCAGTTCCATCGACAACCTACTAGTCCAGCGCGTATCTCACAACAGATTTCCGTAATGACAGTATAATAATTTGAACGAAGCAACTAATCAAAATCGACGCACTATACTGGTCAGCCACTTGATGCAACCCAACACTAAGGGTGGTTTTGTTTCAAAGTGGAGGAGCCCCGGTGGGTATCCCATTGCATAAACGGAGGGATCCCCTGCTTGCGCCTGGCACTGGCAGCTCCAGCCTTTATTCTTACACAGCATCGCCTTGCCTCAGGCGTTCAGACTATCTCGATGTACACTTCCCCATTGATCGGGGCTGCAAAGAACGCAATCAGGAACGGAACTTCCCAAGACATGTCATGAAGTCGTCCTTGCTGATCTTTTCGCCGCCATCTATGTCGAACGTCTTGAACAGCTCCAGCATCTGTCAAAGGTTACATGGTCAGATGAGTATGACATCATGGTGGTGAAACAGCGTTACGTGTTGTAGCAGAGGGGCAATGGGGATTTTACCTTATCATCAGACGGCAGCAGCATGCTTAACCGCAGGACATCAGTTAGCTGTGCCCTGGAGATCTCAGATGTTTCAGGATCCCGGCACTTCTCAAAGGCGGTCTTGCAGGCACCCTGGAACAATGGCTGCTTCCTCAGGTGCGCGCAACCAACCAAGAACTGCAGACATGGTACACCTAGAAACCTTAGCACTAATGAAATATAAAGTACCAATGCATTACAGTATCCTTGGTGTCGTATGTAAAAACTGCGAAGCGCCAAGGCAGATGTAAAATTCAATTGAATTAAGGTCCATACCTGACGGAACGTAATCGATTCCTTAATGCCTAGATCAAAGTAGTGAAATATCTGGAAAAAGAGTTAGAAGTTCAGCAAAGAGGGAATCCAGTTAAGCTAATAGCATTTGTAGATACTGCATTAGTACCTTCTTGCACAGAGGACTGCAATCCAGACCAAAATGGGCCCAAAAATCTTGTGCTTTCACACGTCCACTGCAATGTTTAAATGGCGTTATTTATAAAGTAACCATGAAACAATAGAATAACATAGACTAAGTAAAGCTTGATGGAAGTTCTCCATTAAGAATGAGGAGTCTTACTCGTTATCTGGATTCATAGCCAGGAAATGTTCCAATAGTTCCATTGCTTCTGCTGTACTTACACCATAAATCTGAAAGGCATAACAATACAATGCTTCATTCAACGGTTGGTTGTGATAAAGGAATTGGCACACTACATACAAGTACACTAATGCATAACTAGCGATTCTTGTAGGAATAATTCAGCATAATCTACTTTTTATTGCCTGATGGATTTTGACAGCAGCAGCATCTGCATACTGCAAACACATGTAAACAATGTAGTTCAGGAAAAACTTACATCTTTAACCCAAGCCATTTCTACCATGTAATTTGAGCAGTTCACCTGCAAATAGAAAGCTTATTAGAGGCATATTTCCTTTTAGAGGGATGGCAGATGTTCTAGCAAAAAAGGGTCAGAGCAATTGTTCGGGAATTCATAGTTATGCATAGCTACCCTTTTTACCTTTCCAGCTTCTACTGCTCGTGCCATAATCATAGAATCACCATATGAATAGGAAGTCGGCATGACATTGAGGGCGCGAGCCATAGCATAGCTGGTCTGCAAGAATAAAAAGTTGTAGGGAGAACATATTATCACACCCCTAGTGAAAAGCACAGGATGTTAGATGAGAAATTTATTTGAGTTGAGCATACTTACATCCTCCGCAAAATGAAGGGCATTCTCTTGCTTGATCTCAGGAGGGTAGACAACAGGAAGGTACTCTACCTGTATATTATTAGATGATCAATGAGATGAGCTAATTTTGCAAGACACAAGTGCAAAAAAGACATAATAGTTCAGACATTTGTTAGGCCAAATTCAGCAGGCCATGCATACCTCCATGAAATTATGAAACTGGGTGAACATCTTGAACATGAGCTTTAATAACGATATATTCCCCCTGAAACACAAAACATTGTATAGATAAAATTTAAAAAATGTTGAGGTACAAAGATGAATGTACATCGAAAAGAATATCCATAGAGAAAGCTCACCATGATTGATCAAAGTGAACATGTGGATAACGTACAACAACAGGTTGAACAGGGTAGCCAGGTATGAATGCGCCATGTTGGAACGAAATCAGGAATCTCCCATTTGTTGTGGTGCCTTCAGGGAATAATAGAACCCACGAGAAGCTATTGCAAGCTGCCTTTCTCTGAAAGGACATCCTAGAGAGTATGTACCATATGAAGAAATAACTAAAAGGCAAAACATGTTATTCTAGGATAATTTGGTTGGTGTTGATTTTAGAATCAACGGTCTGCTGCAAATAAAATTAAAAGATCTGTAAAGCAGGCAACTGCAAGGAGTAGCTTGTAGTTGTCCTTTTCTGCTTGTTACTTTTTCCATATATTAAGTCAATGTAGAGCAACCAAATTCAATAACTTACAGGTTACATAAAGCAATGGGGTGCTAACATGTGACAAAATACAATACAATGCTTTTAAAGCCAACCAAGTCATCGCAACATCTAATTATAAAAAGATGAGAAGCTATGGGTATGAGAGGAGCCGTTCTTACCTTTATTTCATTTACAGCAGCCTTCCGAGAAGCTGGTGAGAATCTATCAACATATATAACCTGGAAAAGGCTGTCTGAGAAGAAACTTGGAAATTTAGACGCTATTATAGGAAAATGGAAACATACACACCTGCATCGCTCGAATAATTGTTCCAACAAATGGTAGGGCATCATGAGACTCGGACGAAACAATGGTTGGGAACAATTCATAGAAGAAGAATATGGGTTCTATATACGAGATATGATTGGAAACAACAATAGGTGCGAGTTCCCTAGGAGCGGGCCTTCCTCTCTTTCTGATCCAGTGGTACCTGATAAGAAGAAAGTGAGTGCCCGACTAAAATCAGACAGTGTACACTAGCATCACAAGAAGAGAGAGACTGAGAAAGCGTAAGCATCCAAATACTCAGATCAACTCAGCGTAAACAAGCGCAAAAGAAGCGGCGCACAAAGAAATTCCATGGCCAGAAGAAAACTAAGTTTTGAAAGTAAATACATGTAGCAAAAGAAGATGACACTCATTGTCTATACTCTAAAGTTTTGAATCAAATGCTTGTTATTGCTGTGCGATTCTGAAAGCCTAACACACAAACAACGCCATAGGCACGTCTGTTTTTTCCTTTGCTATATTTTCAGTGTAGAGAAACTGCTCACCATTTGGGGCTATTGATTTTCAGGATAGAGAAATTGCTCACCATTCGGGGCTATTGAAATCAATGCAATGGATGGAACTATGGAAGGACCACAGGAGAAATCCCCATTTGTGACATGGTACACACCCCAGTACCCCACAGTTCATTTCAGCATGCACATGCACATGGCATCTCAGTTTAAACTGTGCACACGTTTTCGCTCTTCAGTTCCAGACGTTGTAAGCTAGCTGAACGCATGTACGAATGGTCCAACAGCGGTTTCTAGCCCGTTCGTTTCCTATTGGTCTCTTCAAAGCTGCAATTCATGCAGGTCAGCTTCAACACGCCATAAACACATCTGCGGCACGGACATTCAGCTTCCGCCACAGCATCGTCCCACCAACCACATCATTGAGGGGCTCCCAACAAAACCGCGCGTGTTGCGAATCCGCAGCCCTCCAAATCCAGCAAACCAACCCGCATCGCACAATCGCGTCATGGACACACACAGGATTAGAAAGCCCCATCTCGCCACACAAATCTAATCATCTATTATTATTATTTTTAAAAAGGACAGGTTGCCGGAAATTAAAGCGATTATTAGGTGCCAGATTAGATCAAATCAAAACGAGACCGAGTTTACGATCCAGACCCAATCCAAGCATTTAACCGCGTTTAGTGATCCAGCAAATGAGCAACTCACCCGAATGAGAAGAGGATGCAGCGGGCGGAGATCCGCGTGATCCACATGAGCCGGCGGCGCCACGCCGGCATAGGCCCGCCACCCTCCCGCGGCCTCCCGCGCGTGTCCACCCACCCGCGGAGAGCCACCCACGTGGCCGCGTACCCGATCGCGATGGCGAGCCCGAACAGCGCCAGCCGCACCGCCGCGACCGGTAGGAGCAGCAGCGTCCTCGCCCACGCGTACGCGCCGCCGCCCCACGCCGGCGTGCCGTTGCGGAACGGGTCGGCCGGGGACGGCCCCCGGTCCCGCGGCGGCCGGTCCTCCGAGAGGAACGCGAACGGGTCCCCGCCGTCGCTGTCGTCGTCGTGGTGGTGTCGGTGGTTGGTGGCGTGCCCGTTGGTGGCGTGGGCGTGGGCGGGCGCGATGGAGTCGGAGAGCAGGGGCGTGGAGAGGGAGGCGGGGCTAGGGCTTGTAGAAGCCATGGACGATGAGGCTGGCGGTCGCCGGAGACGGCGGCGGGGAGGAGGGGAAGAGGGAGGGGAGGCGAGCAATGGACGGCCGGGAGTTATGGCTTTTATCAAAGCAGAGAGGAGGCAAAAGCGATAGGCGGCAAAAAGGGAGACGCTGTTTTGTTTGTGGTCATCGTTTCGTCTCGAGTCTGTCAGCAACACAATCATGCGTTTTATAAAGTTTTAATACATAAATTTTTTTCATCGTAAAATTAGGATCCAATGACCTCTACCTTTCTTCTATCTTCAACATTCACAGATCATAGATTTTTTTTACGAAAGAACAAATCACAGATGCATGGCCGGAGCCGCCAGTCTGTAATACTACTTGCCAGTAACTGGGAACGGCGGACACTGCTGCATAGGGACTCGGGTGCATGTAGCCGTACATTGCCGTGGACGTCTCTCAGCCTGTTCGTTTGCTCATAAACGATCGTAAATTTTCTCTCACACCAAATCAGTCAATAGTAAATAATCCACGATACGATACGGCCTCCCAAACAGACTGTCTGGCTCGGCTCCGGGCCGCAATCGAGGTTGGCGCCGAACAGCCAGAGCTTCCTCGACGGTGCCGTAGGTGTGCCGCTGCTCTTGGCGTCTGCCTCGCCTGCAGTCATCGACAGGAAATGGCGTGAGCTGACATAATCTCTGCTCTTTTCTACCTTTGTTAGCATCGCATCAATGATAAATAAAAAGTGAAGAGAGATAAAAAAAATCCATGTATTTTTATTTGCTAAAACACATGTATATTGTATAGCATTTCTGTTTTTTCTTATAGTTTTGGGGGTCATTTATTGGAAATTTTAGGAATGGTTTCGTTTTCACGGGTCATCTCTTTCCTTTTTAAAAAACGTCCACGTGTCTCCATGGGTTGGAATTTCTAAGGCATTGTTTGATGGTGCAGTAGTATTCTTAAACTGTAGTTTTAGAAGTATTGGTGTGCCAAAATCGTGGCTTAGAAAAAAGAGGTTAGAGTTGAGCTTTTAAAACTCCAAAAAACTACAGTTTCAGCAATACTATGGTATTGAAAACCATAAAGTTTGTTGCACCCAAATACTTCATGCCACTCTAAAACCAAAGTATTTCATAAAACCATGATATTTTTCTAAAACTCCAAAAATACTTTGTATCCAATCAGGGCTTAAGTATTATTTTTGAAAAAAGGTTGACCTATTTGCATGAAAATACATTAACATACTCGTATGACTCCAAATAAATAAACAATATGATATTATTAAATGACAAATTTTATAAAACTAATAGGTTTTATTTTATATGTGTTATGCATCCCCCCCCCGTAAATCTAGTATTTGGACAAAGCTAAAGCACGTTATGTTTTTATTTAAAACGAGTGAATGTCGATGGATGTTAATACAACTTGGTAAAGACACCTATTGTCAGTGAACCCTATCGACCTATCGACGATAAAGGCCCCCTTGGTATGGATTCAATCAGCTCCAGCTGCATCACTGTTCAGAGCGCCAGAGACTGTAGCATCAGAGGAGCCGGAGCCGATGAAGAAGAAAAAAAAGCTTCACCGGCTCTGCTACAATGCACATGCCAAAAAAGCCGGAGCTAATAGAATCCATACTAAGGGGCCAAAAAAATAAAGACACGAGTTTTAAACAACTCTGGGCCTTTGGTGTGTGTGTGTAAGGAACATATATCTGTATTATGCTTGGATTGGATCGTGTCTATCCTATTAAACTCAGCATTTGTCTTTATATGTGTCCTAGAATGCATGCTTATAATCTTCATTCAGGGTGTGCCATATATCTTGACGTGGTTGTTGCCAGTGGCGGAGCTTTGCTTCAAATCTCAGGAGGTAAAGAGGGGATGGGTGAATTGGATCATTAAAAACTTATCTAAACTTGTACTAGCAGATCTCTAAACTTTGGCACATTTTCGTTCACCACGGGGGAGGCGGGCGGCGGCAGCAGCGCAGTCACGCATGCAGATTAGTGTCTCTTCGCTTTGACTGATTTGTTGTGAGAAAAAATACTATACATTAACTGAAAAAGTACGTCCTATAAACCAAGCGAACGCTGTGGACTTTTTTTTTCTTCCCCTCATCACGGAGACTGTGGACTTGAGTGGAGACGCGGAGTGGAGCGCGACGCGGACGCGCCCGGCGACCGGGGCTGGGGTGCCGGCCGGTGCGAGTGCGATCGGTGTGGCCCCTCGCGGCCAAGGAGGGAGCAAGTGGCCTCGTCCGCGACGAGCACCTCAGCTTTTGTGTAGCAGCTTGTCGAACGCCCAGGCGCCGTCGTGCGTGCGTGCGTGACGCACCAGTCACCACGCACCTGTATGTTTCACGTTTGGGCGGTGCTCGGAGTAGTGACTACTACTACGTACGTATATATATGGAGCTGTCAACTGAATTGACACCGTCGGCGTAGCGTAAAACCGTCATTAGCAAAAACTAAAGGTTCGCGTCGTCCACGCGGTGTCGTGTAAAAGAAGCAAAACCAATTTCTTTATCTGCCTGTCACAGCGAAGAAACTGTGTGGGTAGGATGCAGATGTAGAATTTATGCTCTCTGAGCCGTTGTTTAGCCGCCAAAACTTTACGTCCCGTCACATTAAATGTTTAATATATGCATATAGTATCAAATATAAACTAAAAAAATAACTAATTGTACAGATTACGACTAACTTACAAGACAAATCTTTTAAACCTAATTAATCCATGATTTGACAATAAAGTGCTACAGTAGCATATGTGCTAACGACGTATTAGTTATGCTTAATAAATTCGTCTCGCGGTTTACTGACGGATTCTGTAATTTGTTTTTTTTATTAGTATCCAAACATCCTATGCGACACCTCATATAATATCCGATGTGACACTCAAAACTTTACACCCTGGATCTAAACACCACCTGAATCTGTGCGCGTATAGTATCAGTCTCACAAAGACTATCAAGCGGAACATTCCTTTCAGCTACTGCGCTTATATGATTCGTGACCTCTCACCGTCTCACGTTTTGCTCTTCTTTTAATTTCCTCGCGCACGGCATGGCACGTCTCATTTTCTAGTTGTAATAACAACAACAATTTGTTCCTACGGATCGGGATTAATTAGCTAATTGATCGAGATTCATTAGCTGTTAGATTATTTGGGAAGCAACCTTCGCTCTACTACTGCTGAAGCTATATTATTCAATCACGGCTTGGATCATGTGGTTGAGATCGGATCATGGATCCCAGCCGAGCCATTTGGCATGTGGAAGCAGCAGGGCGGCGGATCTTGCGCCGTACCTACGTCGTCGCACGCGTTGAGTTGAGCTCCACCTCCATCTGATTTAATTAAAGTACACTTGTTGCGAGGATTTCTTTATCCTACTGCATCCACTCCTGTGGTCTGTAGACCACTCTTGGAACGAACTCTACTGCACATGAACGCTGGCATCAGAGATATTTTAGACGAAGATCGATCGGTATATATGACAGCCACCATCGAAGGGTACGTTGGTCTGGTATTAAAGCTGGCTGAAGTTATTTTATTGTGAGAGAAAAATACTGTAATTCTAGCTAATAAGCCGGCTGATAAGTTCAAACGTCTTTTGTAATGCATGAATATTCTTGGTATGCAAATTACAGTCCAACGTGAATTTAAATAAAATACATATATAAAAGTTCTCATTGTGGCCTTTGGATGCAACACGAGAATAATCCAGAAATTCCAAGAGATAGATATACACAAACGAAAGTTAAGTTTTCATAAAGTCTAACTTCTCGTCCTAGGGTTTCTTCAAAATTTCCTATGATTTTATACACCTCAAAGGAATCCAAGGAAATTCCATAGGGTTTAATAATTTATTCCAAAGGGATATATAGACAATTTTCTTATAGGACTAAAATTCTTCAAAATTCCTATCTTTGTAGTAGATGAGATCTTTCAGGGAAAAAAATGCATGGCTGAATCAACGTGCAACTGGTTCGGTTATAACAAGTACTGTAGCTGGTAGACGTATTGCTAACCTGCCAAGCTATATTCGTTTATCATTTCAAAAAAACTATATTTTATATGTGTTTTTGTCGTTCGAAGAAAGGAGGGCGAGCTCTTTCTAAAAAGACGAATGGAGGGGGAGTTTTATTTTAACTTTTACAGCTGAAATGAACTACTTCATTTGTAGATAAAATAAATGGTATAATTCTTATGTTTCGAGAAGTCAAACGATCTAAAGTTTAATTAAGATTATATAAAAACTCTTAACATTTATGATACAAAATAAGTATCATTAAATTAATTATAAAATATATTTTTATACTACTCATTATAAATTTGATCAAGTTTTAAGCTAGTGTGACTTTTACAAAACCTATAATTGTATCTTTTTTTGGACGAGTACTGGCAGCAGATATTGGATAGCCAAATGACAAAGATACATTTCTTCAAAAAAGAATGACATATATAGATACATTGGAGTTTTGGAGAAAATTGCTCATTTCTTTTTACACCCAACTCCCCCACGTCTAGCGGTCTAGGACAGGCCCGCATTCCTACTCAGCGTCAGAGTCAGAGAGGATCACGTGGTTTTAATTTGGGGTATGTTCGCTTAAATTTATTAGCCGACTTATCAGATAAAAACTATAGTATTTTTCTCTCACAACAAAAACAGTTTCAGCCGACTTTAATATTAGCCGAACAAGCATTGGTTATGTATAAATGGAAAATACAGGGCCCTACGTCCGTGACACTAGTACTAGTATTCACATATATATGAAAAACAGTACTCGTGTGCTATGTATTGCTCTGTTGGATTGATACGGTACGCCGTATACGACAGTGTCAAAGATGCGCGCAGTACTACCATACGCCAAGATCCCGCCGTTTTTCAGAAGCAAATATACTAAACTTGCGCAGGCTTATGCTGACCTGGCCCATGGCGCCTTTGTTGACTCTTGACTGCCGGTGATGCATGCAAGCCGGCGATCAACGCCAAATCTCGAGGAAACTCGTTCCATTCATATCATTGGCCGAATCAAAGGGCAGCTAGGAGGTGGTTTGACCATTAGATCTAGCCCTGTTTGGATCCATTGTGATTATAATGATCAGCTAAAATACAGCCTGTTCGTTTCGACTGAATTGACTTATAAGCCATGGTTGAAAATACTGCTGGCTGATTTGGTATGAGAGAAAAACATTGTTCAAGCCGTGGATTATAAGTCAGATACGAGCGAATAAGCCGAAACAAACGGACTGTTAATTGTGACCCAAATGGACTAGATTATAGTGCAGATTATATAACCAAAACCCCACATTACAATTATTCTATAATTCAGGTGAGACCTGCAGTAGATATTGGACAGTCCAGTGACAAAAAAAACTTGGAGTTTTGGGGAAAAAAATTACTCTTTTAAAGGGGCGTGCTGGAGCCCGGACTTCCAACGGGATAGGATTTTGTCGGACGGCCGTTTCCTGCGCGCACCTGCACAGCCTGCCCCCCGTCCGCTAATTCGCCCTGCCCGTATGCGCATCGCGCCGTCCTCGCGTCCGTACGACTCGCTCGCAATCTGCCCCGTCTGCCTTGATCGACCCGCCCCGTCGCCCTCGGCCGTCGGCCCCTAGAGCGCCGCACGCCACGTCCGTCGGCCGCTAGCCCCCATTTTTCGGCGCTCGTACCATGCCACCGTCACTCCCGCTCGCCCCTGACTCCCCGACCAGCATGAAACACGTGCAAAATGAAACACTTGAATGCAACGTACGTCTAAAACAGATGAAACATCTGAAAAATACACTTGCAACATATGTATGAAAACATAAGCAACATCAAGACAGAATCATTTGCAACTTGTAACGTGAAACACTTGCTGCAACGGAAGACTAGAACAGATAAAACATTTGGAACATACTGTTGCAACATATGTGTGAAACATATGCAACATCCAAATCAAAACGCTTGCAACATATGTTTAGAAATGATGAAACATTTTGAACAAACTCTTACAACATGTCTCTGAAACACTTGCAACATATGCAACATGTGCAACACCCTCTATCTACTTTTACAACATCCATATGAAACAACTGGAACATACATTTGAAACGTCTGAAACACTTGAAACATATATTTGCAACATAGGGGAGGGGGAGCGCCTGTGCCGGTCAATTCCTGCCATCGGGGTGGGAGCCGGCGGCGAGTGGCGGCGCGCGAGCACCACTAGCATCCAGCACCAGCGGCGTGCGAGCACCACCCCACCAGCGCCGGGCTTGGGTTGGCCGGGCGGGCGACGCGCACGATGGGAGGTTGCGAGAGGCGCGAGCGAGCGGCGGCGAATGGGGGCACGCGGTAGCAGCGAGGGGAGTCCGTGTCTGCGTCTAGGACCGGGTAGCTACAAGGCGCTGCCACAGGGGAGGAGGAAGCGGAAGGGATAAGGATGTATAATTTTTTTTAATAAACTTGCTGGCAGAGCGAGTGGTGGGGTAAAAGCGCATGCAACGAGGTGGTGGGCCTAAGGGAGCGTTCGACAATTTGCTCGTGTAGGACGTAAGACGCTCGGTTTTGTTTACATCCAGCTCCCCACGACTAGCACAAGCCCGCATTCCACACTTATAGCGTCAGAGTCAGAGAGGATCAGAAGGATTAATAGGTGACTATTGTTTTTAGAGAAGTCTCTGTCTAGCTGTCAGTCAACTAGCCAGCTAAATATAACTAATTTTAGCCCAGCAACCATGCGTATCAAACATGCCCGTATTAGTACTCGTGTATGAGAAAACAATACTCGCGTGCTATTGCTCTTCTGGATTCATACGAATATACGATACGCCATATACAGTGTCAAGGATTCGCGCAGCTAGTAACGCAGTACCATACGCCAAGATCCCGCCGTTTTCCAGAAGCAAATATACTAAACTTGGCGAAGGCTTACGCTGACCTGGCCCGTGGCGCCTTTGTTGACAGCCGGTGATGCATGCAAGCCGGCGATCAATACCAAATCTCGAGAGGAAAACTCACTCCATTCATATCATTGGCCGAATTAAAGGGCAGCTAGGAGTGTTACGGTTTGACCATTTGATCATGGAATCATCGGAAAGGGATGGCCTGACTCGCCCCATGGCCTCAATGTCAGTTTAAGAGCCATTCAGTGGGTTGTAAGGAAAAACGCATAATAACAACTTCTTTGGATGCCGGTGTATCCAATGGATTAAGTTGGATATAAACTAAATTTCATCCTAACCTACTCCAACAAACATGGATTAAGTTGAATACATGGACATGAGGGCATCCAAACAAAACCTAATGAGAAAACATTAAGCTAAGAACGTTTAATGCTTTATTTAAGCACATAGTACTTGATTCAACCTTAAATCACTTTGCACGCATACTTTTATCATTTCTTAATCTTAATGTTGTAGAAACATACCATAGATCACGGAGTATTTTCTTTCCTCTCTTTTTTTCTTTTAACTTTTTAAGTCTTACCTTGATGATAAGCATTAGACATTTCTTCTTTTTAGGTGTTATCTTGATGACAAGAGATCAGAAATGGACTGGACGTCATGTGTTATGTTGTTCTCGTCTTTCACCATCTTTCAGTGATGCCAATGCTCCATCTATTTATAATTTACTAGATATAGACCCGTGCGTTGCATGGGGGTCATATTTTTACTCATGCGCATCTACAATGACAAATTTGATTATTTTTAGAAAATATTAAAAAACTAATACACAAATTTATATGGGCGACCCTAAACTATTTCTAAATTTCCTTTTTTATATATATGGAACCACGTTATCTTTCCATCTACACTGTACATCCTTGTCCTTTTTTCATGTTGGAGTGTCCATCCGCGAGGATTTGTTTTTTTTTCTCGTCATTTGCGTTTGCGTACACCCCTCGCGGCCATGAAGCTCCACAAGTGCACTCCATTGTCACGGATGATCTCCGTCACCGTTGCCACACATGTCCTCACGTCATGCTTGCCCTCACCGTCTCGTTCAACGACATCAACTTCGCTAATAGTTACAAGTACATACGTTGCACCTCCTCTTCATCTTTTTCAACGTCGTCAACAACGTCTCTGCCTACCACCTCCTTGTCTTCGAAGGCGTCTTAGGTCAACTCCTCATCTTTGTCGTCTTGGGCCACTGCCACGGAGGCATCTAGTAATATGCCCGTTCATCGACTACATCCTCCAGAACATCATGAAAACGCCCGTGGATTTATTAAGTACAGACGACTAGGTTATTGATTGGACTCGACGCCGTAGTCGGTCGAGAGATAAAGTTTTTTCAGGGCCAAAATCGATGATTGGTTTCATCTGCCTTTAGTCAGTCGTTTATATGATTTTGGACGTGGAACATTTTGTTTCAAAAATGGTTTTTTTCTGGATATGATTTTCGATCTGGATGAGTTTGTCTCCGAAACAGTTTTTTTTGCCGTATATGTTTTTTTCGCAAACGCTTTTTTTGTTGTATTTTCTTTTGGAAACGGTATTTTTTTAAACAGGGATGTGGAAGAGTTTGTTTCTAAAATGGGGGGCCGTAACTTTTTTTCGTATTTGATTTTTTTGCCGAGTTTTTTTGTCGTACCTTTTTTCGTATTTGTTTTTTTTGCTGGTTTTTTTGCCGTACCTTTTTTGGATTGGAAAGGTTTTTTACGCTGTTTTTTTTGCCGTGGGCGGGGCGACACTAACGATGACGTTAGTTATTTTTTATGTGGTAATAGATTATGATATGAAGGGTTTGCATTGAATCATCGCGTTTTTTCATGAAGCGATTCATCCTTCCATGTATTGTGTATCCCTTTACCTCGTTCATGAATAGACATTCTTTTCATGAAAATACATTTGTGCATGAATAGATGTCCATTACTTCGTCCATAAACACATTCCATGTAGTTTGGCCGAGGTGAGGATATTTAGGCCCTATTTGACAGGGCTTTACCTTTTTGCGGCAACTCGTAAAGGAGCTCTGCCAAATAATGGCCATTAAAAATGGCTCCTTGTAAGGAGCTTGAGGAGCTGAAGCTGAAAAAGTGTTTTTTCTGACCCCCTTCACAAATCTATACAAAACAAGCACTAGAGTTATTTTTGTCAAACGTTTTTCAAAATGGCTCTACCTCCACCGGAGAAGCTGCTCCACATGAAGAGTTAGAGCCAGAGCTCTACCAAACAAACACTTACACCTAATAATTCAAATCTTATTAACCCAACAATCATCGCACTAGACTTTAATAACTATGGAGTAGAATTCATATATAAATAATATGAGCCATATTTTTAATAAAAATATTCTTACAAGGGCAATATGGGTTGACCCAAACATTTTCCTGTTTCCTTGAGCTATAAAATACTATCAATACTTTCATTGGAATATAAAATTGAAAATAGCATGATTACACATTAAGTTTATTATACAATGTATTAAAAAGTGAACCATGACTCAAACGGTATCTATTTTTTTCCTAAAATATATGATATTCCCTGTTTTACTATCAAGAATGGACAGGCTTAATAAGTTATTGTCAACCATGGTTGCCTTGCGGTCCATTAGCCTTGTTTTCTTAGATCAAGCCAACTACCTAATGGGTGAACTTGGTTCATTCCCATCCCTAATTAGATGCAAAAAAAAGTTCATTTAGCTCCCTGAACTATCTTTATAGTCTAATTTTGCTCCTTAAACTCTAACACCATATATCTTACCCCTCTTATACTCTCAAAACCATTCAAGTTACCTCTCTGCCTTGTTTTGATGTAGGTTTGAAAGTAGGTTTGTCCTTTTTACTTAAAATTTCTAGTAATACTTGATAAGTTTATTAAACCACAAAAAATGTCTCTAAGCTTCTAAAAATTTAAAAAGAAAAACTACAAATAGTTTTCTTTGAGACAAAAAACTACAAATAGTTTGAGATAAGACATATCTAGGGCTCGTGAAAATATCTCTATAAGCTTCTAAAAATTGTATTTAGCTCTAAGAAATAGCCCAAAAATATAGAAAAAAAATCCTAAAATGTTCTAATTGATATCTAAACATGTTTTGAATACTTTCCACAACAAAAACATAAGACTCATCCGGTCGAATGCATAGCATGAATACATTTAATATTAATATATGTTGCATTTATGCAGGTTGCAATTCATATTTTTATGTAAAGTTTTTAAAAACAAGTTTAGACGTTAATTAGAATATTTTAGGATTCTTACTAGATTTTTTCTGGATATTTTCTACAGTGATTTTTTTGGCTTCTAGATATGTTTTCATGAGTTGTGAATATTTTTACTTGGATTCCTGGTATCCAAATCTATCTTTGATTTTCTTGGGATTTTTGGAAGTTTAGAATCTACTTATGTGGAATAAAAACCTTGTTAAGTATTTATCGATTTTTTAACTAAAAAGATAAAAACGCCTTCAAAACTACTTGATCTATATAGTAAGATGATTTATATTGTTTTGATAATTCAGGGGGTAATACATCTGATTTTAGGATACGATGAGAGAATAGTTTAGAAAGGTAAAATGATTATTTATAAATAACTCCACTTCACACTGGAACACTTGTCCATGTTGGTAATGTGTTTTACCAACACAATTTTGGGGCACTAAAAAGACAAATCTGGGCAAACCTGCAGCAACCAAGCCTCGACCCCAACGTTTTTACCCTTTTCTTTCTTTCACATGCCAACTTAGGCGAACCGCGCACCCCTTTCTCCCGTCTTCTTCGCCAGCGCTCCAAGCTTCCTGTGTGCATCTTCCAAAACCCTCCATCTTCATCTTGCTCATGAATGGCACCATGTACATCTACTTAAAAGTGCATCTAGCCCTTTAGTAGGTTTTGGTGATTGAGTTACAACATAATTAAAGGTCTAACAAGTTTGCTAAGTGTTGAATAGGAAATTGAGTATATTAAATACATGTTGGGGTTTCTTAGCGTAAGCAGAAGGAATCCACAAGTGCACGGATACACTATTGTACTACTTCACTCAGAAGTATTCAGGGTATCTTATTTTCTCAAAGGAACGGATGTGTTAGTCTCTTAACTAGTTCACCTAACCAAAACAAGAAAGAGGGTAACTTGGGTAGTGAGGTTCTTCTAAGGGTTGATATCCTAAGTGAAGATAACTTTGTCACTATAGATTTGCTTTGGGCACCGGCTTATGCTTGGTTTGCTAGGCGATACCGGCCTCAGCTCTATGTCGAACCCGAACGTGGGGGAGTACAAGAGACGGATATGGCTGTCACCACCTGCCACCTACCCCTCAACTATGGGGAACGAGGCAAACGAAGGTAACTTCTAGTTCTAGCTTAGACACCATGTCTACGCTATCGGTTACTACTCTAGCGTTGGTCAGGAATTTTCATCTTTATCAGGAGTCCTCTACTAGAGCATCCATCACAAGGACGAACGACAAACCCGCAAGTGAATAGTGAACAAAGGTAACTTTCTTAGGGAATCAATACTAAAGTTGAACACGAATGGCTTACTTTAAGTAGCAAGATGATCGTAGAGGTACAAGCGTAGAGGGTACTGACAAGTCCGGCACTCCGTCCACCTGATGTATAAGGCTCACCTAGTACAGAGAGCAGAGGTAACCGCTACTCTGGGATTCCTCCAACTCTTCCTCACCCACTCCCTAACTAATCTAGCTAAGAAGCTAATGGAAATGAGTGTAGCCCTCTTCTTCTCTTCTAATGCGTATGATAATTCTTGAATGTGAGAGGGGGCCCTTCTTATATAGGTTGAGGAGGTTAGTTTGGAGAAGTATTTTAGGAAAGCACCCATGCAACCAACCTCCCATGCATTGAATGCACCGCCTGAAGAAGGTGGGGCCAGGCGGTGCTGGGGGCAGTGCGGGCGCACTAGGGGTGCGGCCGCACCCTAGACTGCACGCCTAGCCACCGCCCTTGGTGAGTGGGCTCCTGGCTAGGCCCGGGCCATGTCTGTGCTGGTGCTTGGCCTAGATTTGGAGTTTGGATGGGCTTTGCTTGTGTTTTGCTTGAATGCGCCTTCTCGGTTGCGTAATTTAGTGTGTTTTCACGTGTTGCCCTACAAAACATATATGTACCAAAACTTCATAGAAAATGTTAGTTAAAAGCCCTATTTCTAAGTTTTGGTTTTCATATTTGTTTATTTTGTTTTAAATGTTGGCAGCAAAAATGTGAGTTAAGCATCGCCAACATTACACATGAAGATTCATAACAAGATGTGTATCCAAGGTTCAACAAGAAGGCAAGCTTGATGGTATTCCACATAGTGTTCAAATGAAGTAAAAACTATATATTGTTGTATAGGAAGATTATAGAAACAATCTAGTTCAAGCAAAAGGCAATAATGCAAATAGAATTGATGAAATGTCTTTTATGTTGTGGGATATCATGGAATCATGTGAAGGCAAGCGTATTTGGCAAATGGCAAATGAGACATGAGTTGATGAAAATGGATTGGTCTTCATAAGCGGCATGCTTTGCAAGAACCATAAATGGATTGATAGTAGATTGGCTTTGATCAAGTATTGAAGAATGAGTCAAGAATGCATAATTGAGGAAATATAAAATAAAGGATATGATGTACAATGGATATAAGATGGTCTCTATATTGGTTTGGTTGTATGGATAAAGTTTTGGAAAAAACACTATGCATTGATATTGATCAAGTTGGAAGAATAAAGAATGAAATTAGAGTGATGCTATTAAAATGAAGATTAAGGGTCCCAATCTAAAATGACAAGATATAAGGGAGGGCTTACCGTCAACACAGGATAGTCACATGCCCCTGCATCAATGCCACAACGACCTTCAGGCTTCACGAAGCAAGGACGAAGGCCACACCAAGCGCACAACGCACAGGGGAGTTGGCGAACAACCACCATTCCCAAAGTACCGCCATGGCCAGCACAATGCCACCATCATACGCCACGCCTTGGCATGGGGAACAAGACCTCGACGACCATGCCCGGGCGTGCGAATAGAAGAAAGAATGAGACAAATGGATTGCTGACCAAGCTTACTAGTTTTCTCCCTCCCTTGGGCTCACAACCACTTGGGTTGGGAGAACCCTACACTTATGCATGTACCCCAGCCCCCACGGGTATATAAGGGGAGCCATGCCTCCTCTTGGGGGGATCTAATCCTGATCACATTCCCGTACCTCTAGGTTTCTACTTGTAGAACCCTAGCTTATGATCCTCCATTGTAAGCCCTCAAAGCACCTGAACCGAGGAACACGAACTCGCTACCCTCTAAGACTAGACTTAGGGCTCCATCCTAAACCAGTATAACTTTCTTGTGTCTCGAGTGCTACCATCGTCTTCCTAGAGCAGCGTGGCGATAGAAATTTACTCGTCGGTCTTCAAAACGCCAACACAACCACAAAAATTCTCAAATTTCAGCCTTTCTGATTAATTTTGAAAAGTAAATTAAATAAATTATTTTTATGGTATCTACACTTCACAAGATTCTATCTTGTGGAGCAGGTTTTGATCCCTAGCCCTGCTACGACATAGGGTTTGACACTTTTGACCATGATAGGTGCAGGCTCATGTTATAAGACTCAAGTATGCAGTGTAGCATTTATAAAAAAAGATGTTTCTAACTAAAAAACATTTTTTGTTCACCCATTCAAGAATCCAAATTCACAAGCCTTCTAGAATTTAACTGACTTTTAACTCCTTGTGCGCCACCTCTATTTCTCTCTAGCTTCGCCAGTGCCGGCCTGGTTGTTAGCTAGAAGCGTGGAATATGTTTAGCAGAAGTTGTTAGGCTTGGAAAGTTATAAGACGAGGTAGATTTGTGTTCAAGGTAGTCAAGAATTAATCTAGGAAGTTTAGAGCCTCCAAGAGAGGGTGAATTGGATTATCCTTGCCATTTGTTAGTCATTTACTCATCAATAAATCCACACGTATTGCTAGCCATGTTAAGAGGCCACACTCATCCGCCACCATTTGTAGTGGTACTTGAACATTTTGTCTAACCCCTTCAAACACACAAGAATTTAAATGTTTCCAAAGTTACCAAGCCACCAATACTCACCCAACATATGTAGGACCTGCTCACTTATGGCATGACTAACCATAGACTCCAAAGTTACCAAGCCACCAATACTCACCTAACAGATGTAGGACCTGCTCACTTATGGCATCACTAACCATAGAATTCATAACGTTCATAGCAAGGATAAACAACATTGGGAACAAGTGACCCCTACCGCTATAAAACCTCTAGGAGGAGTCAAGGAAGGGCCAAGAATCAAACACCTCCTAGACATCCAATTTGAGAAGAATATGTGTAACACCTCTGGGGTTACGAGCTCGTTTAGCACCGAGATTTAGGCCTAAGAAAATTATCAAAATGGGTTTCTCAGATTTTTGATTTAAAACATACTTGATGTGATAAGTGAATCCTATGTGACTTAGTTTTGTGGACTCAAATAAACACCCAAGTTAAATTACTTAGTGCGTAAAAATATTTGGGAATGTCGAACGACAATTCTAGCAAATGGATAGCGAACAGCTTGTTCTATTAGATTAAGCATGAAAAGCAACTTTTATAAATAACATAAAAATCCATTAATAAATAGAACAATATATATATAGCTTTTGAATCTAATTTAAATTTGAGCTTTGTTGAAAATCTCCTTGTGCCTGGATGTTGCTAATGGTCTAAATTAGTAAACCGATAGAAATATATATAGGTATATATATGTATACTCACATGTTTATTTTGATAAGCGCGTTCAGTTGAAAAGCCTTGGTTTAGTGACATGTTTTTACGTATAGACTTGTTTTAGCCCCTATGATAAGTTGGTAACGTACCCGCGACAGCTGCCCGTCTTGCCGCCTCATAAATTTACGTGATTGGTGTGAAAGCACATAACAGATGAGAGATAGCGCAGCAGCTTCATTTACTTTTCCTGGCGTGACGTACAACGTACTCGCCTTACTTTGCAATTATGCACCGTCTCATCTTCTATCGTGGCTCTGCACCCCGGCACGTCATTTTACCTGCGTCACTGTCCTTCACTCCCTCGCTTGCATCGCGTCTGAATTTTTAATGGGAGCACATGGCTCTGCCATGCCCACACCCCACTGCTCCCTCTCCTCGTGCTCCTTCTGGTGCACACTGAGGATGAGCTATTGTCTGGCTCTACTTGTCCGTGCCGAGCAGGCCGGGTGAAAGCTCTAGTTTGGTTTTGGTGAATTGATGAAACCCTAAGTGCTAACCTAATTTATCAAGTGATCATGATATAGGTAGCATATTCCAAGTGGTGAAGCAAATGAAGATCATGACATGATGATGGTGATGCCATGATGATGATCAAGTGCTTGCACTTGAAAAGAAGAAAGAGAAAAACAAAAGGCTCAAGGCAAAGATATAAATGATAGGAGCCATTTTGTTTTGGTGATCTAGATACTTAGTGAGTGTGATCACATTTAGGATCGATAGTCATACTATTTAGATAGGTGAAACTCATATCGAAATGCGGTTATCAAAGTGCCACTAGATGCTCTAACTCATTGCATATGCATTTATGATCTAGTGGACTGCTAACACCCTTTAAAATGTTTGTGAAAATATGCTAACACATGTGCACAAGGTGATACACTTGGTGGTTGGCATATTTGAGCAAGGGTAGGAAACTCCACCGGCAGAGTGTCCGTCTGTAGAGTGCGGACAGTCCGACGGTGCCACCGGCGTCCTAGACAGAAAAGACGGAGGTCACTGTAAGTGACCGAACGCTGGCCTCGGTTGGACTGGCGCGTCCAGTCAGTAGGAGCTGCAAAGACGCTGGCGTCGGTCTCTGACCGGACGTTGGGTCACATAGTGACCGGATGCTGAAGGGCTGCGTCTGGTCCTGCTAATGTGGCAGCGCACAGGGAGTCATCGTGTGACTGAACGCTGGGTGTGTCCAGTCGTGAAAAGTTGTCTCTAGATGCTTACTGGAAATGATCGGACGCTGAGGTCCAGTGTCCGGTCACTTTGAGCTGCAACGTCTGATCATCACTTGACCATTGAGATCGAGCGAATAACATTTGAAGAGAGGGGACACGTGGCACGCATCGCGTGACCGGATGCTGAGGCCCAGCGTCTGGTCAATATGACCGGAGCGTCCGGTCACCCCGTGTTGTGCCCAGTGAAGGGGTACAACGGCTCTATTTCATAGGGACTTCTATTTAAGCCCCATGGCCGGCTCAAGCTCACTTGCTTTGCCATTTTGCATTGACATAGCAACCTTGTGAGCTTAGCCAAAGCCTTCTTACTCATCTCCATCATTGATTCATCATCTTTATGAGATTGGGAGAGAATCCAAGTGCATTGATTGAGTGTTTGCATCTAGAGACACTTGGTGTTCGTGTTTCGCTGCGGGATTCGCTTGTTACTCTTAGTGGTTGCCACCACCTAGACGGCTTGGAGCAGTGAGGATCGTCGAGCGGATGTTGGTGATTGTCTCTAGCTCCGATCATGGTGATTGTGAGGGGTTCTTGACCTTTCCCCGGTGTAGAGCCAAAAGGTACTCTAGTGGATTGCTCGTGGCTTGTATAATCCTCATCTTGTGTTGGTTGTGCAGCACCCTATTGAGGGTTTGGCGTGTGATACCAATTAGCGCGTGAACCTCCAAGTGAGTGAATCACCACAATGAGGAGTAGCTTGCTGACAAGTAAGTGAACCTCGGTAAAAAAATCATTGTGTTCATCATTTGATTCTGAGGTGATTGGTCTTCATTGATATTGATTCTTGTGATTGATTGGCTCCTTCCTCGACATGGCGGTATAAACAAATTGCTCACTCTCTTTACATTATCGCAAACTAGTTGTCAAGCTCTTTAGTATAGCTAGTTGTGAGAGCTTGTTAGTTTGGTTAGTGTGGCTCTTTAGTTAGCCTTTGAGAGCACATTAACTTAGTATAGTGACATAGCTATTGTGTGGATAGAAACTATATAAACTAGAACTGTGATAGTTGGCTTGCAATTTTAGTAGGCTAGTACAACACTTGCTTCGCCTCATAATTGTCTAACTGGTTTGTTAAGTGTTGTTGTAGAAATTTTTAATAGGCTATTCACCCCCCCTCTAGCCATTAGGACCTTTCAAGTGGTATCAGAGCCGAGGTCACTGTGATTTGTGGCTTAAAACCTTCGGTATTGTGACAGAACCGCCCAATTTATACAAGATCAAGTACGGCTGTCCCCGCTTAACACGTTGACACGCGCATACTCTCACTTATATAAACCCGGTAGTCCGCCGAGTGTCACGCAGGACCTCGGTAAATCAACATCACAACCAAGATCGCGTGATTAAGCAAATACACCTCACATACACAGAGTTGCAGCGGAAATAATATTACAAATAGGTTCATAAATAATAATACAAGTTTGGATTTCAAAACCGATTAGTGAAAACAACATTGCTTTCGAAGGATTTCATTAATATGAGTTCCAAATACATCGCTAGCATAAGTGACATCCTCAGACAAAAGCATGTAGATGAGAAGTGAATATAGAGCCACCGAGCCCACCGGTGGTTAGCCACCATCCTCAGCAGGTCAAAACCTTACCTGCAACATGGTGGGATAAACCCTGAGTACTCGAATGTACTCAGCTAGACTTACCCGTCATAACCAGAAATAAAATTGACTCCAAGGAGTATGCAAGGCTTTATAAGTGGAGGTAGCTTGACAACAGTTTGCATAAAAAGCGGTTAACTCAATTATACAATTATAATTCTGTCATCAAGTTAATTAGAACTATTCATCTCTAGATTAGCAACTATCCTGTGCCAAACATGTGGTATATCTTTTTAGAGCATACAATAGTAACCATAGCAGGTATTGAAATTCCAAATTCCTTCGAACCATCATATTCCATAACACAGTTACTACGATGTTGGAGCTAGCCAAGTTTCTCACTATCCGGGAGAGACGGCGATTCGAATCGATTTCAACCAGCTGGGAATTTATTCCTAACACAAACCCAGGTCTACCAGCCACGATAGCCTTAGGTCACCTTTGGTACAACTCAGGTACACATTTCGCGGGTCCGTACTGCGCCGCACAATCTAGGACACCAGATGCCAGGACGTTCAGGCCTAGCCTGCCCTTGGGCTCAGTCTGATCGCCCTCCGCAAGGAGCGCACAACAAAACGGGTCCCGGCCTGAGTTGAGCTACTCGGCTTCGCGGTCGGAACGAGTTATCCGGCCAGCTAAGTGATAGGCATGCGTTCAATCTTGTCAGAAGTTCCAACAACGGTACGGTCCTTGATCGGCACAGACGGAATCACATGAGTTATCCTACGCATAGACTCCGCCTGGCCTCGATTTTCTTTTACCCCATGGTTCTGTTCCACGATAGCAAATATAGCCAACCGTGCTCCGGTATCCACCTATATCTCGCAGGTGACAGGATATCACCCGACTTCTACCGGTCTAAGCATGGCTAAGCATATATTCGATCCTGGACCTATACCGGTTAAAGGTGTAATATCTGGACAAGGAATTTATATGCATCAAGTGGTTCCATTCAACTCTTATAACCTAATGCATCAATCATAAGTACGTAAGTAAACATTTGTAAATTACTGGGAGACTTATAATGCTCCGGGGCTTGCCTGGGATCCGACACAAGTCAGTTCAGTTAGCTTGCACCGACTTGGTGACATCTCCGGTCCTAGCACTTGCTTAGTCCTTCCATCTTCGGGATAGATCCACCAAACACCGTCTTCGGGTTTAACTCCACATCACCTCCTTCACGTGGTTTATCTAGCGTACCTAAATGAGATGCAAGATGCAGGTGTATGAATACATGGAAGTGCAATAGATAATGCAGCGCATGCAGTAAGTAAGACAAGCACAAGGTTACGTTAACATGCATAAGCACTTCACATTGCTTACTTTAAATATCGCACAATTTATAATGCCACGATAGCAAGGAAGATGACAACACCAAGCATGACACAAGTTTCCCCATATTTCAGGTATTCTAACTCAACCATCATCAAAGGTATGAGCCACACTTAGCAATATACAAGCAAACAACTATAATTGGAATCTGTTAATTTCTGGACATGCAAACAGCAGCTACAAGATTTAGCTATAACTGGAGTTACACAAATCCAAATGACTTGCAAGAAGACATTCTGGAAAGCTTATGAAATTTTTGACAATTCATATTTAATCATATTAGCATGATTCTCAAGTTAACTAAGTCAAATATACCTATTTATAGAAACTGGTCTAAACAAAATAGAGAGCAGCCATTTCTGAAACCCAACTTTAAACAGGCATAACTCACAAACCACAAAGCCAAATACCACCAAATTTTAACAGGAGCTAGATACATGAATTATCTACAACTTTGTTATTATCACCAAAAACTCATTCAAATCCTAACTAGATCAAACACTAGCATCATTCAGATCTTCTCAGAATAAAATCAAAACCTGATAGAAGACTTAAAAGTCATGTAACTCCTACACTATCTGGCCTATGACCTTACAATTCGAACTCAAGCAAGATCATGAAATTTTCTACAACTTTTGTATTCACTACAACCATAGCAAACATCATTTACACCACAAAAATAATTGCACAAGCAAAACTGCAAATCCAGCCCAACAGCAGTGGTATAGAAAACGGATAGAAACTTCAGAGAAGCATAACTGGAGTTCTAGACCTCCCACAAACATGAACCATAACTTTTTGAAAAGATTAGGAAGTTACCTACAACTTTCTTATTCTCATATTAAGATGATTCTACAGTTAGAAGGGTCAATTAATCCAATAATTACAGCTCTGTCAAAAACATAGACAGAAACTGACATGCCACTTTAAACAGCTATAAATGGAGTTATATATATCCAATAAATGTGGTTCTAGACTTTTTTAGAAAGCTTGTCAAATTCTAAACAACTTTGTTATAGACACCTAAAGCTAATTCTACTAGTAAAAAGGCCCCACAGTAAGAACAAGGAAACCCTCTCTGGTTTTGGGCAGAAACAGCCACAGAGATTTAAGCAAGTATAACTCAAGATCTACTTAGCCAAAAATCATGATATTTAACTTTTTGGAAAGCTTAAGAAAAGTACTACAACTCATGTATTGTCATCAAATCATGATTCATAACTTAACTGAGCCAATTAATTCAAACATGCAGAACTGTTCAGAATAGGAGCAATTCAGAACAGGGCATTGTTATTTTTATAACTCTTAAACTATAAATCCTAAACTCATGAAATTTTTACCAGACAACAACAATCATCTTAGTAGCACTCCACAAAAATTTCACAATTATTTGAGCACAACAACTGCAGTTATAAAAAAAAACAAATAAGACTAGCATTCAAACCCTAACTGCACAAATCCATTTTTACAGCTACAACTTTAAACTAAAACCTGACATATTATAGATCTAGTGCATAGAGAATTTCACAAGGATTCCAAAAAGTCCTCATTTGCTAATTTACGAATTTCCTATGATTTACTATGAAGTTTCAAAGTTTTACCCGATTTACAACAAATAAGTCCCTCGAGGCACTATTCACTTGAGTCAATGACATCGCATTTAGGCCCTTCCTTTAGTCGAATTTTAAGACGAGGTCCCTGACGGGATTTGGAGCAGAGGATGCCTTTGGACTTCGTCGAATCCGGCCGGAGGAGGCTTTTCGGCGGCGGTGGAGTGGTGGTGGAGCATCGGGGGAGTCGTGCGCACCTGGGGATTTGGCTCAAGACGGCCCGAGGCGGCCCGGAAGTTGATTCCGGCCACGCGAGCCCGCTGGCGGCAGTGTGGAGCTGCACTGCGGCGAGGAGGGCACGACGGTGGCGGCGATGACCAAAAGCTGGCTCCGGCTGTCCCGGCTCCCCCCAAGCGCCTCCTAACGACCGCCGCTTGGCTGGGTGGCTGTGGCTTGCTAGTCAGCGTGAGCAAAGCGGCACCCATGACAAGAGACTTCATGGCGAGAGCCACCACGACAGCGAGAGGCGCTTCGGGAAAGGAGCCGGGAGGAGGAGAGGAGGTGTGCTGGCCCTAGCCTCGCGCCCACGAAGGAAAGGCGCACCCGTCTGTAGGAGCCGCGACGGCCGGGCTGGAAGCTCCGCTCGACGGCCATGCTCGAGCTCATGGTGGCATTGTGCCCACTGGAGAGAGCAGGAGAGGGAAGGGAAAGGAGAGGAAAGAGTGGAGAGGGGGGGAGCTCGGTCTGCACTTATGCACGCAAGTGGCGAAGCAGGCACTTCACTCGGGAGGAGGCCACTTGGCCATGAGCAATGCAACACGCTGTGACCTGCAGCTCAAGCACAGTGTCAAGACTGTTCACCAAATTCAAAATTTCAATTCTACCTCAAAATACGCCCGAAAGCCTAAGTTCGTCCATCCGTAACTCCTAAACAAAGACGATCTAGCAAAAACTCTATTGATAAAAGTTGTAGATCTACATACCAGCTCCAATTTTTATTTAGAGGTTTTGATCTAAATCTTAATGGTTCGAGAGTAATATCAACCCAAAGTGCAGCACTTGAAACTGTGAACGCGCTCTCGGACTTAGAAAAATTTTCACTCAAAAAGCAGTAATACTTTTGTTACTTGTGGACTATATTTTTTTTTAGTAGGCTATGCACCGAATTAGACTTTTACCCAATTATAAAAGTTGTTTATCTAGTCAAGTACTACAACTTTGCTTAAGGGTGCACTTCCATGCAAGTTTCTAAAGTACAATTCAAACCAAGTCAAAGTAGCATCACCAGAAAGCTTAAATCCAAGTTTTAGACCGATGGAGGTATTTTTCTTGTCCTCCGCTCAACACGAACCCTTCATGACTTTTGTTGTAGATTTCAATTTGAGTCGTTTGGGCAAGGTAGCAAGGTTTGGTTGATGATATATAATTCCATTCACTTAATAAAGCAATCCAAGAAAGATTATAACTTATCATTTCATGTAACTTTTGATTCCAAACTTCACTTAAACTTTTCCAATCATCCATGTGGGTGGAAATTGATGTGAGGCACATGAAAGAAGTAGATCCAATATTACTCAAGCATACTTTTTGGAAAGGGCAACATGTAAGCAATGGTGCATGGTCCAAGTTTAATTGGTCGCTCATTTTGTAGATTTGATCTTGAAACTTTCGTCACCACTTAACATGTCATGTTTGAGTTTAAACCCATTGCTTAATTGGTGACAAACACCTAGGGTGTTACAGCCCCCTCCCCTTAAAGGAATCGCGGCCCGAGATTGATTGCAATAGACTTTTAAGAGAAGAGAAACATGTCAACCGGCTTCCAACATCGGTGATAGCATTAGGCTACTTAACTTCGAGTATCAGAGAGGCTAATTTGGTCACGACACTTTTTGATACTTGCTCTTCGTCGTAAGCTGTTGTCTGAAGAATTTCCTTCGTTGGCGTCTACAAAGCATTGTTATATTGGAAGGAATCCAAGATAGCACTGTCCTATATACTTCGGTCCTCGATGTACGAAGAGTGATACCCGGCGTAGACTAAATACTTGTAACATCTACTTTCCTAGTGGATACAAAGACGGACCTTATGGACTTTGCACTAGACCGTAGTCTATTGACGGATATTCCTTACAATGGTGCTATATTTGCTCCTAAGGTTTGAAAAACAGTTCTCTATTAAAGTGGCTTGAGCACAACTTCTCGTAAAGGATGTGATCATAAGCGGTAAACGTCCTTTGAGGGTATGAGAAGCTAGTTAACCAATATCCAAATGGTTGTAGCGATGCAATCACTCAAATGTCAAATCGATGGAAAGCTACATAATATATTGGTCCATTTATCATCCGACTGATAACTTGTTCAACCTTAAGTGTGGTGCACCTTTCTGATCCAATGAAAATGACATAAGTTGCTCACTAGATGATCGACGTCATTACAGGGACAGTCACGTCGAGTCACTTGCCTACCATCTCTTGCAGTCTGTTTATGTTCCTGTTAGTGACCTGTTCTTCAAAGGTTATCCTTTGGACGACTCCAGAAGGAAGTCCTATGGTATCTAGTTCGACGTACAGATCTTTTGACAAGAGAAGGAGAGATAATCAAGGAGGAGCTCACGTGAAATTAACACATCGATGCAGTCCTGCAATGGATCATGACTAGAAACTTCGATACCAGCGCGTGCCGAGTAGCACAACCTTGTGGCTGCAGTCCACAGGATGCCCTTGGTTTCGTCGCGGCACCATAGCTCGCTAATCGTGTCACCATTACTGAACATACAACCCACAAGCATTCTCACGTAGCACAAATTTGGTTGCATAAGAGCAAGCACAATGAGAAGGAGGGATAGCAACAAAGGTAGTCACAAGGTTAGGAGTCAACAAGTAGGGGATCCGAAGATCAAAACACAGCGCAAGAGAGCATAGCCTAATTGCCGAAGACAGCTGAGCAGGGGATTCTTGCAAAATTTCCATATATGCCTTGTGTCCACCAAAGTGATTACCATATAGTGACAAACATGAGATTTGGTCTTCTTTGAAAGCAACATGAGATCAAGACTGATGAACATACAGAGACTTGAAAAAGTTGGAGACAAAACAACGGGATGCAAGGGACAGAGCCAATGCACTGACTAAGGATTTAGTTGATAAAGCAATGACAGGATCTACGAGTATAAGGTTCCAAAGCCAGGGTAGATAGCGATTAGCATTGCACCGATCATCATCAGAGGAGAAGGAGCAATGAGGCTCGACAAGGATTTAGAGCAAGATACTCTCGCACAGGAGCGGGACAACCACGACACATGCAAGCGTTCAAGGGAACTAAACTTGGGCCTAAGGTCAAGCAAGGGCATGGATAAAGATCTTCGTGAAGCATAACGTTCAAAGGCTAGCAACCACGTTATGCAAGCTCGGGATCCTAAGAGAGAACTTAATTAAAGGCGACAACCATGATATTATCAAAACTTGGACGCTATTCTAGGATAGCGCTCTTCAACACTCGTATGCTTACCGAGGACAAAATAGGGACAACTACGGCACTACCTAAATAACGAGCATCCACACCTACATCATGGTCTTAAGCAAGCATTTCGAAATACTCAATCTAATTAGCTTAAGCGACTATTACTAAGCACAAAGCTCACACCTAACAAGTAGTCACCTACAACAACACCGCTACACATATCATGCAAAATATGGTGGTAAAGTATTGTTATCTTTTATTTCCTTTTTACTGAGTAGGTGGATATCTCTACAAAATAAGTTTTACTTACATTTAGCAATTTAGTTGTCAAAGGGGTAAACCTTTTGCTAACTATTAACTTGTCATCTATTTCCTTTAGAAACAAACAGATAAGGCGAAGCTAATCACACACTATCTTCAAGCACAGTTATTCAAGCGGCATGGAACAAGGCATTTTGTCTAGCTTCACACAAGGAAGATAGCAACCACACATGGATCACAAGTTACTTAATATTAGAACAAGGTGAGGGAAGCATATTTATGCACAATCACAATTATGATGCACGCTTGTCCTATTCGTCCTCACAAAATTGCGAGCCTAAGGCGGCAATCACGTTCTATGTCGGTGGCATAACACGTACTCTCTCTATATATAGCTAGTCGTCAGCTACATTCAATCTACGCATTCGTGGTTAGTGTACCTACAGGCAAATTCATTGCAGCCCATTCCCACAAGAGATAAATAAGCACACAATGAAAATAGTAAACTAAGATACTCTCCATATATACATCCCCAGATATATATACTTCGGTATCCATAGCTACCCTACAGATATACCCACAATTAAGTACCTTCATAGATACATGTGTGTAACATGTAAATATTCTAGTAACCATAGCTAACTCTCCCCTAGACCGATAGTTGGACGGTCATGCTCTCACAACTCACACTTACCTGGGCGTAGAGGCAATTGATCCATACATTACCATTCAAGTGAACGACATCCATACAATAGCACGCCGTATGGACGACGAAAGTAAAAATTGCAAGAAGTAAACCCCCACAGTTAGTACTTAGATAGCCACCTAATAGTCCTTAACTGGGCATAAAGGAGGATGTCGCTAGCATAGTTTTGCAAATAAGTTTTGACAAATTTGCCTGTAGCTAAAGTTTTAGTTAAAATAGGCTTTTTAAAACCAAAACTTGGCTTTTAAAACTATGTACATGACAGTATTATGCTTAATCTCGCTCTGATACCAGCTGTGACAGAACCGCCCAATTTATACAAGATCAAGTACGGCTGTCCCCGCTTAACACGTTGACACACGCATACTCTCACTTATATAAACCCGGTAGTCCGCCGAGTGTCACGCAGGACCTCGGTAAATCAACATCACAACCAAGATCGCGTGATTAAGCAAATACACCTCACATACACAGAGTTGCAGCGGAAATAATATTACAAATAGGTTCATAAATAATAATACAAGTTTGGATTTCAAAACCGATTAGTGAAAACAACATTGCTTTCGAAGGATTTCATTAATATGAGTTCCAAATACATCGCTAGCATAAGTGACATCCTCAGACAAAAGCATGTAGATGAGAAGTGAATATAGAGCCACCGAGCCCACCGGTGGTTAGCCACCATCCTCAGCAGGTCAAAACCTTACCTGCAACATGGTGGGATAAACCCTGAGTACTCAAATGTACTCAGCTAGACTTACCCGTCATAACCAGAAATAAAATTGACTCCAAGGAGTATGCAAGGCTTTATAAGTGGAGGTAGCTTGACAACAGTTTGCATAAAAAGCGGTTAACTCAATTATACAATTATAATTCTGTCATCAAGTTAATTAGAACTATTCATCTCTAGATTAGCAACTATCCTGTGCCAAACATGTGGTATATCTTTTTAGAGCATACAATAGTAACCATAGCAGGTATTGAAATTCCAAATTCCTTCGAACCATCATATTCCATAACACAGTTACTACGATGTTGGAGCTAGCCAAGTTTCTCACTATCCGGGAGAGACGGCGATTCGAATCGATTTCAACCAGCTGGGAATTTATTCCTAACACAAACCCAGGTCTACCAGCCACGATAGCCTTAGGTCACCTTTGGTACAACTCAGGTACACATTTCGCGGGTCCGTACTGCGCCGCACAATCTAGGACACCAGATGCCAGGACGTTCAGGCCTAGCCTGCCCTTGGGCTCAGTCTGATCGCCCTCCGCAAGGAGCGCACAACAAAACGGGTCCCGGCCTGAGTTGAGCTACTCGGCTTCGCGGTCGGAACGAGTTATCCGGCCAGCTAAGTGATAGGCATGCGTTCAATCTTGTCAGAAGTTCCAACAACGGTACGGTCCTTGATCGGCACAGACGGAATCACATGAGTCATCCTACGCATAGACTCCGCCCGGCCTCGATTTTCTTTTACCCCATGGTTCTGTTCCACGATAGCAAATATAGCCAACCGTGCTCCGGTATCCACCTATATCTCGCAGGTGACAGGATATCACCCGACTTCTACCGGTCTAAGCATGGCTAAGCATATATTCGATCCTGGACCTATACCGGTTAAAGGTGTAATATCTGGACAAGGAATTTATATGCATCAAGTGGTTCCATTCAACTCTTATAACCTAATGCATCAATCATAAGTACTTAAGTAATCATTTGTAAAATACTGGGAGACTTAAAATGCTCCGGGGCTTGCCTGGGATCCGACACAAGTCAGTTCAGTTAGCTTGCACCGACTTGGTGACATCTCCGGTCCTAGCACTTGCTTAATCCTTCCATCTTCGGGATAGATCCACCAAACACCGTCTTCGGGTTTAACTCCACATCACCTCCTTCACGTGGTTTATCTAGCGTACCTAAATGAGATGCAAGATGCAGGTGTATGAATACATGGAAGTGCAATAGATAATGCAGCGCATGCAGTAAGTAAGACAAGCACAAGGTTACGTTAACATGCATAAGCACTTCACATTGCTTACTTTAAATATCGCACAATTTATAATGCCACGATAGCAAGGAAGATGACAACACCAAGCATGACACAAGTTTCCCCATATTTCAGGTATTCTAACTCAACCATCATCAAAGGTATGAGCCACACTTAGCAATATACAAGCAAACAACTATAATTGGAATCTGTTAATTTCTGGACATGCAAACAGCAGCTACAAGATTTAGCTATAACTGGAGTTACACAAATCCAAATGACTTGCAAGAAGACATTCTGGAAAGCTTATGAAATTTTTGACAATTCATATTTAATCATATTAGCATGATTCTCAAGTTAACTAAGTCAAATATACCTATTTATAGAAACTGGTCTAAACAAAATAGAGAGCAGCCATTTCTGAAACCCAACTTTAAACAGGCATAACTCACAAACCACAAAGCCAAATACCACCAAATTTTAACAGGAGCTAGATACATGAATTATCTACAACTTTGTTATTATCACCAAAAACTCATTCAAATCCTAACTAGATCAAACACTAGCATCATTCAGATCTTCTCAGAATAAAATCAAAACCTGATAGAAGACTTAAAAGTCATGTAACTCCTACACTATCTGGCCTATGACCTTACAATTCGAACTCAAGCAAGATCATGAAATTTTCTACAACTTTTGTATTCACTACAACCATAGCAAACATCATTTACACCACAAAAATAATTGCACAAGCAAAACTACAATTCCAGCCCAACAGCAGTGGTATAGGGAATTGATAGCATCTTCAGAGGAGCATAACTGGAGTTCTAGACCTCCAACATACATGAACCATAACTTTTGAAAACCTTAGGAAGTTACCTACAACTTTCTTATTCTCATATTAAGATGATTCTACAGCTAGAAGGGTCAATTAATCCAATAATTGCATCTCTGTCCAAAACATAGACAGAAACTGACATGCCACTTTAAACAGCTATAAATGGAGTTATATATGTCCAATAAATGTGGTTCTAGACTTTTTAGAAAGCTTGTCAAATTCTAAACAACTTTGTTATAGACACCTAAAGCTAATTCTACTAGTAAAAAGGCCCCACAGTAAGAACAAGGAAACCCTCTCTGGTTTTGGGCAGAAACAGCCACAGAGATTTAAGCAAGTATAACTCAAGATCTACTTAGCCAAAAATCATGATATTTAACTTTTTGGAAAGCTTAAGAAAAGTACTACAACTCATGTATTGTCATCAAATCATGATTCATAACTTAACTGGGCCAATTAATTCAAACATGCAGAACTGTTCAGAATAGGAGCAATTCAGAACAGGGCATTTGTTATTTTTATAACTCTTAAACTATAAATCCTAAACTCATGAAATTTTTACCAGACAACAACAATCATCTTAGTAGCACTCCACAAAAATTTCACAATTATTTGAGCACAACAACTGCAGTTATAAAAAAAACAAATAAGACTAGCATTCAAACCCTAACTGCACAAATCCATTTTTACAGCTACAACTTTAAACTAAAACCTGACATATTATAGATCTAGTGCATAGAGAATTTCACAAGGATTCCAAAAGTCCTCATTTGCTAATTTACGAATTTCCTATGATTTACTATGAAGTTTCAAAGTTTTACCCGATTTACAACAAATAAGTCCCTCGAGGCACTATTCACTTGAGTCAATGACATCGCATTTAGGCCCTTCCCTTTAGTCGAATTTTAAGACGAGGTCCCTGACGGGATTTGGAGCAGAGGATGCACTGGACTTCGTCGAATCCGGCCGGAGGAGGCTTTTTCGGCGGCGGTGGAGTGGTGGTGGAGCATCAGGAGAGTCGTGCGCACCTGGGACGGCTCGGCACGCCCGAGGCGGCCCCGGAGTTGACCCGGCCACATGAGCCCAGCGGCTGCCGGCGGTGGAGCGGCACGGCAGGAGGAGGGCACGACGGTGGCGGCGATGACCAAAGCTGGCTCCGGCTGTCCGGCTCCCAGCGCGCCTCCTAACGACCGCCGCTTGGCATGGGGTGTGGCTGTGGCTTGCTAGCCGCGTGGCAGAAGGCACCGGCGACAGCGACAGACTTCATGGCGAGGCCACGACGGCGAGAGGGCGCTCGGGAAAGGAGCTGGGGAGGAGGAGAGGAGGTGCGGCTGGCCCTAGCCTCGCGCCCCGAAGGAAGGGCGCAGCCCATCTGTAGGAGCCGCGACGGCCGGCTGGAAGCTCCGCTCGACGGCCATGCTCGAGCTCATGGTGGCATTGTGCCACTGGAGAGAGCGAGGAGAGGGAAGGGGAAGGGAGAGGGAAAGAGTGGAGAGGCGGGGAGCTCGGTCTGCGCACTTATGCACGCAAATTTGGCGAACGGGCGCAGCTCGGCGGAGGCCCGCTGGTATGAGCAATGCAACACGCGCCTGCAGCTCAAGCACGGTGTCGGCACTGTTCACCAAATTCAAAATTTCAATTCTACCTCAAAAATACGTCTGAAAGCTTAAGTTAGTCCATCCAGTAACTCCTAAACAAAGACGATCTAGCAAAAACTCTATTGATAAAAGTTGTAGATCTACATACCAGCTCCAACTTTTATTTAGAGGTTTTGATCTAAATCTTAATGGTTCGAGAGTAATATCAACCCAAAGTGCAGCACTTGAAACTGTAACGCGCTCTCAGACTTAGAAAAAATTTTCACTCAAAAACAGTAATACTTTTGTTACTTGTGGACTATATTTTTTTTAGTAGGCTATGCACCGAATTAGACTTTTACCCAATTATAAAAGTTGTTTATCTAGTCAAGTACTACAACTTTGCTTAAGGGTGCACTTCCATGCAAGTTTCTAAAGTACAATTCAAACCAAGTCAAAGTAGCATCACGGTAAAGCTTAAATCCAAGTTTTAGACCGATGGAGGTATTTTCTTGTCCTCCGCTCAACACGAACCCTTCATGACTTTTGTTGTAGATTTCAATTTGAGTCGTTTGGGCAAGGTAGCAAGGTTTGGTTGACGATATATAATTCCATTCACTTAATAAAGCAATCCAAGAAAGATTATAACTTATCATTTCATGTAACTTTTTGATTCCAAACTTCACGAAACTTTTCCAATCATCCATGTGGGTGGAAATTGATGTGAGGCACATGAAAGAAGTAGATCCAATATTACTCAAGCATACTTTTTGGAAAGGGCAACATGTAAGCAATGGTGCATGGTCCAAGTTTAATTGGTCGCTCATTTTGTAGATTTGATCTTGAAACTTTCGTCACCACTTAACATGTCATGTTTGAGTTTAAACCCATTGCTTAATTGGTGACAAACACCTAGGGTGTTACAGGTATAAAAATAGCTCAAATCAACAACACCAAGAAGCCACCCTAATTTGATGGGACAAATTATCCTTATTGGAAGTCAAAGATGACCACACATATCAAGTCAATCAATAGAAAGGTGTGGAAGGTGATAGAAACCAAAATTGGGATTGGTGATACGGAGAATCCCACCGTGGCCGAAGAAGCGCTTCTCCAAAACAATGACATTGCTCTAAGTGCTATGTCCACCGTGACTTGAAGGCTTGGAAGAGAAGTTGAAAGAATCATTTGAGGGCACTCAAGCCGTGAAGGGTGCAAAGGCATATATTCTCAAAGAGAAGTTTGCAAGCTTTAAGATGAAGGAGGATGAGAGTGTGCTGAAGATGTTTCATAGGCTTCAAGTGCTTGTCAATGATCTCAAAGCACTTGAAGAAGAGGTGAATGACAAGGACTTATTTCACAAGTTCTTAAGACGCTTACATTCAAGATTTGGCACATTGGTCACTATTCTAGTTAGAAGTGGTTTGGACACCATGACACCAAACCAAGTGTTGGGAGACATAATGATCAATGATACATATAGAGATGATGATGAGAAAAAAGAAAAGAAGGAGAAGAAAGATGAGAAGAAGAAGAGTGTGTCATTCAAAGCCACATCATCTAAGGGCAAAGCAAGGCAAGAAACATCAAGTGAAGATGATGGCTCATGAGATGATGATGATGATGATGAGAAGAAGAAGAAGAAGAAGAAGATGGCCCTCTTTGTAAAGAAATTTGGTAAGTTCATGATGAAGAAGGGCTACCGTGCTAGAAGAAAGAAGTCTTCATCCAAGAACAAAGAATAATCAAGAAGGTGCTTCAAGTGTGGAAGCAAAGATCATCTTATTGCTCAATGTCCATACAATAGCGACAATGATGATGACAACAAGAAGAACAAGAAGAAGGACAAGAAGGAAAAGAAAGATAAGAATGACAAGATGGCCTTCAGGAAAAAGAAAGGTAGTTCATATGTGGTCACCTGGGATAGTGATGCTTCTTCAAGTGATGATGATGATGATAGTGATGATGACAAGACCACGAAGAAGAAGACACTTACAAGCATTGCAATCAATGAGAAGCCTTTTCTCTTCGACACCCTATCATGCTTCATGGCTAAGGCCACTAAGGTACAAATTTGTAATGATGGAAGTGATGAGGAACATGATAATAAAAATGAAAATGAAAGTGATAGTGATGTTGATGAACCTACTAAGGATGAACTATATGACATGCTAGAAGATGCTAAAGAACGCTTTGACATTAAGAGAAGGGAATGCAAGAGCTTGAATAAGGAGGTAAAAGCCCTTAAGCAAGCCCTTGATGAGCTCAAAGCAACTCATGAGAGGCTAGAGGAAGCCCATGAGAAGCTTGGCAAGACTCACAAAAATCTTGAAAAGGCTCATTCCTCTTTGCTTGATGAGCAAAATAAAAAGAAGCATGTTAAAACTTGCAATATAGGCCTAACTTGTGATATAATTGATGAATCATTATCTACGCCTATCTTTGTTGCTCCCACTAACCTTTCTTGTAGTACTTCTACTTCCACCTCATCTAGTAGTGATGGTTTCACTTGTGATACCTCATTAATGGTTGAGAATGAGAACCTCAAGAAGGAGGTCAATAAGCTCACTCACATCTTGGCTAAGGCCTATGGTGGTGAGGACCGCTTGCTTATGTGCTTGGGTAGCCAAAGAGCTTCTCTCTACAAAGAGGGATTGAGCTATACCCCCAAGAAAGGCAAGGCAACCTTTGCTCCTCACAAGACTACTTTTGTGAGGAACAATGGTCGGTTTTGCACTAGTTGCAAGCAAGTTGGTCATAAAGAGCATGAATGCAAAAACAAGAGCAAAAATGCTAATGTATCCTTCATTAAGCTTGATTCTTTCTATATGCTTATCAAGGGTACAAATGGTGTGAAGGCTAAGTTCATTGGTAAACTATGGATGGGCTCAAAGAAGAAAGCCATTTGGGTACCAAAGAGCTTAGTAACTAACCTTCAAGGATCCAAGCAAGTTTGGGTACCTAAAAAGAATTGATCTTCTTTTGTAGGTAAATTACAAAGCCAGAGGAAGACATTGGGTTCTTGATAGTGGGTGCACTCAACACATGACCGGTGATGCAAGAATGTTCAACTTAATCAACACTAATGGCAATGATGGTTATGATAGTATCACATTTGGTGACAATGGCAAAGGCAAGGTCAAAGGGCTTGGTAAGATCACAATATCCAATGACATGAGCATATCCAATGTATTGCTAGTAGAGAGCTTGAACTTTAATTTGCTATCCATGGCTCAATTGTATGATCTTAGATTCAAATACATATTTCGGGTAAATGATGTAGAGATCATAAGTGTAGATGGCTCTAACTGGATCTTCAAAGGCTTTAGATATGAGAATCTATACTTGGTTGATTTCAATGCTAGTGAAGTTAGATTATCTACATGCTTGTTTACTAAATCTAGTATGGGTTGGTTATGGCATAGAAGGCTTGGTCATGTTGTAATGAAACAATTGAATAGATTGATTAAGCATGACTTGGTTAAAGGCTTGAAAGATGTTGTGTTTGAAAAGGATAAGCTTTGTAGCTCTTATCAAGTTAGAAAACAAGTTGGAAACACCCATCCTAAGAAAAGTATGATGAGCACTAGTAAAGCATTTGAGTTATTGCACATAGATTTGTTTGGGCCAACACAATACACTAGCATTGGTGGAAACAAATATGGTTTTGTGATAGTGGATGATTACACTAGATACACATGGGTATTCTTTCTATGGACAAAAGTGATGTCTTTGCAACATTCAAATTATTTGTCAAGGGCATTCACAATGAGTTTGAAACAACAATCAAGAGAGTTAGAAGTGACAATGGTAGTGAGTTCAAGAACACTAGAATTGATGAGTTGTGTGATGAATTTGGAATTAGGCATCAATTCTCGGCCAAGTACACTCCACAATCAAATGGTCTTGTTGAGATGAAGAATAAAACACTCATTGATATGGCAAGGTCTATGCTTATTGAGTACAATGTGAGTCAATCTTTTTGGGCCAAAGCTATCAACATGGCTTGCTATTGTAGCAATCGCCTCTATTGTCACCCATTGAAAGAGAAGACACCATATGAGCTCTTGAATGGTAGAAAGGCCAACATTGTATATTTTTAGGTCTTTGATTGCAAATGCTATATCTTGAAAAAAGGCACTAGATTGGGCAAGTTTGACAAGAAATGTGATGAATGATTCCTACTTGGTTATTCCACTACAAGCAAAGCATATAGAGTTTGGAATTTGGATAGTGGTACTCTTGAGGAAGTTCATGATATTGAATTTGATGAAACCAAGGGTTCACAAGTAGAGAATGAGAACTTAGAAGATGTTAGAGTCATTCAACTTTTAAATGTCATTAAGAACATGGATTTTGGTGAATTGAGGCCTAGGCAAGTGAATGATGATGAAGATGATCAAGTGCAAGTGCTCTCTAACTCAAATGTGCAAGATGATACAACTCAAGCTAGTACAAGTGGATCTCATGATAATGAACAAGATCAAGTGGCTAGTACATCATCTCAACCCAATGATCAAGCAAGTGCAAGCAACCAAGTTCCAATCATCCAACCAACCAATATTACAAGAGATCATCCATTGGACACTATCATTGGTGATATTTCTAGAGGTGTACAAACAAGATCAAGATTGGCTTCATTTTGTGAGCATTTCTCATTTGTGTCATCCATTGAACCAAAGAAGATAGATGAAGAATTGAAGGATGTTGATTGGGTGAATGCTATGCATGAAGAATTGAACAACTTCACAAGAAATCAAGTATGAGAATTAGTAGAGAGACCAAAGGGACACAATATGATTGAAACCAAATGGGTCTTTAGAAACAAACAAGATCAAGATGGGATAGTTGTAAGGAACAAAGCAAGATTGGTAGCACAAAGCTATACACAAGTTGAAAGTCTTGACTTTGGAGAAACATATACCCCGGTTGCTAGATTGGAAGCAATTAGAATCTTGCTAGCCTATGCTTGTGCCCACAACATCAAGCTCTATCAAATGGATGTTAAGAGTGCATTTCTTAATGGTTACATCAATGAAGAAGTATATGTTGAGCAACCTCCCGGTTTTGAAGATGACAAGAAGCCCGATCATGTGTACAAATTGAAGAAGGCATTGCATGGCTTGAAGCAAGCATCTAGAGCATGGTATGAGAGATTGAGGGACTTTCTACTCTCTAAATGGTTCATGATGGGTAAGATTGACACCACTCTTTTCATCAAGAAGACTGTAACACCCCAGGTGTTTGCCACCGGTTAAGCAATGGGTTTGAGCTAAAACATGGTATATTAAGTGATGATGAAGATGTCAATGTCAAACCTATAGAAACGAGCCCCAACCTAAACTTGGATATTGCACCTTTGCTCGCCTATAGACCCCTTTTCAAGATATATGCTTGGGTGGTGTTATTGGAATATCTTTATGAGTCTCACATCAATACCCATCTATATTGGTCCATGGAAAAGTTTCGTGAAGTTTAGAATCAAAAAGTCACATGAAATGATAAGTTATATCCTTATTGGACTGACTTTGCTAAGTGCTTAAATTGCACTATTAAGTGAATGAGAACATGAGATGTCAACCAAATCTTGCAACCATGCCCAAATGACTCTAGATGAACTCTACAACAAAAGTCATGAAAGGTTCATGTTGAGCAAATGCCAAGAAAACGCTCCAATGGATCAAAAAGGATAATTTAAGCTTCATCGTGATCCTACTTTGGTCAAAGTAGAACAGTAGGTTCTATACCATTTTTGAGGTTGGACCTTAAATGAAAGTTGTAGTACATATCATGTAGAACAAACTTTGTTTTTGGACCAAGAGCTAGATCAACTTGGAAATAAGTCAAACAGAGGCTCGAAGTTGGAACCTGCTGCTGATTTCAACACTTAGAATTATTCTAAGTCGGGTTTAAACTCTACATAGCGACGTTGGCATTCCACGTTCTCCAAAATTCATTAAGCAACTCAACTTGGTCCAAAGACAAAAGTTGGAGCTTATGTGGTGGAGAAGAGCAGGCAAGAAGATGGCACTTGTCGGACTTCATTTTGCCCATCAATATGGAAAGATTGTTAATTGTTGCCGATACTTTGACAATGTCATATTGGCACTTGATTATTTCCTAATCTGTAGCTCTAATGGATGTGCACTCTTAATATGGAATGTAGAGTAGGCCGAGATTGACAACTTTTCTTTTGGGCCCAAAGTCTAATTCGGACCCGAGCTAGCCCAAAACGGCGTCCCACCTTGTCCACTTATTTGCACGCCACGTGCTTGACGTTTGCCTCCGTGGCGACCGGCGCAAGCACCACGCGCCCACCTCCTCGCCCGCGTGTCCCGGCCGCCCGCCGCGCCCTGCTGCTCCATAATGGAGGCCGAGCTATCCCAGACGCTCCCCACTCCTCCTGCTCTCCTCACGCCCTCGCTTCGCCCTCCTTCGCTCTAGAGCTTGCGAACGCCGTGCACGTCCACCATGGCCGCCGTGGAAGCTCCGGCCACCGCAGCTGTTCTCGCCGCTCCCAGTCTCCTCACTCCCCACGAGCACCGCCCTCAGCTTCGCCTCCATCTCCTTCACGTCGTGCTCGTGCTCGCCGTCACAAACCGCCACCGTGCCCGTGGAAGCTCTGGCCGCCGCCGCCGCAGCCGGCACCCGCGCGTGGCCAAGCCACCGTGGGCCACCTTGGGCTAAGCCGAACAGCCCTGTGGGTGCGCAAGGGCCCCATGGTGCTCCCCCGCCCCTCAGCCGCCGACGGCATGGCCTCCTCCGACCGGAGCAGTGAGACCCCGACGACCTCCCTGTGCAATCTACGTCGAGGACCTCACGCGACAATTCAACGAAAGTCAGGGGCCTAGCTGCAATGTCATAGACTTATGTGAATAGTGCCATAAGGACTGGTTTGTAATTATTTTGCAGAAACTTTGGAAATTCATAGTAAATCATAGAAAATTCGTAAAATAGTAAATGAGGGCTTTTTGGAATCCTTGTGAAATTGTCTATGCAGTGGATCTATAATATGGCATGTTTTAGTTTAAATATTTTGCGGTAAAAATAGATTTGTGCAGTAAGGTTGTAATGCTAGTTGAATTTGTTATTTTTCATAACTGTAGATCTAGGGCTCCAAATGAAGTGAAATTTTTGTGGCATGCTATTCATGTGATAGTTGATGTGTGGTAAAAATTTCATGAGTATTGGATGAAGTATGAGTGAGTTGTTGGTTTATCTTGCTCTCACATGATTTCTTGCTTTAGCGACTTGTCTTTTTTATAGAGGTTGCTATACATATTAAAATGGAGTGAAATTTGTACAGTAGACTATTGAGAGGATATGTGAGCCACTGTAATTTTTGTAGAATTTATTGTATACTTTTGGTATATGTTCATTAAGTCACATTGTTATCTAAAATAAATTAAGAAATGCATTAAAAGAATTTATTTGGTCATGGACACTAGGTTTTCTGGTGTTCTTTAGTCATGTGTGACATATTGGTAAAGTTGGTTTTGCCTAATTATGTGTTTGCAACATAAGTTAATATTTATTTTCTTGCAAATGTGGTTTTTGGACAGATCTGGGAACTTATCAAAGTTCTTCATGATAACGTGCTTTGTTGTGAAACTTGTTTATACAAAAGTTGTAGATAATTCATGTATCTAGCTTCTATTAAAATTTGGTGTAATTTGTCCAAGTAGTTTAAGAGTTACAGCTGTTTAAAGTTGGGTTTTAGAAATGGCTGCTTTCTGTCAATTGTGGACCAGTTTCTGTAAATGGATATATTTGCCTTAGTTAACTTGAGAATCATGCTAATATTATTAAAGATGAATTGTAGAACATTCCATAAGCTTTCCAGATTGTCTTGTTGCATGTCTTTTGGATTAGTACAACTCCTGTTATGAGTAAAATTAGCTGCTGCTGTTGCAGCCTTGACTCTGTGATTTCTGTGAATAACTTGTTTGCTTGATATGAGTTGATGTGAGTAGCTTGCTCTCTATAGTTAGTTGTGTGAGGTTAGTTAAAAAGCTATTGGTGTCTATGTCTTGCATAATCTTGTGTTTGTCTTGAATGTTTATGTGATGCATCTTGTGTTATAATTCATCACATTCATACACATGCATCTTGCATCTCATCTAGGTGCGCTAGATGAACCACGTGAAGAACATGATGTTGAAGCCAAACCCGAAGATGATGTATGGAGGATCTATCCCGAAGATGGAAGGACTAAGCAAGTGCTAGGACCGGAGATGTCACCATGACGGTGCAAGCTAACTGAACTGACTTGTGACGGATCCCGGCAAGCCCGGAGCATTATAAGTCTCCTAATTTATAAAAGCAATTCTTTCTATATATGAGTTATATATTGTTGCATTAAGTTGTAGGAGTTGATCGAAACCGTTGATGCATTTATTACTATCCTTGCCTATCTTATTACCCTTTACCCTGTTAGGTCGGGGATCGAATAATCGCTTAGCCTTGCTTAGACCGGTAGCGATCGGTGATGTCCGGTCACCTACATTTATAGGTGGTTACTGGAAGAATTTAGCTATGGAAAGAATGATATCCTAGAATTAACCATGTGTGATGGATAATTGGAGACCGGACGGAAAAGTTGGAGGCAACCAGACAGGGTTCTGGGGTGCTGTTAGTTTCCGTCTGTGTCGATTAAGGACCGTTCGTTGTTGGGCCTCGAGTCATGTTGAACGCATGCCTTACATTTAGCTGGCCGGATAAAGTAGCTTCCGACCGTGAAGCTGGGAGATTATTCGGGCCAAGTAGATTGCCCGCAACGCACTGTGCCGGAGCAGGTGTGGTGGGACACGGGGGCGAGATGATAAGACCAAAGTGCAGTCGGTCGGCCCCCGGGTACATGTGGTTCCTGGCAAACTCGAGATTCCTGGATAGTTGACTCGGTGATCAATATCTCACTTTAGCGGGTGAGTGAGGTTTGTGTAAGGAATAAATCACCAGCTGGTTAGGAATCGATTCGAATCGCCATCGCTCCTGGATAGTGAGCACTTGACTCGAGTTACTGCATCGTAGTAATTATTATGGAACAATGATGGTTATCTGGATGGTATGGGATATGCTAAATCTAAATTGGTAACTGGATGTTATTGGTTAATCAAGTGATTGCTATAGTACAGGTGCTTACCTAGATGGATAGGTCATAATAAAGATGATGCAAAGTACTTAAAATGGTTTCTTCATGATAGCTTATGCTTTTCGCAAACAAGTCAGCTAGCCCACTAAAGAAAGCCTTGCATGATCCTTGGTGTCATTTGTTTTGGTTTCCGACGGGTAAGTCTGGCTGAGTACATTCGAGTACTCAGGGTTTATCCCACCTTGTTGCAGGTGATGTTCTCGACCTGTTGATGATGGTGGCTAACCGCCGGTGGGCTCGGTGATTCTATACTTACTTCTCATCTATATGCTTTTGTCGGATGATGTCACTAAGCTAGCAATATATTTGGAACTTATATTAATGTAATCATTTGAAAGCTATGTTGTTTTCACTAAGCGGTTTTGAAACCCAAACTTGTACTATTATTTGTTAACCCCTTTGTAATATTATTTCCGCTGCAACCCGATGTATGTGATGTGTATTTGCTTAATCACGCGATCTTGGTTGTGATGTTGATTTACCGAGGTCTTTCGGGACACTCGGCGGACTACCGGGTTTATATGAGTGAAAGTATGGGTGTGTCAACGTGTTAGCGGGGACAACCGTACTTGATCTTGTATAAATTGGGCGGTTCTGTCACAGCTGGTATCAGAGCGAGATTAAGCATAATACTGTCAGGTACATAGTTTTAAAAGCCAAGTTTTGGTTTTAAAAAGTCTATTTTAACTAAAACTTTAGCTACAGGCAAATTTGTCAAAACTTATTTGTAAAACTATGCTAGCGACATCTTTCTTTATGCCCAGTTAAGGACTATTAGGTGGCTATCTAAGTACTAACTTTGAGGGATGTGCTTTATTGCAATTTTTCTTTCGTCGTCCATACGGTGTGCTATTATATGGATGCCATTCGCTTGAGTGGTACTGTATGGATCAATTGCCTCTACGCCCAGGTAAGTTTGAGTTGTGAGAGTATGACCGTCCAACTATCGGTCTAGGGGAGAGTTAGCTGTGGTTACTGGAATATTTACATGTTACACACATGTATATATGAAGGTACTTAATTGTGGGTATATCTGCCGGGTAGCTATGGATACCAAAGTATATATATCTGGGGATGTGTATATGGGGGTATCTTAGTTTACTGTTTTCATTGTGCGCTTATTTATCTCTTGTGGGGATGGGCTGCAATGAATTTGTCTGCAGGTATGCTAACCATGAATGCGTAGATTGAATGTAGCTGATGACTAGCTATATATCGAGAGAGTACGTGTTATGCCACCGACATAGAACGTGATTGCCACCTTAGGCTGGCAATTTCGTGAGGACGAATAGGACGAGCATGCATCATGATTGTGCTTGTGCATAAATATGCTTCCCTTCCTTTGTTCTAAGTACTAAGTAACTTGTGATCGATATATTGCACTATCTTCCTTGTGTGGAGTTAAACAAGAATGCCTTGTTCCATGTTGCTTGAATAGGAAGTGCTTGAGAAAAGTGTGTGCTTAGCCTTGCTAGAAATAATTGTGGTTACATGCTTAACCTATAATGTCCTCTAGTTTAGCCAAGTGGTGGGTATGTATGCTTGTTATTTAATTAGTGCCATAGTTATCACCCCTTTTGTCCTCGGTAAGCATACGAGTGTTGAAGAGCGCTATCTTAGAACCACGTCCAAGTTTTGGTAATCTCATGGTTGTCATTTTCAATTAAGTTCTCTCTTAGGAGCCTGAGCCTGTACATGTGGTTGCTAGCCCTTGAACGTTGCGCTACGAAGACCTTTATCCCTGCCTTTGCTTGACCTTCGACCCAAGCTTAGCCCCCTTCTTTGCTTGCATGTGTCGTGGTTGTCCCACTCTTGTGTGGAAGGACCTTGCTCAAAAATCCTTGTTAGATCTCATTGCTCCTTCTTCTACTGATGAGCTGGGGCAACGCTAATCGCTATCTACTCTGCTTTGAAACCTTTTCCTCGCAGATCATGTCGTTGCCTTATCAACTGAATCCTTAGTCAGTGCCTTGGCTCTGTCCCTTGAATCTTGTTTATTTTGTCTCCAACCTTCCCACGTCTCGGGATGTCTATCAGTCTTGGTCTCATGTTGTTGCTCAACATGACCGGATCTTATGACAATCTTTCATCGGGTAATCACCTTGGTAGACGTGAGGCGTGCGTGGAATTTAATCAAGAATCTCATACTTAGTTGTCTTTGGCAATTAAGCTATGCTCTCTTGCGTTGTGTTTTGATTTTCGGATCCCTTGCTTGTTGACTCCTAACCTTGTGACTACCTTTGTTTGCTATCCCTCCTTCGCATAGTGCTTGCTCCTATGCAACCCAATTTGTGCCATGTGAGATTCCTTGTAGGTTATATGTTCAGTAATGGTGCCACGATTAGCGATCTATGGTGCCGCGACGAAACCGGGAGCCTCCTGTGGGCGCGCACACAAGGCTGTGCTGCTCGGCACGCGCTGGTATCAAGGTTTCTAGTCATGATCCATTGCAGAACTGCACCAATATGTTATTCTCACTTGAGCTCTTCCTTGGTTATCTCTCCTTATCATGTCAAGAGATATATATGTCGAACTAGATGCAATAGGACTCCCTTGTGAAGTCGTCCAACGGTTAACCTTTGAAGAGCAGGTCACTAACAGGAACCTAAACAGGCTGCAAGAGGGTAGACAAGTGACTCTACTCGACGTGACTGTCCCTATAATTACGTCGATCATCTAGTGAGCAACTTATGTCATTTTCATTGGATCAGAAAGTTGCACCACACTTAAGGTTGAACAAGTTATCAGTCAGATGATAAATGGACCAAGATATTATGTGCATGCGGACCGCACAGTCGAGATCAACCATCTCTAGTGTGACCCCTTGCCTACTGACTTCGATGGCGAGCATCTGTTATACGTCAATCACAATTATTGTTGGCAAGAGTGCAGATTTAGAACTTTTAGTGTTGAGAAACAACTGATTTGTTACCAGTAGGAAAGTTAGTCTTCAGTTAGGTAACGACTATTTGGTAACTATGAAGGCCAGATCTCACAGAACAATGTTGATCAAGGAAACAGCAAACCTGGCCCCACAATGCAAGTGCTACTTCTTCTCCAAATGTGCTATCAAGTCAATTCCATCTTTGACAATCACGTATATAGTACAAGACGTTGTATCGGCTAGGTAGGAGCTAGCGAAAGCACGTCCCTAGTTTTAGTCAGCATCTTTGTGCCTCAAGGTGCCACTAACACATGTGTCCGGACTCTATTGGATGAAGTGCCGAAGGATATATAGGAATGGTTCCTTGTCAATGTAGAAATGCCCTACATGTGGAATAATGTTTTGTGCCCTGCGAAAACAGCCCACCAGTCCAATGCTTGCACATCGTCAAGTTGGTGTCTAAAACGATGGTTGAAGTATTACCAGAGAAGCATGTAAGGAAAACTCTAGCCTCCATCCTTAGCTAGGGAAAGGCTGCTGCTGCTATGAGAAAAGTAGAGAGTGCAAAACACACACCTCAACGTGTGAAGCAAAGAAAAGGGAGAACACAAAATCTGTCCAGATTTTGTGGCACTAAACCGGTTATCTTCAAGCCGGCGATTAGTGACTCAAACGAAGTTGAATTGACCCCAAACTTGGTGATCTCATTCTTTGCTTAGGACCCTTCAATGTCCTAAGTTGGTTTGAGTATTGGCTGAGTAAAACATCGGATTTGAGAGATACCTTGTCGGCTCGGTTGCTGCCATTTCAGAACACAACAGTTTTGGTAGAGGAATTATTTGGATGGTCAAACGGTGTCCGTTTGAGTTGATTTTTGGTGAGTAGTTAGAAGACCCATGGATCTACAAGCCCACCAAATTTTGTGCATATTGGAGCAGTAGTTTGTGAGATATGAATAGAAAACAAAAGGGTACAGAATCTGCAATTTCACTGTGACTGCGATCATCATTTGCATTAAACGGTTGTGTTTGTAATTCATGCCAAGAAATTACAACTTGTAGGTGTATCGCTGTTAGACAACCCTCCATGCCCTAGAGAAGACTCCTTGCACCCATGTTTGTGCCGTACCTTTGTCCTCTCGTATCGATAATAGTTGAGCAGTCAAGATGTTCTACAAGTCAACTTGTGCCGTTGCAAGTCAAAAATAGATTGGAAGGGTGTCAAACCGCAGATTTTTGGATTATGGGTTTTGAGATATTGATTGGCCTTAGAATGGAAGCCTCGACGACAAATGTAGTAAGAAAGCTGGTTTTGCTACGATGCAAGTCAACCTAACTTGCTATGCAACTGCACCACGAAGGCAAATTGTACTTAACCTGCTTGGTAGTGAACTAGTCCCTAGTTTTGTGATTACTTGCAACTTGTGTTGTCCTCCAAGCCTCGCTAACATCCTTCTACGTCAATGGTTCTCCATTGCTGACATGCCTTTGGTACCTTATATGTGTTTTTACCCAAGAGGTTGCATCAGATTCCACCCAGATCCCTGTTGCAACCTGGATCCAAAGGCTCCCTAAGGAATGATCATCGAGAATGTTGAGCCGACAGAGTCAGCTACTATGTTTACCACTCACTCAGCAGACTCAGACCATACAATATTGTTATCAAAGAAAGAGCACTGCGCACATGGAACATTATGTAGCCTTCCATCAGTTGACATTTGAGTGATTGCATCGCTACAACCAATTTAGATATTGGTTAACTAGCTTCTCATACCCTCAAAGGACGTTTACCCGTTTATGATCACATCCTTTACGAGAAGTTGTGCTCAAGCCACTTTAATAGAGAATTGCTTTTCAAACCTTGGGAGCAAATATAGCACCGTTGCAAGGAATATCCATCAACCGACTACGGTCTAGTGCAAAGTCCATAAGGTCTGTGCTATATCCACTTGGAAAGTAGATGCTGCAAGTATTTAGTCTATGTTTGTATCGCTCTTCGTACATCGAGGACGAAGTACGTAGGACATTGCTATCTTGGATTCCTTCCAAAGTAACAATACTTCATGAAGGCCAACGAAGGAAATTCTTCAGACAAAACTTACTACAAAGGACAAGTATCAGAAAGTGTCTTAAAAAAAATTAGCCTCTCTTATGCTTGAAGCTATGTATCCTAAAGCTATCGCTGATATTGGAAACTGGTAGCATGTCTCTCTTCCATAAAAGTCTTTCGTCCTGAATCTCGGGACGCGATTCTTTTAAGGGGGGAGGGCTGTAACACCCCAGGTGTTTGCCACCAGTTAAGCAATGGGTTTGAGCTAAAACATGGTATATTAAGTGATGATGAAGATGTCAATGTCAAACCTATAGAAACGAGCTCCAACCTAAACTTGGATATTGCACCTTTGCTCGCCTATAGACCCCTTTTCAAGATATATGCTTGGGTGGTGTTATTGGAATATCTTTGTGAGTCTCACATCAATACCCATCTATATTGGTCCATGGAAAAGTTTCGTGAAGTTTAGAATCAAAAAGTCACATGAAATGATAAGTTATATCCTTATTGGACTGACTTTGCTAAGTGCTTAAATTGCACTATTAAGTGAATGAGAACATGAGATGTCAACCAAATCTTGCAACCATGCCCAAATAACTCTAGATGAACTCTACAACAAAAGTCATGAAAGGTTCATGTTGAGCAAATGCCAAGAAAACGCTCCAATGGATCAAAAAGGATAATTTAAGCTTCATCGTGATCCTACTTTGGTCAAAGTAGAACAGTAGGTTCTATACCATTTTTGAGGTTGGACCTTAAATGAAAGTTGTAGTACATATCATGTAGAACAAACTTTGTTTTTGGACCAAGAGCTAGATCAACTTGGAAATAAGTCAAACAGAGGCTCGAAGTTGGAACCTGCTGCTGATTTCAACACTTAGAATTATTCTAAGTCGGGTTTACGCACATAACGACGTTGGCATTCCACGTTCTCCAAAATTCATTAAGCAACTCAACTTGGTCCAAAGACAAAAGTTGGAGCTTATGTGGTGGAGAAGAGCAGGCAAGAAGATGGCACTTGTCGGACTTCATTTTGCCCATCAATATGGAAAGATTGTTAATTGTTGCCGATACTTTGACAATGTCATATTGGCACTTGATTATTTCCTAATCTGTAGCTCTAATGGCTGTGCACTCTTAATATGGAATGTAGAGTAGGCCGAGATTGACAACTTTTCTTTTTGGGCCCAAAGTCTAATTCGGACCCGAGCTAGCCAAAACGGCGTCCCACCTTGTCCACTTTGGCCGCACGCCACGTGCTTGACGTTTTGCCTCCGTGGCGACCAGGCGCAAGCACCACGCGCCCACCTCCTCGCCGCGTGTCCCGGCCGCCCTGCCGCGCCCCTGCTGCTCCATAATGGAGGCCGAGCTATCCCAGACGCTCCCCACTCCTCCCTGCTCTCACTCACCGCCCTCGCCGCCTCCTTCGCTCTAGAGCTTGCGAAGCGCGTGCACGTCCACCATGGCCGCCGTGGAAGCTCCGGCCACCACCGCAATTGTTCTCGCCGCTCCCGGTCTCCTCACTCCCCACGAGCACCGCCCTCAGCTTCGCCGCCATCTCCTTCACGTCGTGCTCGTGCTCGCCGTCACAAACCGCCACCGTGCCCGTGGAAGCTCTGGCCGCCGCCGCCGCAGCCGGCGCCCGCGCGTGGCCAAGCCACCGTGGGCCACCTTGGGCTAAGCCGAGCAGCCCTGTGGGTGCACAAGGGCCCCATGGTGCTCCCCGCCCCTCAGCCGCCGACGGCATGGCCTCCTCCGACGGGGCGGCGAGATGAGAGACGACGACCTCCTGTGCAATCTACGTCGAGGACCTCACGCGACAATTCAACGAAAGTCAGGGGCCTAGCTGCAATGTCATAGACTTATGTGAATAGTGCCGTAAGGACTGGTTTGTAATTATTTTGCAGAAACTTTGGAAATTCATAGTAAATCATAGAAAATTCGTAAAATAGTAAATGAGGGCTTTTTGGAATCCTTGTGAAATTGTCTATGCAGTGGATCTATAATATGGCATGTTTTAGTTTAAATATTTTGCGGTAAAAATAGATTTGTGCAGTAAGGTTGTAATGCTAGTTGAATTTGTTATTTTTCATAACTGTAGATCTAGGGCTCCAAATGAAGTGAAATTTTTGTGGCATGCTACTCATGTGATAGTTGATGTGTGGTAAAAATTTCATGAGTATTGGATGAAGTATGAGTGAGTTGTTGGTTTATCTTGCTCTCACATGATTTCTTGCTTTAGCGACTTGTCTTTTTTATAGAGGTTTCTATACATATTAAAATGGAGTGAAATTTGTACAGTAGACTATTGAGAGGATATGTGAGCCACTGTAATTTTTGTAGAATTTATTGTATACTTTTGGTATATGTTCATTAAGTCACCTTGTTATCTAAAATAAATTAAGAAATGCATTAAAAAAATTTATTTGGTCATGGACACTAGGTTTTCTGGTGTTCTTTAGTCATGTGTGACATGTTGGTAAAGTTGGTTTTGCCTAATTATGTGTTTGCAACATAAGTTAATATTTATTTTCTTGCAAATGTGGTTTTTGGACAGATCTGGGAACTTAGCAAAGTTCTTCATGATAACGTGCTTTGTTGTGAAACTTGTTTATACAAAAGTTGTAGATAATTCATGTATCTAGCTTCTATTAAAATTTGGTGTAATTTGTCCAAGTAGTTTAAGAGTTACAGCTGTTTAAAGTTGGGTTTCAGAAATGACTGCTTTCTGTCAATTGTGGACCAGTTTCTGTAAATGGATATATTTGACTTAGTTAACTTGAGAATCATGCTAATATTATTAAAGATGAATTGTAGAACATTCCATAAGCTTTCCAGATTGTCTTGTTGCATGTCTTTTGGATTAGTACAACTCCTGTTATGAGTAAAATTAGCTGCTGCTGTTGCAGCCTTGACTCTGTGATTTCTGTGAATAACTTGTTTGCTTGATATGAGTTGATGTGAGTAGCTTGCTCTCTATAGTTAGTGGTGTGAGGTTAGTTAAAAAGCTATTGGTGTCTATGTCTTGCATAATCTTGTGTTTGTCTTGAATGTTTATGTGATGCATCTTGTGTTATAATTCATCACATTCATACACATGCATCTTGCATCTCATCTAGGTGCGCTAGATGAACCACGTGAAGAACATGATGTTGAAGCCAAACCCGAAGATGATGTATGGAGGATCTATCCCGAAGATGGAAGGACTAAGCAAGTGCTAGGACCGGAGATGTCACCATGACGGTGCAAGCTAACTGAACTGACTTGTGACGGATCCCAGGCAAGCCCCGGAGCATTATAAGTCTCCTAATTTATAAAAGCAATTCTTTCTATATATGAGTTATATATTGTTGCATTAAGTTGTAGGAGTTGATCGAAACCGTTGATGCATTTATTACTATCCTTGCCTATCTTATTACCCTTTTACCCTGTTAGGTCAGGATCGAATAACTGCTTAGCCTTGCTTAGACCGGTAGCGATCGGTGATGTCCGGTCACCTACATTTATAGGTGGTTACTGGAAGAATTTAGCTATGGAAAGAATGATATCCTGGAATTAACCATGTGTGATGGATAATTGGAGACCGGACGGAAAAGTTGGAGGCAACCAGACAGGGTTCTGGGGTGCTGTTAGTTTCTGTCTGTGTCGATTAAGGACCGTTCGTTGTTGGGCCTCGAGTCATGTTGAACGCATGCCTTACATTTAGCTGGCCGGATAAAGTACCTTCCGACCATGAAGCTGGGAGATTATTCGGGCCGAGTAGATTGCCCGCAACGCACTGTGCCGGAGCAGGTGTGGTGGGATACGGGGGCGAGATGATAAGACCAAAGTGCAGTCGGTCGGCCCCCGGGTACATGTGGTTCCTAGCAAACTCAAGATTCCTGGATAGTTGACTCGGTGATCAATATCTCACTTTAGCGGGTGAGTGAGGTTTGTGTAAGGAATAAATCACCAGCTGGTTAGGAATTGATTCGAATCGCCATCGCACCTGGATAGTGAGCACTTGACTCGAGTTACTGCATCGTAGTAATTATTATGGAACAATGATGGTTATCTGGATGGTATGGGATATGCTAAATCTAAATTGGTAACAGGATGTTATTGGTTAATCAAGTGATTGCTATAGTATAGGTGCTTACCTAGATGGATATGTCATAATAAAGATGATGCAAAGTACTTAAAATGGTTTCTTCATGATAGCTTATGCTTTTCGCAAACAAGTCAGCTAGCCCACTAAAGAAAGCCTTGCATGATCCTTGGTGTCATTTGTTTTGGTTTCCGACGGGTAAGTCTGGCTGAGTACATTCGAGTACTCAGGGTTTATCCCACCTTGTTGCAGGTGATGTTCTCGACCTATTGATGATGGTGGCTAACCACCGGTGGGCTCGGTGATTCTATACTTACTTCTCATCTATATGCTTTTGTCGGATGATGTCACTAAGCTAGCAATATATTTGGAACTTATATTAATGTAATCATTTGAAAGCTATGTTGTTTTCACTAAGCGGTTTTGAAACCCAAACTTGTACTATTATTTGTTAACCCCTTTGTAATATTATTTCCGCTGCAACCCGATGTATGTGATGTGTATTTGCTTAATCACGCGATCTTGGTTGTGATGTTGATTTACCGAGGTCTTTCGGGACACTCGGCGGACTACCGGGTTTATATGAGTGAAAGTATGGGTGTGTCAACGTGTTAGCGGGGACAACCGTACTTGATCTTGTATAAATTGGGCGGTTCTGTCACAAAGACTAAAAAAGATTTTTTAGTGTTGCAAATCTATGTAGATGATATCTTATTTGGATCAATCAATCAAGACTTTTGTGATGAGTTTAGAAAGATGATGGCTAATGAGTTTGAGATGTTCATGATTGGAGAGTTGAGTTACTTCCTTGGTCTTCAAATCAAGCAATTGAAGCATGGTACATTTGTGAGTCAAGGCAAGTATATCAAGGACATGATCAAGAAGTTTGGTATGAGTGATAGCAAAGCCATTAGTACACCAATGGGAACAAATGACAACTTGGATAGAGATGCAAGTGGAAATATGGTGGATCAAAAATTATATCGGTCTATGATTGGAAGCCTACTCTATATGATCGCATCAAGGCCGGATGTTATGTTTAGTGTATGCATGTGTGCAAGATTTCAAGCCTCACCAAGAGAAAGTCATTTGAAGGCTATAAAGAGAATATTGAGGTACTTGAAGCATACACAACATGTTAGTTTGTGGTATCCCAAAGGAGCAAAGTTTGAGCTAGTTGGTTACTTCGACTCGAATTATGCGGGGTGCAAGGTTGAAAGGAAGAGCACCTCGGGCACATGTCAATTGCTGGGAAGATCACTTGTTTCATGGTCATCAAAGAAGCAAAATAGTGATGTATTATCAACTGCCGAAGCTGAATACATATCCGCCGGTAGTTGTTGTGCACAAATAGTTTGGATGAAGGCCACTTTGAGTGACTTTGGAATCAAGTTCAAGAAAGTGCTATTGCTATGTGACAATGAGAGTGCAATCAAGTTGACCAACAATCCGATTCAACATGCAAGAACAAAACACATTGATGTCCACCACCATTTCATAAGAGATCACCAACAAAAAAGGAACATTTGTATTGAGAGTGTAGGCACTGAAGATCAACTTGCCGATATATTCACCAAGCCATTGGATGAGAAAAGATTTTGCAAACTAAGAAATGAGTTGAATATATTGGATTTCTCAAATATGTGTTGATGCACCCCCCCCCACTTATATAACATGCCTCTCCTTTGAGCAATCCAAGGTAAAGTTGATTGGCATGGCATACATCCTTGCTAAGGACTTGTTTAGTGCATCTAGACATCTTTCATATTTAATAGGCTCATTCATGAAAATTAAATGAATATGATGATTGTATGGTACCACTATTGCTTCTATGCTTAATTTGTTCTAGTGGTAGCATATGATATGTTTATGGGCTTGTAAACCTAGTGTTTGATCTAGAAAATGAGTTCTAAGTGTTTAACTCAACATGGTATAAGATAACCCTTATTTGGAGGTGTGAAGAAGCTTGTCCTTGGATCAAACCGAGTTAAATATCTTTGGCAAATGATCTAGATTGGACCAAATTTGGGAAAATGATCCTCACCCCATTGATTGACATTGATAATCCTAACCTATCTATGATTTAGGCCTTTGTGGTTATTGATGACAAAGGGGAAGAAAAATAAAGATATTAGTACATGGGGAGAAAAACAAAGATATTAGTGTACTAAGATCATGAAAAGACAACAAAGGGGGAAAAGTTAACATAGGGAGAGAGAGATATGATAAAGGAAAGGGATCAATTAAATTTTTGAGCACACAAGTAGGGGGAGCAAGCTCATGAACTTGTATGGTGCGTTTGAATATGCATTTCATATATTTGCTTGCATGGCACATGTTTTAAATTTCAATATTCATGCTTATGTGGTGTATGATAGTTGTAGGTTTGAATGATGAAATGAAAATCTAGCATGCATAGGTTATCTAGTGATTTCATTTCCAAGTGTTTCCAAGTGGTATTAAGTTAACCATGGTGCTAAGGATGGTATAATAGTGCACTCCGATTGGTATTACGTTTCAAAGGTCCATCTTTTATACCTTAGCATCATTTGGTAGACATTGTCTCATATATTTCCTATCTAAGCATATGTGCAAGCTACAATCCAAACTCTTAGCACATATGTAGGGAGAGCAATTGCTACCATTTAGGATTTATGAAACTTGTCCATATTCTTTTACACATAGTAAATATGCTTGGACAAGCAACATGAATTCAATTGAATTTTAATTCATATCTTTGTGAAAGGGTTGTCATCAATTACCAAAAAGGGGAAGATTGAAAGCTCTAGTTTGGTTTTGGTGAATTGATAAAACCCTAAGTGCTAACCTAGTTTATCAAGTGATCATGATATATGTAGCACATTCCAAGTGGTGAAGCAAATGAATATCATGACATGATGATGGTGATGCCATGATGATGATCAAGTGCTTGGACTTGAAAAGAAGAAAGAGAAAAATAAAAGGCTTAAGGCAAAGGTATAAATGATAGAAGCCATTTTATTTTGGTGATCTAGACACTTAGTGAGTGTGATCACATTTAGAATCGATAGCCGTACTATTAAGAGGGGTGAAACTCGTATCAAAATGCGGTTATCAAAGTGCCACTAGATGCTCTAACTTATTGCATATGCATCTAGGATCTAGTAGAGTGCTAACACCATTGAAAATATTTTGTGAAAATATGCTAACGCATGTGCACAAGGTGATACACTTGGTGGTTGGCACATTTGAGCAAGGGTAGGAAACTCCACCGACGGAGTGTCCGACCATAGAGTGCAGACAGTCCGACGGTGCCACCGGCGCCCTAGACAGAAAAGATGGAGGTCGCTGGCCTCGGTTGGACTGGCGTGTCCAGTCAGTAGGAGCTGCAAAGACGCTGGCGTCGGTCTCTGACCGGACGCTGGGTCACTTAGTGACCGGACGCAGAAGGGCTGTGTCCAGTCCTGATGACGTGGCAGCGCACAGGGAGTCATTGTGTGATCGGACGCTAGGTGTGTCCGATCGAGCATGACCGGACATGTCCGGTCGTGAAAAGTCATCTCTGGATGCTTATTAGAAATGACCGGACGCTGAGGTCCAACGTCCGATCACTTTGAGCTGCAGCATCCGATCGTCACTTGACCATTGAGATCGGACGAATAACATTTGAAAAGAGGGGACACATGGCACGCATCGCGTGACTGGACGCTGAGGTCCAGCGTCTGGTCAATATGACCAGAGCGTCCGATCACCCCGCGTTGTGCCCAGTGAAGGGGTACAACGGCTCTATTTTATAGGGGCTTCTATTTAAGCCCCATGGCCGGCTCAAGCTCACTCGCTTTGCCATTTTGCATTGACATAGCAACCTTATGAGCTTAGCCAAAGCCCTCTTACTCATCTCCATCATTGATTCATCATCTTTGTGAGATTGGAAGAGAATCCAAGTGCATTGCTTGAGTTTTTGCATCTAGAGGCACTTGATGTTCGTGTTTCGCTGCGGGATTCGCTTGTTACTCTTGGTGATTGCCGCCACCTAGACGGCTTGGAGCAGCGAGAATCGTCGAGCAGAGGTTGGTGATTGTCTCCGGCTCCGATCATGGTGATTGTGAGGGGTTCTTGACCTTTCCTCGGTGGAGAGCCAAAAGGTACTCTAGTGGATTGCTCATGGCTTGTATGATCCTCATCTTGTGTTGGTTGTGCGGCACCCTATTGAGAGTTTGGCGTGTGATACCAATTAGCGCGTGAACCTCTAAGTGAGTGAATCGCCACAACGAGAAGTAGCTTGCCTGCAAGCAAGTGAACCTCAGTAAAAAAATCATTGTGTTCATCATTTGATTCTGAGGTGATTGGTCTTCATTGATATTGATTCTTGTGATTGATTGGCTCCTTCCTCGACACGGCAGTATAAACAAATTGCTCACTCTCTTTACATTACCGCAAACTAGTTATCAAGCTCTTTAGTGTAGCTAGTTGTGAGAGCTTATTAGTTTGGTTAGTGTGGCTCTTTAGTTAGCCTTTGAGAGCACATTAACTTAGTATAGTGACATAGCTATTGTGTGGATAGAAACTATATAAATTAGAATTGTAATAGGTGGCTTGCAATTTTAATAGGCTAGTGCAACACTTGCTTCGCCTCATAATTGTCTAACCGGTTTGTTAAGTGGTGATATTAAAATGGAAGGATCTTGAATGACATGCTCCTTAGACTTATTAAGAACCATTGCATTCAGTGTAGTAAGTATTGAACACACTCCATACAAACCACTTGCCATGTTATGGAGATGACAAGCCAAGTACCTCTTCACGGTTGGGCAACCCATGGATTTAGCGTGAGGTGGGGCGTGGAGTAGCAAAATGTAGAAAGTACCTCCGGCACATTTTCAAATGTTCATGGGCGACTTGGCTGGATTAGAGAATGGTTAAGGCTAGAACTGAGCATTTTAAGCCCAGCCCGGCCCGATCCCGCTAGGTTTTAACCCACCCACAAACCTTAATGGATAGGGCTTAGGCACAGATCTTGCTGCCCAAAAAGTTTTTTCTCGGTCTAAGCCCGGCCCGAAATATTTATTTAAGATGTTTTGCGCTATAGAATACGCGGGCGGCCCGCCCGAGGCCCAGGCCAGCCCGAGCTCGGCCCAAAAAAACGGGCCCAACTCGTCTAGTGTGACGATCATGGGCGGGATTATTTCAGCCTGAAATAACCTGGTTTTTTTCGGCCCGGCCCGAACCCGACCTGTCCCGCAAAATACTCAGGTCTAGTTAAGGCATGTATTAGAAAACGGTTAAGCTTGCTTTTGATGGAGAAACATGCAGAGTAATTGAAAGCTAATCTTGTTCACAACTTCTATGTTCGAAATAGAGTACGCGGAGTGCTTTGGAGAATGACACAGTTTATGCTTATTGCTCACCAATGTTCAACCCGTATGCTATGCTATGTCAAGCTTAGGTATTTCTATGCTATGTTATGAACAAAAAGGTAGTGTATGATTTTAGGAAGTTTCATATTTTTCTCAGTTATTAAAACAAGTTTTATATGTTCGACGATGCGAATCTGATCCGGGAACCGTCGTGGAAAAACGGAAACTGACCCTGCGTCTGATTCCAATCTGGGCCCGTAACCGACCAGGATTGGCGCCACATCTGCCGGCCTGGCCTATATGGGCCTGTTTGTTTGCCTGGACGTCTTTTGGGCCTGGGCGACAAGCTGCTTAAAGCAGCTGAGGGCCTGGCCCCAGAAAAACGAAAGAGGTGGTCGTTTCTCGTGGGCTCGGCTCTCGGCGTCGCATGTCCTCAATCCCGTCACCTCCCATTCTTCTCTCACCCACCGCCACCGGCACCTCCTTTAGGTCTGACCAACTCCGAGGCTGCGCCCTGGTGGCGGACATGGTGTCCTCGATGGCTGACCACGCCCGGAGGAACCCCTCGACGGCCACCACGACACCGGCACCAGCGCGGGGTCGCCGCAGAGCGCGAGCATGGCGTTGTTATGGGCACGCGCGGCGGTGAAGGTGGCGAGGCAGAGCCTGCAGCCGCGGCGGCCCGGCAACAGAGCGACCGCGGTGCTCTTGCTCTGCTCCTGCTCCTGCTCAGACCGCGGTGTCGAGCCAAAGCCTGCGACCGCGGCGGCCCGGCGGCCGCGGTGCTCCTTCTCTACTGCGTGGCAGCAGCCGACAACTGCGACGGCCTCCTCTTCGTCTGTGCCTCGCAGGTGCTCGCGCCTCCGGCAGCCCTCTCCGAGTTCGACGACCCCGCCATGGTGGCCTCGCTCACCCCTGCGCTCTCCCTCTCCGTCTCCGGCCATCCTTCGAGGTGCCATGAGAGGATGGAGGACGAGGAGGAGCGCGAGTACAAGGAGCAGCATCGTCAGCCGCGCCGCTGCCTCGCTGTTGCCGCTCGCGCCGCGAGGACTGTGCACACGGTGGATGCCAACCAGTTGCTCGATGGAATGTCCCAATGAGATGAGCGCATGGTAACTCCACCCTATATTGGTCCAAGGCGATCACGTCTCCTACTCCAGGCAAACAAACACAATCCGGCGCGAGACTGGCTCTGCTGCGAAATCAAACCAAATAGACAGTTGTTGCACCTGCTGAGCCAGCCCTCTGGTCCTACTGAGCCAGCCCATCCCACCAGGCTTGATCGTCCATGGAAACAAACACGCCCTATATCACCCGCCCCGCCTCTCTTCCCCTCTCCCTCCCTAAGTCGCGACAGGACTACAGGAGCTCAACGCAGCCACTGAGATGTTTGAGATCTCTAATCTAAAATGCACATGGGTAAAGCAACAAGCTAAAAACTTAATTAATCTCCAAGACTCCTGCTAATTGGTCTTTTTCTGAACCAAGCATGGAGGTAGGCCCTCTACGGGCTGGTCTTCGTCGAGGTAGAATTCGCAATGGAGGTGGCCGCCCAGCCCCGGGATGTCTCCGTCGGTCTCAAACTCCACCCTATCGAGAGCCTGTTGCTCGGCCCTAATCAGTTTCCACATGTCCTCCCTTACGACGAATCCGTCTGCCGTGGCCACCACGGTCACCACGCCCGCCACGCGCCGACCCAACAGGTGGTGGCTGATGGTGAACTGCGGCACGGTGCCCCAGGCTAGGACCACGCCCCGGTACGACACGCGCAGCATGTGGCCGCCGCCGCCTCCCCCGACGTGGATGATGGGGTCCAACCGGAACGGTACCTTGTCTGGGATCATGTCAACGTCCACGGCTAGCTTGAAGAGCAGGGACTGTTCCCGCGGCTCGCCGACGCCAACGCCGAGGCCCTCGGGCGGGATGAGCTGGACGAACAGCCGGGGCTCCGGGTCGAAAGCCGCCAACACAAAGTGGAGCAGGATCATGACTACGACAACGATGGCAACGCCCGTAGCGTACATCCTGACTTGTTGGCCTAGGTCGAAAACCGGGTAGAGGTCCGGCTCCCTCTTCACCGCCAACATAGGCAGTGACTCCGATCGGTAGTACCGTAGTGGCTCCCTCTTCACCACCGGGAAAGGAAAAGGCAGCGGCAGCGGTCAGTGCCGTGGTGGTAGTTGTGCTCCGTACATCTGCACCTCGATTGGATCGATCACGTGCCCCTACTATGCAGCCGAACAAATCAATGGATTCGGTTTTATGTGTGCAAACTAAACGTGTAGCATGTTTGCAACAAACTCAGTATGTCCCAGAAATAGGATGCCATTAGACACGAGTTGTTCTAACTCGTTACGAGCATGATCATAAATGCGGAACACATACGATACATGGAAGAGGACACATAAGGTTTGGCAAGTAAAAAGAGCAAGACCAAAGGAAGGAACCGCATAGAGGTATTTTGAAAATAAAAAACTGGGTAAAAAATGCTTTGTTCTTTAGTAGAGATACAAGAAAGATGGAGATATAGATATATTGATCATACATACGCCCTCTTTGGGACTGCTTTTGCGACGATTCTAGTGGAAATGAGTCACCCCCCCCTTGCGACGATTCTAGTGGAAATGAGTCACACGCCCCCCACCACCACACACGCGCGCGCGAAGGCGACACCCATGCCTATATGGCCAGACCAATTCCCAAATAGAACATAAAAATATCTTCTCCCTATAATCATCAACCTTTTCCTCCCATGGTTTGCTTCTTCCGTCCCGGTGCCGTTGGATTATCCCTCGCCACGGTCTAGCACTGCCACTTGCTCATCCTCCCCGTACTCCTCTGCCCCACCGCTCAGCCTCCTCGCACCACTCACCCACCTCGCCGACCCCTCCTCCTCTTCCTCCGTGTCGGGCTCTTCCTCTGCGCCCCGCCAGCTCCTTCTTCGCCATGGCAGGGTCTTCCTCCATGCGTTGTGCTACACGTCCTCCTCGTCTTACTTAGCGGGAGAGAACAAAGTGACGACAGCGGCCCACCAGGAATGTCTACAGCGAAGAGAAGATAGCGGTGGCGCCTCCTAGGGAGCCTCTTTGGCGAAGTACAATAGGTGGGGCGCCCCACAAGAGTCTCTGACTCTAAGGAGGTGACTCCCCGTAGGGAGCATCGCCATGTCTGACCGAGAACGAGTTCTCTTTGCCTCTTGGTTCTTCATGGATGCACCATGAGACCCCAACGAACAGTCTGTCAAAGGCAAACAACGATCGATAACCCTATGGCCTAAGTACTTTAGGGTACTACCTATGTACCATGTAATGTATAAGCATCATGGTTCAAGTATTGCTCAAGTTTTGTCATACATTCGGCTTGTTCGCTGGTTTTCTGGGCTGATAAGCCCGGCTGGTGCTGGTTTGTTGTGAGAGGAAAACACTGTTGAATGGCTGATAAGCCCTGGCTAAAACCAATAAGTGAACAGGTTGATTGACATCAAGCTCATTCATTCTTTACCAATGTGTCGTACAGAAGAAGTGACCCCCCACATGAACCCTGGGGCTGACCACATATCTGAATCTGAGCCCACAGACTACTAGGAAGAGAATCAAACAAGCTCCTAAACGTCTTGCTTGTTTTACAATTGCATGAATTGAACTATGTTGTACGTATTGCATTTATGTTACAATATGAGTACCAAACCCCAAATTCCCTATTTGAGCTATTTTTTTCCTCACCGGTCACAACCGAATTTCATTATGCCTGTAACAAAATCACAATGTTTAGTACAGAAAACCTATTTGAGCTATATGATCCCTGAATTGTTTCTCGCACCTTGTAACATGTTTGTTTTGCCTTGCTAGAACATAACTTATGCTTACTTTGCTTAGAATTCGGTAAAAGTCAATGATGTGGTGTTTTCCCATGACTTCGCGTGATATAGGAATTGCTTGGCCAATAAAGAATGAACAATCGAAGCAATGGTCTACCTTTGTGTTTTAAACACATATTTGTTGCAAAAAGAAATTGGATTTTTTTTTAAAAAAAAGTATTACTATAATCTTTTATATTGACCTCCCCAAACTATCGCAAAAGTCCGATTTACCTCCTTAGTGGCGGACGTGGCGGTTGATATGACGCCATGTCAGCAAAAAACCACTTATAGGGAGATAAATTAGATAGTTTCAAGAGTTATAGGAGTATAAAAATCTAATTTTCTGACTGAGGAAGATAAATCATACTCACGTAATAGTTGAAGGAGGTCACATACACCTTTTCCACTTATATATACACGCCCACTCACAATTCATGGTTGAAGCCCACAATTGTCAAAACCCAACTAGTGATTGCGACGATTCTAGTGGAAATGAGTCACCCCCTTTGCGACGATTCTAGTGGAAATGAGTCACACGCCCCCCCCCACCACCACACGCGTGCGCGTGCGAAGACGACACCCATGCCTATATGGCCAGACCAATTCCCAAATAGAACATAAAAATAGCTTCTCCCTATAATCATCAACCTTTTCCTCCCATGGTTTGCTTCTTCCGTCCTGGTGCTGTTCGATTATCCCTCGCCACGGTCTAGCACTACCACTTGCTCATCCTCCCCGTACTCCTCTGCCCCACCGCTCAGCCTCCTCGCACCACTCACCCACCTCGCCGACCCCTCCTCCTCTTCCTCCGTGTCGGGCTCTTCCTCTGCGCCCCGCCAGCTCCTTCTTCGCCATGGCAGGGTCTTCCTCCATGCGTTGTGCTGCACGTCCTCCTCGTCTTACTCAGCGGGAGAGAACAAAGTGACGACAGCGGTGGGATGTCTACAGCGAAGAGAAGATAGCGGTGGCCCATCCTAGGGAGCCTCTTTGGCGAAGTACAATAGGTGGGGCGCCCCACAAGAGTCTCTAACTCTAAGGAGGTGACTCCCCGTAGGGAGCATCACCATGCAGCCAGCAACGAGTTCTCTTTGCCTCTTGGTTCTTCATGGGAGGACCATGAGACCCCAACGAACGGTCTGTCAAAGGCAAACAACAGCCGATAACCCTATGACCTAAGTACTTTAGGGTACTACCTACGTACCATGTAATGTATAAGCATCATGGTTCAAGTATTGCTCAAGTTTTGTCATACATTCGGCCTGTTCGCTGGTTGGTTTCTGGACTGATAAGCCGGCTGGTGCTGGTTTGTTGTGAGAGGAAAACACTGTTGAATGGCTGATAAGCCCTGGTTGAAACCAATAAGTGAACAGGTTGATTGACATCAAGCTCAGTCATTCTTTACCAATGTGTCGTACAGAAGAAGTGACCCCCCACATGAACCCTGGGGCTGACCACATATCTGAATCTGAGCCCACAGACTACTAGGAAGAGAATCAAACAAGCTCCTAAGCGTCTTGCTTGTTTTACAATTGCATGAATTGAACTATGTTGTACGTATTGCATTTATGTTACAATATGAGTACCAAACCCCAAATTCCCTATTTGAGCTATTTTTTTCCTCACGGTGCATAACCAATTTCATTATGCCTCGAAACAAAATCACAATGTTTAGTACTGAGAAAACCTATTTGAGCTATATGATCCTGAATTGTTTCTCGCACCTTGTAACGTGTTTGTTTTGCCTTGCTAGAACATAACTTATGCTTACTTTGCTTAGAATTCGGTAAAAGTCAATCATGTGGTGTTTTCCCATGACTTCGCGTGATATAGGAATTGCTTGGCCAATAAAGAATGAACAATCGAAGCAATGGTCTACCTTTGTGTTTTAAACACATATTTGTTGCAAAAAGAAATTGGATTTTTTTAAAAAAAAGTATTACTATAATCTTTTATATTGACCTCCCCAAACTATCGCAAAAGTCCGATTTACCTCCTTAGTGGCGGACGTGGCGGTTGATATGACGCCATGTCAGAAAAAAAACCACTTATAGGGAGATAAATTAGATAGTTTCAAGAGTTATAGGAGTATAAAAATCTAATTTTCTGACCGAGGAAGATAAATCATACTCACGTAATAGTTGAAGGAGGTCACATACACCTTTTCCACTTATATATACACGCCGACTCACAATTCATGGTCGAAGCCCACAATTGTCAAAACCCAACTAGTGATGACAGGGTTCACAACTCACAACAAACGTATTTGGTGTGAACTTAGCATGTGTTTCAAAATAGAATGATTTTATAATAATATCTAATAATTTTTAAAGTTAGCAGTGTACTAGCGACGTCTAGGACAAATATATATATATATATATATATATATATATATATATATATATATATATATATATATATATATATATATATATATATATATATATATATATATTACACCTAGGTAAATGAATTCCCAATGATAAATAGGTGTATGAAATCTGAATTCGTGGTGACTAGTGCTATGACTTCATCATGAATTCAATATGCAACATTCCATGGTTTTTTTTACATGCTTATTATAAACATGGTTTTCCTGAAAAACGGAAACAACAAAACTCTAGGCAGCTGCGCACCTTTCTATCTAAACAAACTTACTATTCTCACTTATCGATTTTCGATGAGTCAATAATTTCAAATGTGATCAAATCTATACATATAAAAAAGTACCAATATTTTGTTCTACCAAAAAAATTATTAAATTAATTATGAAATATATTTTCATATTGCAAATTTGTTTGGAGACATAAATATAGACTTGGACACTTGGTCAAAAAAAAGTTTAACTTGTCCCAAACTAAAATTGCATTATTTTTAGAATGGAGGGAATGGTCCGGTGCTATATATAAATCTACAGGAAATTGCTGGATCTCTCATGGGGAAAAAAGGGAAAATCTCAGTGTTGTACTTTGCATAATAATCACAAAAGAATCGAAAGCCTGCCGGTGGTCGGTGTTCGTTTTATTGCGGGGAGTTCCATGGACGCGGATTCAGTGACTTTCCTTCAGAAAGTAACGGCGTAACTTTCGTTTAATCGTGTGGGTCCAATACGGATCCAAGGGCCCCTATCCTTTCAAAGCAAAAACAACCTCACGTGAGGGAGGCAAGCGGAGCGGAAGCATTCGCCGCCGCACGGAGGCTTCCATTGGCGCATGCACGCGCCTCGCTGCGCCGCGGAGAAGAGAGGAGGATGGTCGCCGGGTGTTCGACTGCGTCCCAGTTCAGCTGCATTCGGGCAGTCTGCACCCTCTTCTCGACTGCGTCCCTGTAGCCAAGCTTGCTTCCCTCTCCTCCCGGTCCACCCGGCGACCATCCTCCTCTCTTCTCCGCGGCGCAGCGAGGCGCGTGCACGCGCCAATGGAATCCTCCGTTCGGCGGCGAATGCATCCGCTCCGCTTGCCTCCCTCACGTGAGGTTTTTTTTTTGCTTTGAAAGGATAGGGGCCCTTGGATCCGTATTGGACGCACACGATTAAACGAAAGTTACGCCGTGACTTTCTGAAGGAAAGTTCTGCGTCGGAGTTCCACGGGGGTCTGCAGGTTCAACCATGTCCTGCATCCGAATCCGATACGGGAACTCCCGTCGAGGAGAAACAAAAACTGTCCCTTCGTTTGATTTGGGTCCGTAACCGACCAGGATTGGCGCCTAATCTGCCGCCCGGCCTATATATATCGCGCGCTCCGTCTCCTCACTCCCCAAGTTCCCCTATCGCGATTTCCGTTGTGTTACAAACAGTAAGCCATCGGTCGTCCATCGCCGACAAATAGTCAAGCCATCGGCCGTCGAGAATGCTCGACCTCAATCTTTTCCGCACGGGAGAAAACAAAGACGGCAAGCCGCCGGGTCTTGTCCGTACATCCCAGCTCCGGCGCTTCGCGTCCGTGGAGGTCGTAGATGAGGTGATCGCGCTCGACGAAGAATGGCGCCGTTTGCGCTTCTCTCTAGACAAGCTCCAGCAGGAGCTCAACGCCACCGCCAAGAAGATTGGAAAGCTTAAAGTCGCAGGCAAGGAAGAAGATGAGGAGGAGGCGAAGAAGCTGGTGGAGGGCACGAACGAGATCAAGAAGAGACAAGCTGACATGGAGGCCGAGGAGCAGAAGACCAAGTCCGCGCTCGACGCCAAGCTGATGGCCATCGGCAACATCCTGCACGAGTCCTTGCCCGTCGCCGCCGACGAGGCCAACAACGTGCTCCTGCGCGTGTTCGGAGATAGGAGGATGGAACAGAAGCTGATGAACCACGTGGACCTCTGCGTCGCGCTCGACATCGTGGACTTGAAGAGGGGCGCCAAGGCCGGCGGCGGCAGGGGCTACTACCTCAAGGAGGAAGGCGAGCTGCTGAACAACGCGCTGGCCTACTTCGGCAAAGCGTTTCTGCGACGGCGAGGCTACAAGCTGATCGGGACGCCGCACATGATGACGAAAGAAGCAATGGGCAAGTGCGCGCAGCTCTGGAGTATGACGAGGAGCTGTACAAGCTCGAGGGCGAGGGCAAGTACCTCCCCGCCACGTCGGAGCAGCCTCTGGCGTACTACCACCAGGGCGAGCAGCTCCGTCCCGACCAGCTGCCGATCCGGTACGTCAGCTTCTCCACCTGCTTCCGGACAGAAGCCGGCTCGCACGGGCGCGACACGGCCGGCATCTTCAGAACCCACGAGTTCCAGAAGGTCGAGCAGTTCTGCATCACCGCCCCTGACGGCGACGCCTCCTGGGAGATGCACGAGGAGATGATCAGGAACGCGGAGGACTTCTACGCGGCGCTCGGCATCGCCGGTCGCGTCGTCAACGTCGTGTCCGTCGATCTGAACAACTCGGCCGCAAAGAAGTACGACCTGGAGGCGTGGTTCCCGGCGTCGGGGACGTACAGGGAGCTCACGTATGGCCAGAGGAAGGACGGCGAGAGGTGCAACAGGTTTGTTCACACGCTCAATTCCACGCTCACCGCCACGCAGAGGACCCTGTGTTGTATCCTGGAGACGCACCAGGAGGAGGGCGGTGTTCGGGTGCCCGAGGTGCTGCGACCTTACATGTCTGGGATCGACTTCATTCCGTTCAAGAAACCTCTGGATCGCCATGGCGGACCTGCTCGCTCCAAACCAAAGAGGTCTAAATGAAAGAGTACTGATGAATTGGATGAGCCGATGAGGGACGAGTCGTCAAAAAATTGCTTTTGGGAAATGATATGTGTGCGGGGTTCCTTCTTGTGTTGGTTGTTTATGTTTCTTTCAGAGTAGAGATTAGGCTACTTGTACTCGATCTGCTAAACACTTATATATTGAATTGAAATATGAAACGGTGTTGATTACTCGTGTAGTTCATCACACCAGAAACACGGAACGGATCCGATCCGTTACATTCCACGGTTCTTTTACATATGTATATAATCGTCATATGATCTTGCACAGAAACTGGAAGCAGCAAAAGTGCAAGCAGTAACCTACAGTACAGTACTCCCTATGTTCAGAGTTCAGACTTCAGAGGACTTGTTCTTGATTGGGTGGATTTTGGGAGGAACAAGCAGTTCAAGATTTCATCTCTGAAACTGAAACAATAATGTGATCTGATACGGAAACCTACATGTCAACTGAACTGATCCGAAGCAGAGAAATTGCCAACAAAATCATCAGGAGACAGAGGCGCCGCCCAATTCGTCGATTTGCTCGGCATGCACCACTGACAGAGCAGAGCAGCCTCTAGTGCGCGAGCGCGCCGGCAGCAGCAACCTCCTTGCGCTCACTGTCACCGTCGTCGTCGTCGTCGTCGATCCAATCCCAGTAGTGGCGCTTCACGGTGATGGCGCCGGCGTCCCCGTCGTCCTCGCCGGTCTCCTCGGTCTCGAACTCCCCGTCCTCGGGCACGCCGTCCACCACCTTGGCGTCGACCGCGTGGAGCACGTAGCGGGCGGGGAGGCCCGGGTAGGACGCGGACTCCCGCTCCTCCACGCGCGCGCCGTCCCCGCCGAGGATCCGGACGCGGGCGCGGGCGCCGAGCTCCTCCCGGACGGCCCGCGCCGCGGCGGCCTCGGGGGACTCGCCGGGCCGCATCTTCTCGGACAGCGGCCGCAGACCGCGCCGCCGGACCGTGCCGTCGGAGAGCAGCTGCCGGGTCTCCACGAGCCGCGCGCCGCGGCTGTTGCGGATGCGAACCGTGGCCACGTGCACCGCGCGGACCACCCACGGCGAGCGTCTGCGGGAGCGTGCAGCGCGCAGTCACCCACGGCGAGCTCCAGGAACAGGTTCGCCAGGGTCTTGGTCCCCGGCACGGCGCCCCAGGACGCAGGCGCCCCAGGAGGGAGCCGCGGCCGGAGGAACGCCGCCAGCGAGTCCAGCGTCGGGAACGCGACAGGCGGGCGCGGCGGCGACGGCGGTCGCATCGTCGCGGGGTCCTCTGGGCGGTGGACGGGATCGGGCCGCGTCGCCTGCGCTGCCGCTGCTGGTGCTAGTGGTGGGGAATTCTCCATGCGGGAAGTGGAGCTGGAATTTCCTTTTCCAATTCGCTGGGATTATTCTCTGACTGGATCAACGAAGGCCCAAATGTGACTGAGCCCAAATGGAAACCGGAAACTGCAGCCCAAGCCCAACAAATCGAAACGACACTTGCAAGGCGCACGTCCCGATCTCTCTCTTCTCAGTCTATACCTTTTCTTTTGATCGACAAGTTTAGTAAATGAAAAAAAAACAAATAGCTTCAAATAGGGTACCAATGAATAAATTACTATATTTAGTTATTTATTTGATTTAAAATGAATTAATTATAAATATTTTTGTTATTTTTCCAAAAAAATCTAACCAGCTATGAAACCCGCAAGATGGCCAAATTTGCTTGGTATGAATAGTTTGCCGGCTAAAGTTTTGTAGTTTTAGAGTTGAATGGCCAAAGAAAAACACTGGCAAAAGTTGGATGGATAAAAATGAACTTGTTCTTAAGTACGTCTCCGTTTTAAATTGTAAGTCGTTTTTATTTTCTAGACTAGATACACAGTTTTCCATCTATATCTAAACACAACATATGTCTAGGTGTATTGTATTATAAAAGTAAAAATGACTTACAAATATACAATTTAGAATATATGGAGTATTATATAGACTTTTCTTGCATACTTTTAGGAATAAAATGTGTGAAAGATTGAGGATTAGTGGCAGAGGGAAGGGGGCTGAGCGGGCCCTGTCACCCCCAACATTTCTACACTCCCTACAATATGCCTCCTAGTTAACAATATTACTCTAATTAACTAGTTAACAATACTATTTTTATTTGTTTCTTGTCCTCTCCATATTAATCTTTAATGTCATCTTGTATAATTAAGAATTAGTCTTCCTATTATTTTCTCCATCTCTTTTGTTGTTTCTGTTATTGCCTACCAAATGTCTACTTCATTCCTACAGTACACCCTATAGTCAACTTATATAATTGAAATTTAGTCTTCCTATTATTTTCTCCCTCTTTTTTTCTTTCTACTATGCCTACTAAATATGTAGTTCATCCCCACAATACACCCTTTAATTATCTAGTTAAATGTAATTAGTGCTTACGTGTTTGCTCTCCCTCCGAATTGATCTCTAATAGAATCTATATTATTTGGCATTAGTCTTCCTTATCTACTTAATTTGTTAGTGTTATTATTGTGAGTCTTTTGTGTAGCCTAAGAATATGTTGATCAGATGAACGTTAGAGACCTAGAGCTAACTAATTTTGTTCCCTTTTTTACAAAATATTTAGTGTTCTTTTTAGTTTTTATTTTTCTTTTGTATTGTAACACAAATATTTATTTAGTTAATATATATACTCTAGTCCTGTCGGGATCATGAACCCGGGGTCCCTCATGGATCAGCTTCCCAGCAAAAGCTCGGCCCAGCAGACGACGTTGCGAACGACGCGCAACTCTTGGGCCGGCCCAAAACTACCTGAAACGACAGGCCAGAAGAGCGATCCAGTCTCCAACGGGAAGGCCTGACCAAGGAGGAACAATACTCGCTTCCGACTACGGCCTGCCTCTCTGACCGGAAGCCCTCGCTTTCGACTCCGGCCCACCTCTCCGATCGGAAGGTCTGACCAAGGAGGAACAGTGCTCGCTTCCGACTACGGTCCGCATCTCCGACCGGAAGGCCTGGCCAACGCCGCTTCCGACTCCGACCGGGGGTGCACCAAACCTCTGCTTACACCTCTTCTCCGACTGGCGTAGTTAGAGCCGATTGGGACCAACCGACTGGGGACGCCCGCTCGGTGAGGACCAGGAAACGGGCGGAGCAAGTAAAGCAGGACGCTCAAGTCAACCGCAATACCGAGGACCGTCCCCTGTACACCTATAGGACAGTACCGATAGGGCATGGCAGAAGGGCACCCTGCAACCTTCTAGGCATGTCAGACCCAAGTAGTGTTGCGGGCGCCGACGTTTTGCCCTATAGTGTTATGGGCGCCATCAATTCCCATACCAGGCGAACACGGTAAGACTCCCCACATGCCTCTGGGCATCAATAGTGTTGTGGGCGCCATCATTTACCATACGGTAAAACCTCCCACATGTGTCTGACATTAACAGTATTATGGGCGCCTACAATCACCTTGTACCCGACGATGTGAGTAACAAGACTTACCAGCATACGTACTCTCTCTCTCTCTCGCTTGTAAGGCCGCCCCCTTCATCTATAAAAGGGGATGCGCTCTCTTCTAACAAGGGGCCTCTCGATCGATTATTCAACACATAATAACAGAACCACCAGGTTCAAACCTCGAGCACACGCTCGAATACTCAGCGCACGTAGGAGCTCCCGTCACTCTCGGCCCTTCAGTCCGGAGTCCGACCGGACCTCTTACACCTCCCATCTTTCTTCCTCTCGTTTATAACCCCACAGCAAACTTTGAGCACCTGGGCTCAGGAATAAATTCACCGACCGACTTAAATTGGACGTAGGGCACGTTGCCTGAACCAGTATAAACCCTGTGTCATTGAGTGTTAGGCCACATCCGATCACAACGTACGGCAAAACTATAAATATTTACGTGTTGGTCACTTTCTGCACTGATAGTTGGAGCCGTCTGTGGGGAGGACGCTATACGTTCATGCTTTTTTTCATCGGATGGCCCATCCTTCCGCCATCTTCGCCATGGCGGGCTCGAGCGATACGACTTGCTTAGGCTCGTTGGAGTTTCCTGCACTCCCACCTTTTGGGATGTGGGTTACACCCATCTTCAAGCCGTCCCAGACCTTCCTCTTCGGAAGCCTAGACTTCGTTGCCGACTGGCTCGGCGCGCTCCACCTCCGCGAGGAGGCACCCATCCCGGTGCCCATCGGAGGGGCGCCCTCCATCGGCTTCGGGACACCCGACGACTTCAACGACGAGGCGCCTGCGCTTCATTCTAAGCAAATGCTCTGCTCAAATCCCGCTGTGAGTAATGTACATGCTGTTATTTACTCGCTATTCACTATCTTTCGCCGATTATCCGGAGGGACCGCGTTGTTCACACCTCAACCACCGTACGACCGGTTCCCCTACGGCCTCGCGTCCCCCGTGGACGCATACGCTCGAGGGCTCCGAAGGACGCTAGCGCCGCCCCATCTCACATTTGAATTCGTGGGAATGGCGAGCTATGCTCCCACCACTTTCCACGAGCTCCTGGATGACGAGGTTGAGAGCGATGGCTCCAGCACCAGCGACGTGGCACCTAGCCACCGTCCGTCCTGGGAGTGCGCTATGGTGGACGTTTTGGGACAGCCGCTAGTGGTAGTGGAGTCCTTGCAAACTCACACCCCTTCGGACCTCGTGCAGGGGCCCTCATGCTTGCACAAGAGCACGACGAGGAGCTACGACAAAGGTGGCAGAACTAGCCGCCACCTGTGCTGGCGCACTCGGCGTAGCACGTTGCACCATGCGCGTGTAATCCAGCGAGCGGCGCCTGGGTCACACCCGCCAGGTCCAACGCAACATCATGGACGAGGGGAACGATCCCCCATGGTTCGCTCGGGCTAGCCATAACATCACCGCTATGGCAATGCTTCTGCGCGGTGTTCCCGAGCCCATCGACCCCTAGGAGCGGGGGGGTCCACCGAAACCTCTAGGCGCTGGTGGAAGCCACCACCGTTCAACAGGCGGAGAGCTCCAAATCGCGACACCGACTCGCGGCCTCTCTCCCCACTAGGGGAGTGGGGACATACCAGACGTATCGCTCTATCTGCTCACCGCTACAGCCGCCAAGTGTGGCACAGCAGGTCGTAGCTGCGCCGCGGTCCGACCCGGCGCCTGCTCGACACCGACCGCCAGTACACGAATGGCTCGGTCTGAACCAAGACGCTCGCAGCATCATCAGCAACTGGCATCAGGCCCGGCATGATGATGACGTCTATCGGGCCACGGTGATGACAGGTGACATGGGCCCTAGCCGGGCCATCAAGGGGAGCGGTGAAACGCACCCTAGGCATGGTCGCTGACCAGACGACCGGAGTCCTAGCCCAGATGGCCTAGGACCACGGGCCTTTGGCCAACACATCAGGAGAGCGCTGTTCCCACCGCGCTTTCGACCGCCTACCAACATTGCCAAGTATACTAGGGAGACGAACCCTAGTATATGGCTTGAAGACTTCCGGCTTGCCTGCCGAACCGGTGGAGTGGATGATGACCACTTCATTATTCAGTACCTCTCCATCTGTGTGGGGGAACATGTTCGAGCATGGCTCGAATTCCTCCCGCGCGATAGCATCCGCGACTAGGCGGACCTCAAGAGAACCTTCATCGGCAACTTCCAGGGGATGTATGTCCACCCTAGGAACTCCTGGGACCTCAAGAGCTACCAGCAGGAGCCCAGCGAGTACCTACGGGATTACATCCGCAGGTTCTCCAAATGGTGCAACTCCCTTCCAGATGTCATCGACGCGGACGTCATCAGCGCATTCCTCTCTAGGATGACCTACGAGTCCCTAATCCACAAGCTTGGCTACCTGAAGCCCCATACCACCCGCGACCTGCTCGACGTTGCCACAAACCACGCCTCCGGCAAGGAGGCAATCGGAGAAGTCTTCAACGGAGGCCGGGACAAGGGCAAGGCCAAGCGTGAGGACCAAGACGAGGCCCCTCCACGCAGAGGGGCAAGAAGAACAAGAAGGATCAGCATCGAGCGACCAACTCCGCATTGGTCGCCGCAGCTGATCGTGCGGGCAAGCGGCCCCAGCAAGGCCTGCCTGACCACTTCGACAAGCTCATGGACATCCCCTGCACCAACCACGCTTACCCCATCAAGCACCTCTACAAGGACTGTGAGCTCCTCAAGCGCTTTCTGCGACAGACCGGTGGGCCGAAGGAAGGGAAGGGCAAGGAACTAGCAGCCAAGAAAGGAGACACGGCGGGCAAGGATGGGGACGACTTCCTTGACCCCGAGGAGTGCATCATGATCTTCGGGGGATCCGATGCTGTCTTCTCCAAGCACCAGCACAAAGTGCGCTATAGAGAGGCGTGCATAGCCGAAACGGCTGTCCCCTCCTTCCTTCGCTGGTCGGAATATCCGATCACCTTTGATCAGAGAGACCATCCATCCCACGTCGCCAGACTAGGGCGCTACCCGCTCGTTGTCGACCCCATCATCCACAAGAAGCGCCTCACCAAGGTGCTGATGGACGGAGGCATTGGCCTCAACATCCTCTACGTCGACACCCTCGACGCCATGTGCATCACCCGGTCGGAGCTCCGCCCAGCGAGCTCTCCCTTCCACGGCGTGATCCTGAGAGTGCAGGCATACCCGCTCGGGTAGATCGACCTGCCCATCATGTTTAACGACCGAGCCAACTTCCGCTCGGAGGTGCTTACCTTCGAGGTGGTGGACTTCCCAGGGTCTTACCACGCCATCTTGGGGCGCCCATGCTATGCCAAGTTCATGGCGGTCCCCAACTACACCTACATGAAGCTGAAGATGTCAGGACCGAACGACATCATCACCGTGGGTAGCGCCTTCTCGCATGCCTTCACGTGCGACCATGAGTATTTCGAGCTCACCACTGCGGTCATCAACTCGTCCGAGCTCCCACAGCTCGAGGAGTCGTCGACCCCAGCAGTCCCAAATTGCATCAAACTAACCTCCTCAATAGCCTTCCGCCCACTCGAGGAGACTAAGGCGGTGGGAATCGACCCCACAGACCCTACCAAGATGGTGCAGATCAGGACCCAGCTCCCAGCCAAATAGGAATGCGAGCTCATCGACTTCCTGTGCACCAATCGCGATGTCTTCGCATGGAAACCTTCTGACATGCCGAGCATACCGTGGGAGGTCGCCAAGCACGCGCTGCGCCTCATCCCAGGCTCGAAGACCACCAAGCAGTGCCTGCGTCGCTTTGACGACAAGAGGCGTAGGGCCATAGGTGAAGAGATCGCCAAACTCCTGACAGATGGATTCATCAGAGAGGTATACTACTCCGACTAGCTTGCCAATCTTGTTCTTATTAAGAAGAAGATCGAGAAATGGAGAATGTGCGTTGATTATACTGGCCTCAACAAAGCATGCCCGAAGGATCACTTTCCTTTACCGCACATAGACTAGATAGTCGACTCTACCTCGGGTTACGAGATCCTCTCCTTTCTAGATGCCTACTTAGGCTATCACCAGATTGCGATGAAAGAATCCGATCAGCTCACAGCCTCGTTCATCACCCCATATGGTTCGTACTGCTATGTAACCATGCCTTTTGGCCTGAAGAACGCCGACGCCACCTATCAACGGTGCATGCAGCAATGCTTCGTCGACCAAATCGACCCACTCGACCAACCTGATCAGGTCGACCGACCAAAACCAACCATCGTCGTCTATGTTGATGACATAGTGGTCAAAACAGCCTGATCGCAAACTTGGCTGCAACATTCGTGAACCTCCGAAGGTTCAACATCAAGCTGAATCCCAAAAAATGTGTTTTTGGGGTTCCGAAGGGGAAGCTGCTTGGATACATTGTGTCCGAGCGCGGCATCGAGGCCAACCCTAAAAAGATCACAGCCATCTCCAACATGGGCCCTATACGCAACGTCAAGGGCGTACAAAGGCTCACCGGCTGTCTAGTTGCCCTGAGCCGATTCATCTCCCGACTCGGCGAACGGGGGATGCCACTCTACAAGCTCCTCAAAAAGATGGACTCCTTCGTCTGGATTGAGGAAGCTCAGCAGGCTCTAGAGAGCCTCAAAGCATCATAGACATCGGCCCCAATCCTCATCGCTTCTGAACGAGGAGAACCCCTCCTCCTCTACGTCGCAGCGAGCAACCATGTGGTGAGCACCGCCCTGGTCGTCGAAAGGGAGGAACTGGGAAACCACCTCAAGATCCAGCAACCCATATACTTCGTTGGGGAGGTACTCACCGACCCCAAGGTCCAGTGCCCCCAGGTGCAGAAACTCCTATACGCTGTGTTGATGGCAACCCGGAAGCTCCTGCACTACTTCACCGACCACGAAGTCGCGGTCGTCACTTCATACCCACTCGGAGACATCGTTCGCAACCACGACACCGTGGGATGGATCTCCAAGTGGGCAGTCGAACTCATGGGCCACGACATCAGGTATATCCCCCGTACCGCTATTAAGTCCCAGGCTCTCGTGGATTTTGTCGCCGAATGGACGGAGGTCCAGCTACCGACATTGGATGTCACCCACGAGTACTGGACAATGTACTTTGATGGGTCCGTAATGGCGCTCGGCTCGGGGGCTAGAGTGGTTCTGATCTCCCCGGATGAGAGCAGGTTCCGCTACGCCATCCGCCTCCATTTCTCAGCCTCAAACAACGCCGCATAATATGAGGCCCTCATCAACGGACTGTGCATCGCCATCGAGCTCAGCGCTACGCGACTCTATGTCCACGGCGACTCAGAGTTGGTCGTTGACCAAGTTATGAAGGAGTCCTCCTACAAAACCCCCCTCATAGCAGCATACTGCCAGGAGGTGTGCAAGCTCAAGGACAAATTCTAGGGGATCGAGCTGCATCACGTCCCCCGAAAGGACAATGATGCCGTCGATTTTCTCACAAAATTGGCCGTCAGGCGGGATCCATCTTCGAGCGGGATCTTCATCAACAATCTCCATGAGCCGTCTGCCTACGTCCTGGAAGGTCCGATCCAGACACACCCCAATGCCAAGCTGGCGCCCGGGGGCTCCGACCTCGACACTAAGTCGGTGCTCGGGGGCTCCGACCCCAGTGCCTCCATGACGATGTCGCCCGTCGATGTCGCCGTGTTGGCACTCGATCAAACCGACTGGTGAGCGCCGCTACTCGCCTACCTCCTCGAGGAGGTTCTCCCACCCGAAAGGACTCAAGCTCGATGGATCGCTCGACGCGCCAGGACCTTCGTCGCACTCAGTGATGAACTCTACAAACGAAGTCCATCGGGGGCGCTCATGAGGTGCATCCCTACCAACCAGGGGAAACAGCACCTCCTCGAGGTCCATGCCGAGATATGCGGACATCATGTGGCCCCGACATCGCTGATCGGAAAAGTCTTTCGCCAAGGTTTTTATTGGCCCACCGCACTACGAGATGCAGAGGAGATCGTCCGCAGGTGTGAGGGATGCCAATTCTACGCTCGGTAAACTCATTTGCCGGCACAGGAGCTTCAAACCATTCCCATCACCTGGTCGTTCATGGTCTGGGGCCTTAACATGGTAGGACCCCTCAAAAAGGGCCCGAGCGACTTCACTCACCTGCTCATAGCGGTCGACAAGTTCACCAAGTGGATAAAGGCCAAGCCCATCACCAACATCCGCTCAGAAGAGGCGGTCAAATTCTTCCTCGACATCATCTACCGGTTCGGCGTTCCTAATTGTATCATCACTGACCACGGGACTAACTTCACCGGGAAGAAGTTCCTGGACTTCAGTGATGGATATGGCATCAGGATCGACTGGGCCTCAGTCAAACATCCACGTACTAACAGTCAGGTCGAGCATGCCAATGGCATGGTCCTCCAAGGACTTAAGCCACGCATCTTTGACCAACTCAACAAGTACATTGGGCGATGGGTTGCAGAGGTCCCAGCGATCCTCTGGAGCCTAAGGACAACCCTAAACTGATCCAAAGGGTTCACACCCTTCTTCCTAGCCTATGGAGCTGAAGCAGTGCTGCCCTCCGACATCGACCACAGTGCCCCTAGAGTGCAGGCCTTTGGCCGCGACCGAGCCATGGAGGCTTAGCAAGATGCAGTCAACCTGCTCGAGGAGGCCCATGAGACAACCATTATCCGCTCTACTCGCTACCAATAGACTCTCCGTAGGTACCATGAGAGGGAAATCAGAGGAAGGATCCTCGAGGTCGGAGACCTCATGCTTCGAAGGACCCTGTCGACCAAGGAGAAGCACAAACTCTCTCCGCCTTAGGAAGGACCCTATACGATGACCGAAGTCATTCGACTGGGCACCTACCGATGAAGGACGACAACGGCAATGTTCTCACCAACACTTGGAACATTGAACAGCTATGTCGTTTCTTCCCTTAAAATTCAGTCTTACCGCTTTCATTCAATGTTTGCTCTTGTAAAGCGCCCAGCCTAAACACTTTTGGCCCGGGTCGCTCGGGGGCTGCACGAGGGTACAATACCACCTCTCTTTTTTTACTATCACATGGTAAAAACTTTTCGCCCGAACGAAAGGGCGTTGCCCTAACGAAAGGGCATTCCTTTCCTTTGATTACCCTACGTGACTTTGTTTTTACTCCTGACCGAGCTTACCCCGCCACGACCTACGGTTACGAGAAGCCGAGCCTCGCGGGCCATGTTCGGGTTCTCAAAGTTGCAGCCTACGGAACGAACGGGCAGGTGCGAAAAAGAAAGGATAAAAACAAAGCTATGCTAGGATAAAAAACAAGGAACGGATAGTGATTCTATCATAAAGCAGAACTGATGTATTCATTGATACAAAAACTGTTCACACAGGGGCTCCCCCACGAACTTAACGGTTACATCTGCTGACTACTACTTTAAATGCTACTGTGGCCGCTCGGTGGCATCGGCTGATGCCAAAGGTGAGGCCACGGCACATACCACCAGACGTAACCACCACCGCAAGGGCCCCGCCTGGTTTCGCTCCCTCGACTTCGGCGAGCGCAACGGGTACCTTAAGGGCGTCGCACCCATAGATGCTCAGCAAAAGAGCATGGAGCTCTGAACTTTCACATGCAGCCAAGGTAGCTCCTGGACAGGGATGCTGCCCGCCGAAGTATGGCCGCCATGGCTGGAGGATGTCTCATCAAACTTGATGAACTGGCCGACCTGAGTGGCTGCAAGGGCGAAACTCCCCACCAGCACAGCCCTAGGCAGCTTCCCCTCCGACAAGACTCGCTCGAAGAAGATTCGTCGGAAGGAGTCTATGAGCGGCTCTATCCCGACGAAGGCCTCACAGACGGTAACGAAGCCGGTGACGTGCAGTACCCTCCAGTGCGCCACCTCCATCGGCGGAAGCAGCCCCTTCTCGGCGAAGCCAGCCAGCACCATCTCATCTATGTTGGATGACCTCCAACTTGACATTGCGCTCTGGAATCACGAATGGGTCTGTGAGTTCTCTTTTCCCTCTCCCTTCCCCTATTTAAGGAGGAGATGCAGTAGTTGAAGAAGGGCAAAGGATCGGGGCAAAAAAAAACTTTCCCTTCCCCTATTCAATGTGGACGGGAATGCGACGGGACGCGTCCTGACCGATGGAATGCGCCCTGCCCGATGAAACATCACCTAGTTAGATGAAACGTGGTCTGGGCATGGCCCACCACTACTGCACGCTGGGTACGGCAAACAAAGCGCCGCCACGCACAGGTGGCCCTCCGCCTTCCCAGGCAAGCCTTGGAAGAGTCCAACAATGTGATCTCCGTCCAGGAGAGACCAATGGACTTCTTGAGTCAAATCGCATGGCTTAAGCGAACGCCGAGAGACAGAAAAGGAGCAGAGGAACGCCCCATGTGGGCCACGCCAGCTCCGTCACGAACGACAAGCACGGGTCCCGATCGGACATATCCGATAAAAACTCCTCAAACCTGTCACTCGAGTCATCAAGGTAACTTCACCAAAGCCCTCTTTTTCATTTGTTTACATGATCATTCATTCATCATTTCTCATACACGCATTCATTCATCCCATGCATCCAAAGCATCGCATATGCAGTCAATGCATCACAACGCTTTATGTTGCGTCACGAAGCGGTAGTTGCCTCATTCAACATGAGCAACGCCCGACCGGTGTTCGAAGGCTAGCCCATGAAGGGCTCGAGGCCGCCTCGCATCAAACAGAGCTAGGGGAGAAAATGCAGATGGGCCCCAACGGCCCATGTCCAATCTGCTCTGAAGTAGATAGGGTCATCTCAACCTTCTCGTTCGATCCTAGCCTCGAGCCATGCCCACAGAATCTCCATCGAGCGGAGGCCAGCGGGCCACCTGGGTCGATATCCAGAATGACCCGAGCATCTGCCAGGATGCGGGCTAAGGAGTAGTGGAATACCACATGAGGGCTATGCCAACCCCATCACAAACAACGACCCGAATTTCACTCGAACGTGCCCGTTAGCGAGCTCACCGAGCGCATCACTCGAGCCATCGAGGCAAGCGACGTAATCTCAGCCCCTCCGGTTATAGAAACCATGGATGGGGTAACACACGAAACCGACCCCTATCGAGCCCAACGGGGCTCAAAGCCTCGGCTACACCCGATGCCAGGATTCGTGAGTCCATCTCGCCCGATCCCTAAAACTACCTCAGTTGCGCCCGACGCCAAGATCCATGAGTCCGTCTCGCCCGATCCCTAAACTGCCTTGGCTATGCTCGACGCTAGGATCCGTGAGTCCATCTCGCCCAATCCCTAAAAACTGCCTCGGCTGCACCCGATGCTAGGATCCGAGAGCCCGTCTCGCCCGATCCCTAAAAACTACCTCGGCTACGCCCAACGCCAGGATCCACGAGTCCGTCTCGCCCGATCCCTAAACTGCCTCAGCTACGCCCGACGCCAAGATCCAAGAGTCCGTCTCGCCTGATCCCTAAAAACAGCCTTGGCTACGCCCGACGCCAGGAACTCGAGTCCGTCTCGCCCGATCCCTAAAACCGCCTCGACTGCGCCCGACGCCAGGATCCGCGAGTCTGTCTCGCCCGATCCCTAAACCGCCATGGTTGCGCCCGATGCTAGGATCTGCGAGTCCATCTCACCCGATCCCTAAACCACCTCGGCTCTGCCCGACGCCAGGATTTGCGAGTCCGTCTCGCCCGATCCCTAAACCGCCTCGGCTACACCCGACACTAGGATCCGCGAGTCCGTCTCGCCCGACCCCTAAACCGCCTTGGTTGTGCCCGATGCTAGGATCCGTGAGTCCGTCTCGCCCGATCCCTAAACTGCCTCAGCTATGCCCGACGCCAAGATCCGCGAGTCTATCTCGCCCGATCCCTAAAGCGCCTCATTGCGCTTGCGACGCGCTAGGATCCATGAGTCCATCTCGCCCGATCCTAAACCACCTCGGTGCGCGCCGACGCCAGATCCGCGAGTCCATCTCGCCCGATCCCTAAAACGCGCCTCGCTTTGCGTCGACGCTTGAGATCTGCGAGTCCGTTTCGCCCGATCCCTAAACCGCCTCGGTTGCGCCCGACGCCAGGATCTGCGAGTCCGTCTCGCCCGATCCCTAAACCGCCTCGGCTGCACCCGACGCTAGGATTCGCGAGTCCATCTCGCCCAACCCCTAAACCGCCTTGGCTGTGCTCGACGCCAGGATCCGTGAGTCCGTCTCGCTCGATCCCTAAACCGCCTCCGCTGCACCCGACGCCAGGATCCGCGAGTCCATCTCGCCCGATCCCTAAACCGCCTCGGTTGCGCCCGATGCCAAGATCCGCGAGTCCATCTCGCCCGATCCCTAAACCGCCTCGCCTGCGCCCGACGCTAGGATCCGCGAGTCCATTTTGCCCGATCCCTAAACCGCCTCGGTTGCGCCCGATGCCAGGATCCGCGAGTCTGTCTCGCCCGATCCCTAAACCGCCTCGGCTGCGCCCGATGCCAGGATCCGCAAGTCCGTCTTGCCCGATCCCTAAAAATGCCCTCTAACAAAACCCCCCAGGCGATTCTACTTGAATCGCCCGAGGGCTCGAGGGCTGCACCCGCGGGTGCGTTCGTGCGCACCCACTGTCAAACAAAAAATTCCCCCGCTGACAAGACAAAATACCCCCTAGACGATTCTCAGCCGAACCGCCCAGGGGCACGGGGGCTACACCCGCGGTTTGGCTCGCACGTACCCACCGTCAAAACAAAAATCTCCCAGACGATTCTACCTGAATCACCCGAGGGCTCGGGGGCTCCTGTTGGGTTCATGAACCCAGGGTCCCTCGTGGACCAGCTTCCCAACAAAAGCTCGGCCCAGCAGATGACGTTGTGAATGACGCGCAACTCCTGGGCCAACCCAAAACTAGCTAAAATGATAGGCCAGAAGAGCGATCCAGTCTCCAACCGGAAGGCCTGGCCAAGGAGAAACAGCGCTCGCTTCCGACTCTGGCCCGCCTCTCCGACCAGAAGGCCTCCCTTCCAACTTTGGCCCACCTCTCCGACCGGAAGGCCTGGCCAAGGAGGAACAACGCTCGCTTCTGACTTCAGCCCGCCTCTCCGACCGGAAGTCCTGGCCCATGCCGCTTCTGACTCTGACCCACGTCTCCGACTGGGGGTGCACCAAACCTTAGCTTACAACTCTTCTCCGACTAGCGCAGTCGGAGCCGGTCGGGGACGCCCGCTCAGTGAGGACCAAGAAACGGGCGGAGCAATTAAAGAAGGACGCTCAAGTCAATCGCAATACCAAGGACCGTCCCCTGTACACCTGTAGGACAGTACCGACAGGGCATGGCAGAAGGGCACCCTGCAACCTTCCAGGCATGTCAGAACCCAAGCAGTGTTGTGGGCACTGACATTTTGCCCTATAGTGTTATGGGCGCCATCAATTCCCATACCAGGCGAACACGGTAAGACTCTCCACATGTCTCTAGGCATCAACAGTGTTGTGGGTGCCATCCTTTACCATACATGGTAAATGACGGTAAAACCTCCCACATGCGTTTTACATTAACAATATTGTGGGCGCCCACAATCACCTTGTACCCGACGGTGTGAGCAACAAGACTTATCAGCATACGTACTCTCTCTCTATCTCGCTTGTAAGGCCGTCCCCTTCATCTATAAAAGGGGATGCGCTCTCTCCCAACAAATGGGGCTCTCGATCGATTATTCAACACATAATAACAGAACCACTAGGTTCAAACCTCGAGCACACGCTCGAATACTCAACACACGTAGGAGCTCCCATCACTCCCGGCCCTTCAGTCCGAAGTCCGACCGGACCTCTTACACCCCCCATCTTTCTCCCTCTCGTTTGTAACCCCACAGCAAACTTCGAGCACCTAGGCTCAGGAATAAAGTCATCAATCGACTCAAACTGGACGTAGGGCACGTTGCCTAAACCAGTATAAACCCTATGTCATTGAGTGCTAGGCCACATCCAATAACAACGTACGACAAAACTACAAATATTTACGTGTTGATCACTTTCTGCACCGACAAGTCCTGTATGTATTTTGCCATGCATTGTTGTTGTCAGTATGGTGTGGTTAACCCCATATAAGGCTAACCATATGAAAGTGCATCTAGCCCTTTAGTGGGTTTTGGATGATTAAATGACAATGTGATTAAAGGTCTAACCCGTTTGCTTAGTGTGGACAGATATTAGGTTGTCTCATAGGTATTTAATGAAAGCCAAAATGATGTATTGTTGAAAATAATCTAGTTCAAACACAAGACAATAATGCAAATATAATTCATGCAAGGCTTATTCATTGTGGGATTTCGATGACTCATATGAAAGCAAGCACGTTGAAAGACAATTAATAAGACATGAGGGATTGCATATGGAATGGTCTCACCTTTTGAAGCTTGCTAAATCAAAGACAAGTATACAAATGAATTTAATGAATGATTCGACACCAAGTGTGACTAGATGGATTGAGATGGTGAAGATAGTAAGGAAAGACTTCGAGGTACTAAGCAAGGGTGAAGGGCAAGCAACGGCTTGGCGACCGAGGAACCTAGCTAGGGTGAAGAAGAAAGTACTTGCATTTAGTCAAGGCAACAATCAACCATGTTGGTCATATTGAAGTGGAGGATCAAATTCTAGATGACTTTACAAAAGGATGACTTGATACCTTTGAAGCAAACTCTCATTTATTGGAAGGAATCAAGTCAAATGCTCAAGATGGCTATGCTCAAGGAGAAAATCAAATTGACATGATTGTCACCCTCACTTGTCGAAGATTGAAAGCTATGGCAATCGGTTTCAAGGATTTCAACTCAAGCGCTTCCAACTCCGCTTTCTTTTGATCTTAAGTTGATAGATGACTATTCATAAGTGCTCAAGCCAACCCATGTGAGGTTTGAGTGTTTGAGAGACAAAGGAGCTAACTTGTTCTTGCTGGCCGGACGTGTCCGGTATTTGCCCTACAACGGTAAATTCTGTTGTTCTTGGTTTGGCTCGTCGGGAGTTCCGGGGGTACGTCTCGCGCGACACCGACATAGTGACCATTGGGGCGGTACGACCAATACCGGACGTGTTCGGTATTGCTACCGAACGGCTAGTTTTTCAAAGGGGCTATAAATACCCCTTAGCCTCTACCTTTGGAGGCTGTTGATTCTGCTGACATTCTCTCATGTTTTTTTAGCCTTAAGAACACTCCCCAACCCTCTCTTAGTGAGTGATTGATTCAAACTTGCAAAATCCATTTTGTGGGTTGAGTGAGATTCAACTTGAGAGCAAGCCACCCTTGAGCACTTGTGCATATTTGTCGATCTCGTGTTTTGCATTTGTTACTCTTGGATTTTTCGGTCCTAGACAGCTAGGCGTTGCTGGAGAGCACCCAAGAGCTTGTGGTGTGCCTCGGGAAGTTTGTAACGGTTCGATTCCACCGCCGCAAGGGAAAGGGATCATCTAGTGGCAGGAGGAAAAGGAGTTGGAAAAGACTCTGGCTAGAGTGGCCTTCGTGGTCCTCTAGAGCTGACCTTTTTTGGGTCGCTCGCAGCCCCCTCAACGGAGAGTAGGTCTCGACAGAGGCCGAACTTCGGTAAAACAATTCTTGTGTCTCAATCTCTCTTTTCAGTTGGCATTTGTGATCTACGTGCGTTGCTTGAGCTTGTTGACAGGTCACTAGTAGGTGTCAGCAACGTGGTTTGAAAAGAGAAATCGATCGGATCTAATCGAGGGCTGATCCGGCAACCCCGTGTATACCGGACGCGTCCGGTATCGATACCGGACATGTCCGGTATTTGGAGCCTGCGCTGAATTTGTTTATTCACTACTCTAACTTTGTGTTGCAGGGTTGTAGCTTCTAGATATATTCTTTATACCTTGTATTCTATGTTGGCTAACTCGTGAGGGATTTATTTCTCTGATTTGGAGTTTCCAAGTTTTTAGAAGCTCCAACACTAATCGTTTCCGTATTTTAAAGGGTTGAATTTTAGAAATGCCAATTCACCCCCTCTAGACGGCATCCTCGGTCCTTTCACCATACCATAAAGTACCATCTACAAGTAGAGCGGTGTCATCCGCAAATCATAGAGAACATATGAGGCAACGGGATAGGCATTGTATGCACAAATTTATAAACGAAAAAATAATAAAAATTACTAAATAAGCATTGTGGACCCTTTCAACAAAAAGAAACTAGAGACAAATAAAACATTTTGACAGATAGGCACTTAAGCACTAAAATGTACTTTTCAGCTGCCAAGTATTGTGTACATATGTCCTATTTGCAACTCAAAACACATTAGTAATGTTGGTGGACATAAGACATTCAATCCACGAACACTGCTTGTATACCTGTCCGTGAATATTCACAATCCACACCCAAATCCACATCCACGCTGTTTGGGTAGGGTATGTGTCGGTGTTTTGGAACCGGGGGTCCCTCAACCAACGAGTGAATTTGTGCTGCGTGCCCCTAATCTCGGATGGTGGCGCAAAGAGACACAAGGTTTATACTGGTTCAGGCAATCGAGGCCCTACGTCCAGTCCGAGAGATCGATCTTGTATTCCTTGCACCGGAGTGCTCGTAGTAGGGGTTACAAGCTAGGTGAGAGAGGAACTAGCCCCTGTGTCTCGGCGAGAGTGTGGTGCGGGCTGCTTGAGGCGTTGTTCCCAAGCAGCGTAGGAGTGCGTGGTTCTATCGACGTGTTCGTCTTTTGGCCTCCCCAGAATGGCTGATCCCTCCCTTTTATACTCTAAGGAGGACCGGGACCGTGCATGTGGTGCTACATAGCGCTTCAGTAAATGGGGTGGCGGTCCGAGCCTCGTAGTCGGCCTTTGTTGTGGTATGGTCGATGGAGTGGCCCGTCCTTGTCGCGCGGAAGTGACATGCTTTGGTCATACTCGGTCTTGTGCGTCGTGGAGCTCCAGACGGCTTGATGCGGGGACATGGCGGGCGACGTGTCTTGGTCGCCGATGTAATGACGTCGTAGGGAGCAGCGGCTCTGCAGATGCCGAGGCCGAGCCATCGTGGGGGGCTTCGGTGGTCATGGACCCTTAGGTCGCCGAGCCGTGAAGCAAACTGTCGAGGCCTTGGGGGAGTTATTGGCCCCTGGTGCGATTCCGAGGCCCTGAGAGCCTGAGACGTGGCTCCCCATGCTGCGTTGTCCTTGGAGCAGGAGTTGGCAAGCCAAAGTGAGGCATGGGCGTCAACCCATGTGCACGGTGGTTAATCTGATGGCGGGTAACCCCCGCCAGGCCCCGCCTCTGTCCCCATCGGCCATTCTCTTTGTCTTGTCTGCGGGCATGCGGTGTTGTCGAGGGCAGCAGTTATTATTGAGTTGATGCGACACGACGTTTTGCGGAGGGACGGGAGAAGGAAGAGGTAGCGAGTGTTGCCGAGCCCGCCTTCTTGCGCGAGACGGAGGGTCGGTGGCCTCGGCCGAGGCCTTTGGCGGGGAATCGACCGAGGCCCAGCGGTGAGGGGGCCTCGGGCGAATCGGAGAATCGGCTGAGGTCCAGCGGTGATGAGGCCTCGGGCGAAGTCGGAGAATCGGCCGAGGCTCAGCAGTGATGGGGCCTCGGCGAGTCGGAGAATCGGCCGAGGCCGCAGCGTTTAATTTGGTTTCGATCTTCTGAAATCTAAGCAGTCGTTTTTTGGATCTTGCTTAGGGTACCCCTTCTCATGGTATCCGACAGTATGACTAAAAAATATACCCGTTTAAATTTGGGTACGGGTCGGGGATACCCACTCCCAAACAGGCTAATACCCTCACCCAGTGATTATAGACCTGTGTGCCATTATAAAAGATCGAAATTCTCTGTGTGCCTCTGAAAAAATTCAGCGGTCTTCAGCGCCACTACTCCAACTTTTTTGGGTCCTCCATGCCACTTCTGTCAGTTCAGGCTCTAACGCCATCAAACTGCAGGTGTGAAAAGATGAAAATGCCCTTAAGTTCAAATATGTTATTAATTTTTTTTGAGCATCTTAATGACTTCAAATGAAAAAACTCAAAACTAGAAAGTTGTAGATCTCGTCGAGATCTATAATTTTCATATAAAATTTATTTTCATTTAATTCCGTAAAAAAAATATGATGATTTTTCTAAGATATATTAATCATATCAAATCATATTTTTTTACGGAATTAAATAAAAATAATTTTTATATGAAAATTATAGATCTCGACGAGATCTACAACTTTCTAGTTTTGAGTTTTTTTATTTGAAGTCCTTAAGATGCTAAAAAAATTAATAACATATTTGAACTTCAGGGCATTTTCGTCTTTTCACACCTGCAGTTTGACGGCGTTAGAGCCTGAACTGACGGAAGTGGCATGGAGGATCCGAAAAAGTTGGAGTAGTGGCGTTGAAGACCGTTGAATTTTTCCAGGGACACACAGGGAATTTCGATCTTTTATAATGACACACAGGAAAAAGTCTCGTGATTTTACCCATTCATGTTAGGGCCCACCATGTGACTCCCTCCGGTGGGCTCGTGGTCGCCGCGTGGTCGCAAGGATTAAAACCACCTGCCGACGGTGAGCCGTGCGGAGACAGTGGTTACCGCGGGCGATGAGCATCTCATTTGCACTCATCCAAATTATCCAATTATCCATTGGTTATGGGGCAAATGAATATGAATAATTCTGGGGAGGGTATCAATCGGATAGAAGAGAAATGGGTTTTTGGGTACAGATAAACATGGATATGTCCAAACCCTCCCTAACGACAGGTATAACTACTTGTCGATCGAAATGAATGTAGGAGGCAATGGGATAGCGTAAAACATGTTATCCTCGTTCGTGAAACAGAACCAGGGCAATGTGTTAAGCTTGGACTACGTTAACTCATGCTACTGCAAAAAGGATGTCCTTCGTGCCATTTACTATACAACGATACAATAATATGCAAACATTATCTTTGCCAGCCAATAGCCCAATACAACACATGTATTGCGGCGAATCTAGGATTTGAACTTATCTGTATCGAGCAAATATTCTAATATATCATTATGTAAGATATGTAAGGTCCGGTGAACAATTTGATAAACTACTGTATAAAATTTATAAATTTATAAAACCCTCGCAATCTGTTATATATATACAAGTATATATAATAGATAATAAATTAGCTAAATGCACGAAAATATACTTAAAAGATCTCACGATATCTGAAAATCACAACGCCTCAACGATCTGCCAAACACAATCAGTATTTTTTCTCGTAAAAAAAGGTCGTTTTTTTTCCCGGAGGAAGGGGCAAACGCTAGGCAACATGTCCTCATCAGCAAATAGGCCTGGCCAAATTTAACTGAGAACCGAAAACTGAACTGAAACCAAAAGAACCGGAACCGAATGATTCAGTTATTAGTTCGGTCCGTGTTTCCTGGGAACTGAAATTAGTCAGGTTAATTCGGTTTTCTGTCTCGATTAACTTTTTTTTAGCAGAAGCAGACCTTTATTTATCTTCATAAAAAGTACAAACGGCATCAGCGGAGAAATAAACCAAACATGTCTACCATAATCATACTATAATCAATATAAATACTACTTCTAGCTAAATTATGGGCATCGACATTTGATTGCCTCCCTTTATGGACAAAATCAACAAAATTAAACTCGCGTGATCTAGCTCTGATCTCCTGGACTACATGTCCATATGAGCTCATGCTCCCTTCTTGGATGCTCTTGATAACTCTGGCGTTGTCATACACTAATCTAAAATCACGCAGAACCAACTCGCTAGCAAGCGCGAGACCTTCTTGTAAACCGAGATGATGAAAGAGGCCCATCAACAAATGTCTAAGCGCAAGCTCAAGTAAACGATAGAACCATTGTCTCTTTCCATCCCTCGATCACCCACATCCATCCCCGTGCTCGACGGCCCTTCACGGCTTCACGCTCGGCAGGGCCGGGAGATCGAGCCACAGCCGGCCGCCCCTCTGCCTGGACTCAGGAGGAAGAGCCGGCAAGCCGCCCATCTGCCTCCGTGTCGACGAAATCTGGTCGGCAGTCTACCGAGGGGTATACCCACGGTAGTAGATGAATCGGTGGAGGTGCGCGTGATACGAACCAGATGGTAACAGAGACACAAGACACAAGATTTATACAGGTTCAGGCCGTCAGCTTGACGTAACACCCTACATCCTGTGCTCTGTTTTTTTATTAATTCTGTATCAGATTCGATATATCGTCTAGGAGACCCCTGCCTCTCCTTATATACTCTGGAGGGGTAGGGTTACAAGGAAAATATCCTATGTGGTATTATACGGTAAATCACATCTTCATGTAGTCTTACGGTGCACGCCTTGATCTTGTGGGCTGGGCTACCTTTAGGGCGTGGCCCATGTCTTGTCTTGTGGGTACCAGGGGCCATACCCTCACAGCTGGTTCTCGAGCGCCTTGTATCCTTTGAGCAACGCTGTCTTAAACAAGTCCGAGCAGTTTATCGTGAAGCCGATCAGTTTAACTAGTGATCCGAGCGGTGGAAGTCGAAGCCGACCAGTTTAACTGGTGAACTGAGCGGTAAAAGTCGAAGCCGACCAGTTTAACTGGTGAACAGATCTCGGACTTAGCCAAGTAAAGCTTGACAGAAAGATGTAAGGGGTTCAAGATAAAAAATTTAAAATTCTCCACCTTAGGCGAAGCGTAGCCACTTAGACTCTATTTGCGAGGAATCATCCATGATTTAGTCAATAAGGAGGGTAAATCAAGAAAAAAGCACTACATTCACCGCTAGGTGGAGTGTAGCCACTTAGTCCCCGAGCCTGCTGAAAGATGAAGAAATAAATCTTGTAGCAGGGTCAAAGAAAATAAGCCTGAAAGCTTGCCAACGTCATCTGTCATGTGCATATCAAAGTCCTAGACGTGCTACCCAAGATCAGCACCCTGATCCGAACAGTATGAAGCAAGTTGATAGCACGCCGATGAGACGTAGCAAGATCCGATCACCAAGGGAGTCTCCAGCTTAGCTGACGACTCTTGCACGAAGGATCTGAATGCCGAGGAGTCCCCAGCTTAGCTGACGACGCTTACATGAAGAATTCGAACGTCGAGGAATCCCTAGCTTAGCTGGTGAGCCCCCAGCGTGGCGGACGATGAAACAACGAACAATCCGACCAGTTGGTTGACGAAGAATCGAGCACCGAGCAGTCCAACCAACTGGTCGGTGATGAAGTGAGCGCCGAGCAATCTACCAACAGCGCCGAGCAGTCCGACCAACCGGTCGAGCCTAACGATCCGACCAGTTGGTCGGCGGTGAAGTCCGAGTGCCAGGTGATGCGACCACCCGGACGATGATCCTCTTGTCCATCTCGACTGATCTAGTCTCCGAGCGTAAAAATAAGTTCGTCGACTGAACCTGGCCTCTGTAATATAAATATGTAGAATGGGTAGTGAATGATAAAAAAATATATGAACAACATATGCGACATTATGTTCGTTTTTTTTGTATAAAGTGTTCAAATTTAAAATATAAACGGAGTCCGACCAGTTGGTTCTTTATCGAGTCACCAGCCCTAGCTAGCCCATACCCCATGGCGTTCTGCCCATGCACGCTTAAGGGTACAGGCGTCGCCGAGGAGCCGCTACTGACCGCCCATGATGCAGAGCGCTACTGCCCATGCATGTTTAGGGAGAAATCGGGAACAGGGCCGTCTCTGGATAACACAAGTGAGAACGTGACTGGTAGGCAAGTTTATGGAGAATCTATTCAAGATACTGCATTATGTAGCATCTTAAACACGGAGATATTAAACGTGGAGATATTTAATTATGGAGAATAACCGGAGAAATAATAATTGGAGAAGCATGGCTAAAACTTGGAGAAAATAATTGGAGAAAGTTGTATTAAATGCAGATATAGGAGAGGTACTTATCTTTAGTCATAATGTCTGATCGGCGTCATATGATGTTATCTGGTCGGCGTCGACGAAATTGCCCGGCCCTCGAACTTTCCAGCCTGTCGTCATGGCGGCGGTCGCGGTCGTCATAGCGTCGTTCTACGTGGCGATCATCATTGCGACGCGGTAGGCGGTCGGAGCGAGTAGTCCGGGCGACGTCGTCCTTCTGCCGCTGGTCGGCCTTAGGCAGATCAGATACGGAGAGATCGTTGTTGTAGCCGCATTTAATCTGGTCGGAGAGACGATGCAACATGGCACTTTAATAGCCGGCGGAGTGGAGTAATCGGCGTATATAATATCCAGCTCGCGTCTACGCAGAGGAGTTGTAGTCATAGTTGTAGTCGAGGGCGAGGTCTGATAAGTCGTGATGGAAGACGAGGATGATCGCTGCTGTGAATAACCATAGAAGCGTGTGCAGATACACATAGACATGTTTGGAAGAAAGGAACAGGACTTAGCTTGTCAACAAGCCACCGGGCGTGCTTGTGCTTGCGACCTCCATGCATGCATGCTGAGCGTGTATATATATACTCCCGTATATACAAGCCAATTAATGCATAGCACTTTACATCCTCCTTTGTTGCTTGAGGTTGTGCGACGGTTCCTACGCAAACGTCGCTTGACGCTTCCACTGATGGCATGAACAGGAGCGCCGTGCGTCGATCCTGATTGGTCGGTATTGTACAAGGCACGGAGGCACGCCGTCGAACGTCGAGAGAAGGGCGTCGCTTGACTCAGCACCTCGTCGCGAGCTGCCATAGATTGCCCCAGGACGTAGAATCCCGTCGTAGGCCGGCAGGAATACCGCAAGACGCCAAGTTGCTGCCAATGCCGTTGGTGAAGAAATTCCCATCTGATTCACTGTAGAATTAGCACGCACACCTCCTACCTAGCGCGCCACTGTCAACGAAATCTGGTCGACAGTCTACCGAGTGGTATACCCATAATAGTAGATGAATCGATGGAGGTGCGCATGATACGAACCAGATAGTAACAGAGACACCAGACATAAGATTTATACAGGTTCATGCCGTCAGCTTGACGTAACACACTACATCTTGTGCTCTGTTATTTTGTATTAATTGTGTATCAGATTCGATATATCGTTTAGGAGGGTCTCTATCTCTCCTTATATACTCGGAGGAGTAGGATTAAAAAAAATATCTTATTTAATATCATATAATAAATCATATCTTTTGCTATGCACGTTTCGATCCTATGGGCCGAGCGAGCTTTAGATGCGACCCGTGTCTTATCTCGTGTACCTGTGGCCATGCCCCCACGCTCCGCCCGCCCGAGTCCGTCACCACCGCTGCTTTCTGTGCTTGCCTGAAACTCGCCACAGTAGTACTGCTACACCTGGGCTTCTGGAGTACTCTCAGCCCATGGGTCGACCCATTCTATGAGGCCCAGCCCAGTTTATTTGCGCGCCCCCAATATGGTGATATACCAGCCTAGCCCCAGCCCGTATCGCTTCCACCGATAAACCCTAACCCAAGCATCCTGCCACGCCGCCGACGCCGCCGTTGCCGACGCCTTGTGGCCTCCAGTCCTTGCTTGCCACCCTCCTTCCGCTTGCGCTGCTGTGGGGGTCGCTGGAGAGAATGGAGAAGGGGAAGAAATCGAAGGAGAAGGAGGTGGAGAAGAAACCGGTGGACATTCTCGCGGGGTCCGACGAGGACTCCGACGGCGGGGAGGAGGACCTCTCCAAGATCCAGATCAACGAGGAGTATGCGCGCCGCTTCGAGCACAACAAGCGGCGGGAGGCGCTGCAGCGCCTCGAGGAGCGCAGGAAGCAGGGCCTGGTCCCCGCCTCTGACGACGACGAGTCGGAGTCGGAGTCCGAGTCGTCTGAGGACGAGGACGAGGAGGCCACCATTGCTTCGCGCCTCGTCGACCGCCGCGTGTTCGAGGTGATCCGCCGCATCCGCAGCGGCGACCCCCGCATCCTCGACAAGGACGCCAAGGTCTACACGGAGTCGGAGGAGGAGGGCGGCGAAGAAGCTGAGGACGCCGAGAAGGAAGAAGAGTCCAAGCAGGAGAAGAAAAAGGCCAAGAAGGAGAAGCCTCTGTACCTCAAGGACGTCAATGCCCGCCACCTGCTCGAGGAGGGCCCCGAGTTCGCAGCGCAGTCCAGCCGGAGCAGCAGCAAGTTCGAGAGGATCGCCTATGACGAGCAGCAGAAGAAGGGATTGGAGGCTTTCCTTGAGGCACAGAAAGAAGTATTAGGCGATGGCGACGACGACGATGATTTGTTCCAGGTGAAGCCCAAGGCTAGAGCAGGGGCTGATGACGAAGCGGAAGAGGATGAGGAGGAGAAGCAGACCAAGGAGCTTGCTAGTGAGGTCTTTGGGAAGGATGAGGAGCTGGATGAGAACGAGAAGTTCTTGAAGGAATTTTTCCTTAAGAGGCCGTACCTTGAGGCAGAGAAGAGGAAGTCCTATCTGGATGATATCCAGGAATTGTCAGATGAGGAGGAGCTCGAGATTCAGGAAGAATATGAACATGGTTATAATTACCGGCATGAGGAGGCCATGGCATCAGGGGCAGTGGTGGCAGACCGGGTAATGGGACATTCAAGAGTTGTTGAGGGGTCGGTGAGGAAGAAGGAGAGCAGCAGGAAGCAGCAGCGCAAGAGCAAAGAGGAGAGGATGGCCCGTATTAAGCAAGAGCAGGCAGAGGAGCTGAAGCATCTCAAGAATTTGAAGAAAAAAGAGATTGCAGAGAAGCTTGAAAGGATCCGAATGATTGCTGGGATTGAAGGTGATGCTGCTTGTAAGCTTGGTGCTGATGACTTGGAGGAGGATTTTGATCCAGAGGATTATGACAAGAAAATGCAGGAGATGTTTGATGACAGTTACTATGAGGCTGATGATGTTGATCCTGAGTTTGGAAGTGGTGGTGAGGAGAAGCCGGATTTTGACAAAGAAGACGAATTGCTTGGGCTTCCTAAGTGCTGGGCTAGTGACCAGTCAAAGGAAGAGTCTACTGCCACTGATGCGAAAGGTGCAAATGGGAAGATCTCTCTCAAAGACAAGGTGGAGCTTGAGAAAGAGATGGAAGAGTACTACAAGTTAGACTATGAGGACACTATTGGAGATATCAAGACTCGGTTCAAGTATAAACAGGTTAAGCCCAACAGTTTTGGTCTGAGTGCCTATGATATATTGACAGTAGATGACAAGGATTTGAACCAGTATGTTTCCATTAAGAAGCTAGCTCCTTACAGAGAGGATGAATGGAAGGTTACACATCATAAGAGGCAGAGCAAGGATTTGATCCTTGGAGGCCAGAAGAAGGAAGGGAAGAAGGACAAATCTGGCAAGAAATCTAGGTCTGAGGAAGGCGGCCCAAGTTCTTCAAAAGCAGAGAAAGACAGGCTGACAAATGGGCAAGAGTCAACAGATGACAAGAAAAAGACTACCAGAAGTGAAAGAAGGAAGCGTCGTAAGGCTGACCTAAAGATATCCGATGATCGATTAGCGGCATTTGGAAAGACAAATTCGAAGCGTCACAAGAGCCATTGACTTTTTGAGATTCATCAAAGTACATCTGGGGAATTTTGCTGTTCTTTTTATGCATTATGGAGCAGTGAAAGTCTTAGGTTTAGCAGTCCTTGCTTCTATTTTGGGAGATGCAAAACTAGTGTTGTCCTAGTAGAAACATCTGTTTCTCTGAGAATTTTGCAGACATTGTGTTGTGCACCTCCTTTCGTAGACCATATATAATGTAATTTCCCTGCAATTCGCTGTATACTCTGTTTTGTATTACTTTGCTTTTAATTTTTCTTGTTTCTTTCGTGGATGGTCAGGTTATCCACTTATCCTGGTGATGAATTGGAATATGATCTCATATCCCTGTTGCGCTTGCCTCATAATAATGTCGCTATTATTGTGAATAAATATGTGCCATTTCAATGCATCTAGGTAATTATAATATTTCATCCAGAGAGAAATATGACAATATTGCATATTGCAAGTAGCCATTCAAAGTACAGCAACTTCTTTTCATATTCAGAAAAGCCAGTTTGATAATATGCTGTTAGTATATTAGAACACTCAACCTAAAAACACTGAAACATTTGGTCTAAAATCTATTTTTTTTTTATATATTATTTTAGCCTTGAGTTATGTGGCAGTACTCCATGGGATAAAGGTATTCTTTTATACGATTAACTTCAAGTTTGTAACTAGCAAGTGTGTTGAATAGACTAAATTTGAAGTAACCAGTCTTAATTCGATCTATGAATGACCTCCCAGTAATTTGGGTTTAGGGTTTAGGTCGATCTTTATAGTTGAAGTATGCAAAGCAAAACACACCATGTTGGTTGGTTGATTGATTCATTGCTATTGTGAGCTGAGTGTCTTGAACTTGACCTGGCACTTTTTCAAGAGAAATAATAAAATTGTATACTGTGGAGCAATATCGTTATTGTTGATTGTTCACTGACTTATTTCACCAAGAGAACTATTAGTATTTTTCCAAATTACCCGTGACCAAACGTTACCTCCTTATTACATCCAAATTACTCAGGACCAAGAATTACCTCCAAATATCCAACTTTTCAGCAGTTTGTGTTTTATGTATGGTCAATTGTTTGTTTTGTTCTTGCTAAGCGTAAGCTTATTTTCTGTTGGAATGCAGATTCTACATCCGGATGCAAAGTGACAGGCTTCAAAAGATGCACTCTGTTAGCTGCTGATTCTGTGACTGCCCAACAATACACTGACTTGAGTTTCACAGCTACTATGCTGGCCTGCTGGGTACCTAACGAATTGTGCATCTGGAGGGAGTTGCATTGTACTCCAGTATATAAGGTATATTCATGCCTTTCATCTCAACCATTTTTTTTCTCCTTCCTCCATTATCAGAAACCTCTATTTTGTGCTGCTATAATTTTTTTAAGTAATTGACTGGTTAAAAAGGAAAAACATTGGTGTTTGATAGGAATCAGATAATTTAAATGTGAAAGAAAATGACATGTGTATAGATTGCAACTCTCTTTAGATGGGGATAACATGAGAGAGAGCAAGGTACCCCAGCAGCAAGATGGTGATGCCCTGTTCAATAATCCAGTCACTCAGAATACTTAATTCGTTTTGATAGATATGCATATCTCGCGTGGTTGGTTTGACACTTTGAATTTTCCATTGCTTTACGACAAACAATAAAGTGTGCCTAATTCTTCTATTTTTTTCATCCCATTTACTAGACTGTCTATCCCACCAGCGGAGCGTCCCGATCCGGTGCTCCTGTGGCTGGATCCCCATGCCTAACATTTTTTTATACAAGCTTCACTGAGATATTGCTGCTAACAAGGGTGGTTGCATAGTGAGAATGTTCAGTGCTGTTGGTTCTGAAGGTGGTACAGTAAGCTCACGAGTCTTTCCATCGTTCTCAAACTGATATTTTCAGGTACATACTGCAAGAAAAATTAAAATACATTCTAGGAGCACTAATCATTTGTGGTAGTTGTGCAGATAAATTCCACTTGCTTTCCATAATGTTCTATTTTTTAGGTCTAGGAGAAACACATTAACTGAATTTAAACTTAAAGGGTTGTCTGGTTGGTCCACTTTTTACTCATCTTTTGGTGTGGCATGTCCAGATGCCCTGCACTTGACTTATCTTACATGCCTCTCTTGTTGCTGCTCATTACATGGATATATCAAGATGCCTGTTTATGTCATGATTCGAGTTCTTTTTAGCCATACGATTAGCATGGATGCTATTAGGTTACCTTTTATGATGTGTTTGTAGTACCTGTGTTCTGAGCCATATGATTAGCATGGATGCTATTAGCATGGTGTCTATAACTATCAATTCTCTGCCTCTTACCTTAAGATTCTCAAACACTTTAAGGTATCCTGTCCATCCTGTTTAATCCCTTTAATATTATGTTGCACTTCATATTCTAACCATTTTTTTTTTGTTCTCAGCTTGGTTTCAAAACTATATATTATTGATGCCCTTATTCCTGTCACTTAGTTACCACGGTTTTACTTTCTCTATTATTGCAATGGATCTAATGATTCATTTCTGCAGCTCAATGTGCTGTAGGCCTTGTGCAGATGAAACACCTGGGGGAGCAAAGGACTTTTCTATCTTCCTGGTTTGTTTAAGCTCCTGCACAAATGCCATCCCTCCCCTTTTGCCTCATTTGTTTTTTAATTGATCCCTACCCTTTGAGCAGTAAAGGATATTGGTTCATTGATTTACATTGGTGTCCTTTCAAGGAAAAAATATGTTGTTGCTGGAGCACCTTTTCGAATTTACCTGTCTCTCATATATGTTAGCCATATATAAGCTAGCCCTTGCTTATTACCTTGGTTGTATTGTGTGTTACTGAAGGTGCCTAATTCTTATATACTCCGTGATGATTTTCATCTCCTTGTCTTCAAACTGTCATGGCTGCAGATTCATATACATCATATATGTGAAACAACACTAATCCATTTGGTGATGCTTACAGCTTGTCTTTTCTGTTTGCAAAATTAAAGTGCGAGATCAGGGAAGACATCTTGACGTCCATGATGATGATTTCTGTGTTATGTGTGAGACTAGGGCAGAGGAAACTATTGATCACTTATTTTTCACCTGGCCCTTTGCAAACCAGTGTTGGGCTTCACTTAACTTTGTTTGGGATCATTCACTAAACCTCCAGGATCGATTCAAGCCAGGCAGGCGCATGGACACAGTTTCTTCACTGAAGCTTCGATGATAGCTGCATGGGAAATATGAAAAATGCGAAATGATAAAGTGTTGAAAGAAGAGTGCCGAGTCATGCCACATGGCTTTGTAATTTCAAAAATCAATGCCTTGTACAGTCGGTTAGATTCAAGGCTGACCTTAGGTCAGATTTTTGCTTTTGGTTAGATGCTTTCAGTTAATTCCCTATGTAAGTTTCTTGGAACCTCTTTAAAATTTATAAAAAGTTCTTGACACTGTGGGGACCTACCCCAAAGTTTTTGCCGTAAAAAAAATTAAAGTGCGAGATTGAATCCCCAAATTAAAGTGCAAAATTAAATTGTCTTTTCTGTTTGCATGTCCATTTGGTGATGCTTACAGCATGTCTTTTCCTGAATGAGTAGGATAGAAATCCCCAAATCTTGTGAGATTGAATGTACGTTTATTTGAGGAAGTTTCTGATATGTGTTAGATCAGCTTGTATCAAGTTGAAAAATTTTACAGATTTGCAAATAACTGAAAGGAATTCCGGCTGTGTAATGAATTTGCACTGTTATTTTTTTTCTTTCTATTTTACAGATCTGCTCTACCTACAGATCCGCTCTACCCTGTTTGTTGTACTCTTAAATTACTGAACCAACTACTAAATAGCTATAGGAAATCATGTAGTAAACTACTAAACCCTGTTTGAATTGTGGCTAGCATCAGGGTGGATGATTAATTGAGAAATAGTGTTGGTAGGCTGCCACATCCATTTGAGCTGAATCTTTATGCAGAGTGGTGCATAAAAATCCATTTGTGCTTGCCTGTAAGAGATGTATACATGTTGTCACATCCTTATGTTTTTAATCAATTTAACCAGCTTATGTTACTTAGCTACCAGGATCTGTTTAATGAATTGCAGTAGCACAATCATGTTTTTGGGTACCGAGTTGTTCTATGTTTGAGAGGATGGTCTACAACTCTGCATGAAGCCATTTTTGTAGCGAGAAGTGCAATGTTAGCATAAAACAGTTAATCTTATTTCATTACTTGGGTCCTTTGAGAACAGGCTAGACACCCTGCAAATTCAGATAGCAATGCTTACTGACATGTCCTATCTAAAGATATGATTTGGTGTGGCCACGGCGCGGCCTCAGGGTGGCCACGTCGCCGGCTTTTCGCGGCCGTTCGATCGGCCGCGCGGACGGCCCAGATCGGGCGAGCCGCGGTTGTTTTACGAAAAACCCCTTTAAGTTTTCGGAAATCAACCCGCGCTCCAGACGTCATCTCAGAAATTTTTACAAAAAACACCTCGTATTATTTCCAAAACAACGCTCAGTACAGACCGGATGGGCACTGGTTTGTTTGCAAAAAAGACCTCCACTTTATCGAAAATCAACTCGCGCTCCCCAGACACTCTCACCGTTTTTTACGAAAACATCCTCAGATTTTTCTCAAATCAAAATACAGCCCAACTTTAATTATATCTTTTTTTTTCTCCAAAAAATACGTGTGGCCAGTGGACCGCGCGCATGGGCGCGCTCGAAAAACTAGTTTCACTACATTTGTGCAGGACAATAGTTACCTGGCATGTGTGAGTTGTTTGGTGTGAATTTGATGCTTCTGTGCACCCGTGAGTACATTTGTGCAGGACAATAGTTGGTCATGAGTCATCTCCAGTTAATCTTAGTTATGTTTAATTAATCTCAGTTCTGAACCTGACACAGTTGTATATGAACATGAGACTATTGTAGAACCTGAGACTATGATCCTTATCTGAAACTTCGCAGTGACATGTTCTGTCTGTTCATTTTGGTCCTTGTCTGTGTGACTGTGTGCATATTCTATCTCTGTCCATTTTCTGCATGCAGCGTGAATCTGCAGAGGTGCTGCTTGTGATCTCACACGTTTGAATGCTTAGTGTGTGAACCTGATGCTTGTGCGAAAGCTTCCTTGACATGTGAAGCCTTGCTTTGACCTTATGTATATATAGGAGATCGAGTATAATTTCATTCAGATATAATTTTAATCGGCCACATAGTTTATATGACATATTGGATCACGACATCTTGCATAGATTAACTGCTTCAGCTTGTCTTGGAAACAGTGAAATGAAATCTCCAACTGAGAGAGTCAGTTTCATTAAATTAAAATGTAATCACACGCGTATGGGCGCACGCAAATTACTAGTCCATAGCTAATACTCTCCTTGTGTTGTTTAACAATAAACATATTCCCTCCAGTTTCCTAAAAGATGTCGTTTTGGACAGCGACACGGTCTCTAAAGCATAACTTTGACTTCTTGTTTTTATAAAAATATTTATTGAAAAGTGACATATGTATATTTTTTCTGAAAGTATATTTCAAGACAAATCTATTCATATGGTTTTCACATTTCTAAACTTAACAAGATGTACTATCAGGATGCGTTCAGTTTGTTTATTGGCTTATGTATAGCTGTCGCATGTCACGATCTCTTCAAGTTTTTGTCATCACTACTATCAGGATGCGTTGCTGAAAATGTCGAAACATGTACGTTTTCCTTCCGGTTCTTTTCATCATTCTTGACAATTTTCTCTTGTTTTGCTCACAACAGCAATGGTACAGCAGGGCATATATATGCAAAAAGAAACAATAACCTGGTGATTGGTACTCAACAGTAATTATAAATCTGAATCCACCAAAGAAAAGAAAATTGCCGGTGCCATGGCAGATACTCCTACGCCATGATCATCCACCAGATGAAACTGAAGCCTACCAAGGACGAAGCGCCAGTCATGCTCAGGCGACGCGCCACGCTGCCTCCGTTGGCTGTTGGTTTGGTCACTGAGCAAGTGAACAGCAGCACAAAATTCAGGTAAGACTGGAATAGCCAAATTCAGGTACGATTGGACTAATATCTTTGTATTCTTTTTTTTATCAGAAAAGAGAAGATTGGAGTAAGAAAAAAAAATCTATGCTGTAATCTATCGTTAATGTCATTTGAATCAAGCATTGAACCTCTCTTTAGGTAACTGTGTGTAGTAGTAGCAGTTAGCTGTGAAGTGACAGCAGTACCTGAAGAAGAAGAAGCGCTGCCAGTGGAAGCTGAAGATGCAGCAGTACTGCCGCTAGTGGCTGCGCCTGCTAGAAAAATGAGATCGACGTCATTCAGGTTCAGCACCATCATAGTGTACAACTATATGTAATTATGTATTAATTAACTAGTGACACGAACTTAATTATGTATTAATTAACTATTGACACGAACTTATCATCTGAGATGTGATTAGATGAGCTGCAGAGATCTATCACACGATGACAGGTTATGATTTTGCTAGTAACAGCCCTTCGCTTGGAGGAATTTGTGAGAGAAAATCAGCCGTAAACCGTAAAATTCAGCCGTGAACAGTACTTCCTCCGTACCCGCCGAACGAGGCCAATGAGATCCGAATCTCTCCACATCGAGTTTTGTTTTGTACTTACAAAGATTACTTACCGTAATGTACTTGTGGGAAAGGTACTCATTCAATCATATGATGCTCTAGCTAGTAGCAGCAGTAGTAGTAGAAAGGAACACGACTGACGACGACACGCGATCTAGCTAGCTTACCTCCGGCGGCGCAGGCAGAGGCGTCGGTGGTGACGTTGCATCGCCTGGCGAGGATCAGGCCCTGCTCGGGCGCCACGCCGAACGCCTGCAGTGCGGCCCTGTTGAGCAGCATGGCGCACAGGCACGCCGTCTCGTTGGCCGCCGCCTCCCTGAGCGGGCCGCAGCAGGCCGCTGCGGGCGCCGCCGTGGACGTGGAGTTGAGGTACCCCGCGCACGGCACCAGCTTCGCCGCGCACGACGGCACCGCCTCGGAGCCGGAGCCGGACGTCCCCTGCGCGTATGCGGATGGAGCCAGCGCTAGGCAGGCCACGGCCACGGCCGCGGCGGCGGCCAGGAGACGGGCGGTGCTCTGCTGCATTGTGTGCTCTGTGCAGCTAGGCGAGTGACACTGAGGGAGTGATCGCTGCTGCGGGCGGGGTGCGCGAGATGCGGGTGGGAGTTTATGGCGGTGCGGTCGGCTGTGGCCTCGGGTCCGCCGGCCGGTTGGTGGCGTGCCAGCGAGGCGGCGGGGATGCGACGACGGGCGGGTGGTTGGCGGGACGCCCGTGGGCCGGAATCTTGCGCTGTCTGTCCGGGGCTGCGGCCGGCCGCCCGCATGGCTGGCCTGGCGCACGCACGCTCCCGGCCCCCTCTCCAGTGAGTGGTTGGATGCGGTGGGCCGCGAGCAGAACGTAATCCAGCCGTCCAGTGCCAAGCGTGTCGCGGCCTCGTACGCGCGGCACGTCGACAGCCAAGGCGTGAACTCACGTGGAAGACTCGTGTGATGCCGCCCAGTGAATTGCGCTGCGTATGTACGTTCATGTGCCAACTGAGACAAGCACGTTACACTTACAACGGCACTATCTGCTCTTCGTATTCCCTTGGGTCCGTTTTTTTTTCCTTGTCTAAATCACAGACACATGTCGTCACACATACACGCAAACACAATCATTCATTCACCGCACCCAATCATACCTCTGTGTATGGGCACATAAAGCCTGAATGGACCAACACGTTAAGGGCCTTTTTGGAACGTGGCATATCTCTTTTTTTTTTAATCAGAAACGTGGCATATCTAAAACACATGAATAGGAATTGCAAGTTATTTGCAGTCCTATAGGAAATGGAAATACAAGAAAGTCCTAGATACGCAACAGATATATATAGGAATTAGAAAGACAGATCGACACAAAGGAAAGTTTCCAAGAGGTCAGACCTGATAGTAGATTTTTCCCCTAAAATTTCCACAGATTTTTTTTTTTTTTTGTAGATTTGTACCAAAGGACCACATAAGAAAAAAATTCTATAAACTTGCAACAATCCTTTTATGTTCCAAAGAGGTCCAAAATGACGCCATTCATGAACTCGCATATAAATCTAGAAAAAAAAATACTGCATGGAACGTAAGACAATTACCAACAAAGCATGATGAGTTATAAAATTGACAAGGGCACGTTCGGATAACACGGAATCAAGCCCAGGAATTGATCCGGCCACGAACGTAGCTCTATTTTATACGTCAAAACAGCACCAGGAACAGTTCCGTCCAGGATTAAGCCTAAACGAACGGGCCCCAAAGAAGTTCCCTGGCATCATAACGGGCTCCATTGTTGCCTTTGGGTTTGGGCTATGACAATAGGACGGACCGTCCGGGAATGGGAAGGAGATCCACGATTGACCTTGATCGGAGGCGGCCCGGCCGGCATATCCGTCCGGACGGCCTGTCGGCCATTCACACACACATGATAGTATTGCAGGTATCACTGTTACGAATAATTGTGGGTTTATGACTCGCTACGTACACACGTGCCTCCTCGTGCTACATACGAGCCTTCTGCTATCGGAGTCTTTGTGGTTTGCCCATAAAGACTACCCTGCAGATATGATTTCCTCAAAAACAAAAAAGAGAAAAGAAAGAAAAAGATAGGCAGATAGACGTTAACGTATACGGTGATATATGTCCATCGATCTCCCATTAAGATAATGGCTGGCTTGAGGGAGGTGGCCTCCCCCAAATTCCACAAGCAGCGGCCAGCAGCTAGGAGCAGTGTTCGTTGAAGCAAGCAATGAAGCATCGCACCAACCAGCAGTAGTAGTGTACGTACGGACGCGGGACGCACTACCCTGCTAGCATAGACTAACACCATGCATTCACCATCACGTGCGTGTCTATTCTTCAGCAAATTAACGCGAGACCCCCGTTCAGACCCAACCACAAATGTAGGGGCATGCAATGGGTTGAAGTTGAACTGAAGGGGACACTTCCGGTTTTCTGTTCTCATCAGCGTTCAGCAATTCAGCATACAGAAGAGAGAGGCCCGCCCGGCCCCAACGTAACACTCGCTTTCTCTGTACTGTACTCTCTCTCTTAGAGCGTGTTTGGAGCGTTGGCCCGTCGGCCTGGCTGCGCCCCCCAGCTTGATGCAGTGCGCATGTTTGATGTCCATGGGCCATCTCCCAGCCTGGCTCCCCGGATGTATTTCGGTCCCTTTGGCCTGGCTCCAGGGAAACGCTCCCCCCCCCTTCGTTTTTCAAGGGCATGGCCGCGCGCGGCTCCTCTCGGGCGATTTGGGGGTGATTCCTCGCGGCAGCGGTTGGCTCGCGCGGGCTCGCACGGGAAGTGTGAAACCTCCGCGCGCGCTTCCGCTACCAATGAAATCCGCCGCCTTTATAAGCGTCCCCTCCCTCCTTTGAGCTACCCTCCTTCGTCTCCATTGCTTCTTCACCAAATCCCGTGAGAGACCGGCGGTGTGTTGAGGTGTGGTGTCCGGCGAGGCGGCGTTCTTCCCCGGCGGGCTTCCTCTCCGTTCCCCCGGCCCGGATCTGGTCGGACGCGGCGCCGCACCTTGCTCCTAGCTGGGACTCCGGGAGGCAGTCGTCTTCTTCCTTCATCTTCCTCGGTTCCGGTGGTGCGCATGGTGGTGCTGTGTACCGGATCTGCTTCCTCTCCGTCGGGATCTGCTTCTTCTTCGCCGTCTCGTCTTCTTCTTCTCCGTTGTTTGCTTCGCATTTGCTCCGTCGACCACCCCGAGGTGAAATCCACCCCCAATGGACCTACTCTTTGGTTTGGATGATGCTAGGGTTTCGTTGTATTTGTACAAGGTGTTGTCTTTGCGGCTTATCTGAGCTTTTGGTGCCGGTTGCTTTATTATGCGATGTTGGATTTAGGGTTTGCCTAGAACTGTTGATATTGTTCTTACTTCATTATGGTTTCATGTTGTTTGTTTACCTGTTATTATGGCCGATGATGATGTTCATTACACTAGGAGGCATGTTCTATCATGCAACCGTGCCTACTTTTGTTGTTGAATGATTACACATCCATGTTGAGGCTAGCCAAGGTCAATTGAACTGTGTTTGTCTTGAATGTTCATGCATGTAGATGGATCCGGCCCAAAACCGTGAGCTGATGGCCAATCAAGCTGCTGCCTTGGTAGTTGTTATGGTGTCTTATGTTATCACTAGGCTTAGGAGGTCTAGGCCTAAACCAGACCCACTGTTGTATCATCTTAGGAGTGATGCTGAGCAGCATAGGAAGCAGACCATGTAAGTTATTTACAACTCCACAGATTCAGAGTGTCTGTCCATGTTAAGGATGATCAGAGCTCCTTTTTATACTTTGTGTAACCTGTTTAGAAATAGGGGGCTTGTACCAGAAAAGGTTGGATGCACAGTTGAGGAGCAGGTTGCTATGTTCGTCTATGTAGTTGGACACAACCAAAGATTTAGGGTAGTTCACCAATCCTTTAGGAGGTCAATTGAGACTATCCATAGGTGAAAGCTCTAGTTTGGTTTTGGTGAATTTATGAAACCCTTAGTGCTAACCTAGTTTATCAAAGTGATCATGAGATAGGTAGCACATTCCAAGTGGTGAAACAAATGAAGATCATGACATGATGATGATGGTGATGGCATGGTGATGATCAAATGCTTGAACTTGAAAAAGAAGAAAGAGAAAAACAAAAGGCTCAAGGCAAAGGTATAAATAGTAGAAGCCATTTTAAGTGATCGAGACACTTAGCGAGTGTGATCACATTTAGGTTCGATAGTTGTACTATTAAGAGGGGTGAAATTCGTATCGAAATGCGGTTATCAAAGTGCCACTAGATGCTCTAACTCATTGCATATGCATTTAGGATCTAGTGGAGTGCTAACACTCTTTAAAACATTTGTGAAAAAATACACTTCGTGGTTGGCACATTTGAGCAAGGGTTAGAAACTTCATCGGCGCTCTTTACAGAAAAGACGGAGGTCACTGTAAGTGACCGGACGCTGGCCTCGGTTGGACCGGCGCGTCCGGTCAATAGAAGCTACAAAGATGCTGGCGTCGGTCTCTGACCGAATGCTGGGTCACTTAGTGACCGGACGCTGGAGGGGTGCGTCCGGTCCTGCTAATGTGGCAGCGCATAGGGGAGATGCCGTGTGACTGGACGCTGGGTGTGTCCGGTCGAGCTTGACCGGACGCGTCCGGTCATGATTTCTCGCTTCTGGATGCTTACTGGAAACGACCGGACGCTGAGGTCCAGCGTCCGGTCACTTCACAGCAGCGCGTCCGGTCATCACTTAACCGTTGGGACCAGGCGCTCAGTATTTGAAGAGAGGGGATACATGGCGTGCATCGCGCGACCAGACGTTGAGGTCCAACGTTCGATCAATCTGGCCAGAGCATCCGGTCGGCCCGTGTTTAGTGCAGTGAGGAGCCCAACGGCTCTATTTCGTGGGGGCTTCTATTTAAGCCCCATGGCCGGCTCAAGATCACTCTCTTAGCCATTTACATTGACATAGCAACCTTGTGAGCTTAGCTAAAGCCCTCCCACTTATCTCCATCATTGATCCATCATCATTGTGAGATTGGGAGAGAATCCAAGTGCATTGTTTGAGTGATTGCATCTAGAGGCACTTGGTATTTGTGTTTCACTGCGGGATTCACTTGTTTCTCTTGGTGGTTGCCACCACCTAGACGGCTTGGAGCAGCGAAGGAAGATTGGCATGAGTTGGTGATTGTTCGTGGCCATCTCCGGTGATTGTGAGGGGATTTGTACCTTCCCCGGTAGAGCGTCGAAAGGTAACTCTAGTGGATTGCTCGTGTTATTGAGTTACCTAACTTATGGGTAGGTTCTTGCGGTGTCCAATTGTGTGGACAAGGTTCGTACAATACCTCTTAGCCGCTGAACCACCAAGTGTTGGTCGACACAACCGGGACGTAGCGTGTTGGCAAGCACGTAAACCTCGAGAGAAAATTGGTTGTCTCTTGCCCTTTGGTATTCTCCCGGTGATTGATAAAGTATTCATCTTGTGATTGGTTCACTCCTCTACGCGGCGGTATAATCACCTCACTTACTCATTTACATTTCCGCAAACTAGCTATAACAAGCTCTTTAGTGTAGCTAGAATTGAGAGCTTCCTTTATGGATTAAGTTTATCTAGTGGAGTTCTTTAGTGTAGCAATTGTGAGAGCTCTTAGTGAGTAGCGACCTAGTAAATTATGTGTCTAGTGATCATAACAACTAGAATTGTTGGATAGGTGGCTTGCAACCCTTGTAGAGCTAGAGCAAGTTTGCATTTCGCTATTTGTTATACTAATCAAATTGCTCTAGTCGGTTTGTAGATTTTTAAATAGGCTATTCACCCCCCTCTAGCCATATTAGGACCTTTCAATAGGCACTTCCACCAGGTTTTGTATGCTGTTGGTGAGCTTAGAAGTGAAATGAGTAAGCCTCCTACACCTAGCATACATCCAAAGATCCTTAGGAGCCATAGATGGAACCCTTACATGCAGGTATCTATCACTTTAACTGTTAAGCCATAACTCACTGTAGGTGTCAACCAATGCACTTATCCTGCTTACACCTTTTTTATGACTGTATTGGTGCCATTGATGGCACCCCATGTGTTGGCAAGGGTGCCTAGACACATGCAACAGGCTTTCAGGGGTAGGAAATCAAACCCACACAAAATGTGATGGCTGCTGTGGACTTTGACCTCAAGTTCACTTATGTACTGGCTGGATGGGAGGGCTCAACACATGATGCCCTCATCCTTGCTGATGCCATTGAGAGAAATGATGGTTTCATTATGCCTGAAGGTAACTAAAACCAACTGTCCACTGAACTTATGTCCTTACCATGTCATACACATTCACCAAGAGCATCTTTGGTGCACTTGTAGGTAAATTCTACCTTGTAGATGCAGGGTATGCCTACCGTAGTGGCTTCCTCCCTCCCTATAGGGGGGTGAGGTACCATCTGTCTGAGTATGGCAGCACAAACCACCCAACCAATACAAGGGAATTGTTTAACTTAAGACACTCCTCATTTAGGGTCATAATTGAGAGGGCTTTTGGGGCTTTAAAGAACAAGTTTCGTATTCTAGACAACAAGCCATTCCACCCTTACAAGACACAGGTCAAGCTTGTGCTAGTCTGTTGCATTCTTTACAACTGGATTCTAGGCTTATCATGGACCAAGTAGTGCCACCAGAGGACTGGTTGCCACCAAACCAGCTTGATTCTTAGCCTGTCCATGAGCTGCTGTCTCAAGACTCTAATGTCATGTCCACTTGGAGGGATGCCATCTGTACTGTAATGTGGGAGGGTAGGGGTACCTCTAGGACCTAATTCATGCATGTTTATTCTTGTATAACTTAGTTTGTTGACCCTGGTATGGAACATGTGGTTTGTGTACTTCTATTGTAATAATTATTGGACAAGGCTGAGACCAATGAGCTTCAATACTGTATACTATTGTTACTGTTATGGCTTTATGGATACTCTATTGTTGGTTATGGATTTCTTGTCAAAGTTGTCACCATGAGAGACATCCATACTATGTTAATGTTTCATTGGTTAACTAAATAGGATGGCTTCAGCTCCTGTTGATGTGCTGCTTATTGAAGGTGGGTTTGTGGCTGCTGCTAAGGTCATGGCTAAGGTTGTTGGGGCTGAAGCAGCTCCTCCTGCTAATGTTGCAGCTGCTATAGCACCAGCTGGTGGGCCCATGAGGTGAAACAACAACACCTCTGGATTTGTGCTTACGAGGATGGCCTAGTTGCTTAGTGATGGCACTAGGCCTGACAATGTGTTTAAGGACAAGGATGTTAACCTTATAGCCAAATGTCTTAAGGACTACAGTGCGGATGCAGTGAGCCCAACGTAGTTTGTCGGAAGATCAAAATCGGTCATACATTACCCTGCATAAGATACAAAAGTAGACAAAACAAGGGTAATCCTGCTCGAGCAGAGGTCAATGGTTTTCCTCGATCACATCAATAAGTATAAGTTTATCAATACTTCCTTTGCCTAGTTATCTTTCCCGGCAATGGCGCCAAAAATGCCTATTGGTATTTCTTAACGTGTCACTTGTTCGAAGTACTTAGCCACCTATCATAAACCTATATCCCTAACTTTACTAGGTTGTCATCCCTAGTGTTGATGTAGAGATATTTGTTGGTACTATGTAGTATTACTACTAGAATAACACTAAGAAGTTCTTTATTAATTATGTGACTAGAGAGAATATATATAAATCTATGAATCAAAAGTATCCGCAAGCGCATAGATAATATACCATTGTAGCATTTTACCCGAGAGTATTCCAGGTATCGTTATTTATATTTTTACCATCGGAAAGGTCTAGCATGGACATGTATTGATAACTTATACTATTGAAGGAGAAATAAACCATAGCCTACACCTACCTGGTATATATATATGATAAGTAATGATAATGATAAATCACTCAGAGCACTCCTTTCTATAGCATTAGCATGGTCAGGTAGAATATTAGAGGAATAATTTCTAAGTCATTCTTAATTACAAGTCAAAGCATACATTTGATTAGTGCAATTACACCTAGTAATCATGACAAAGATCATCATCATATCTACACCTAAGGGATATTACTAAGGAAGATTGAGGGTAGAGCTCGTTCTACCTTCGTAATCGGACCCTACTTGCACCTATATTCGGAGAGTGGACTACAAAGGACTCAACGGGAGTGTCACATCCACGATCTACCACATGAACCAGAATATAGGGTGTATCCATAGGTAAACAACGTATAAGCATCATGCTTACACAATGTTGACCACCCACCCCGTGTACATCAGAGCGAGCGCTATACGAACTTATGCATAAACACAATCATAAACTAGCTATACTAAATATATAATCAAAGTAGACGTTAAACATCATAATGAAGAACATGAATAAGATGAACACTGAGATTGTCATAACAATTGTAACTAGCATATAAAAATAATAGAGAAACAAAAGAGAGAGGGGTACAAAGTTTATACCAAACCACACTCTTGACAAGATCGAGAATCCAAGCGAAGTCCTGCTTGCCTCCCTCTAGATCTATCCTAACTAGCTATGCTACGGAGGAGGAGCTCTGAGGATATTAGGGTTTCTGTCTTCTCAAATGACTTGATGACTTCTAATTCCTAGGGAGGCAGGGGGCTGGATTATATAGCCCTAAGGGTCCAACGTGAGCCCTTGGATCAAACCGACTTAAGCAAAGGCCTAGATGCATCCTCAAAGGCGGTGGGAGACCGCCATACGAAGCTGGCTTGCAGGTGGGCCTAGGGGGGTGGGCGGCCCCACCTATAGGCCGGGAGGCCCCACTTGTTAGGGGGTGGCCCTCTGCTTCAGTGATATGGCTTCTGGACCCTTCTAAAGTCTTCCCACGTAGGTATCGCGGCGGACTGTATTTTCCTTTGACGATTAGGTCCTCCTTGGTGGTTTTCTGATTAAACCCTGCTAGAAATATAGATTCTCCAAAACTCATGTAGTTTATTAGTTTAAACCCCTAAACCTTCATTGGTGATTATATTTATGCCCTTATACATGTTTAATTGACGGTTTATATTGGTTGTTAACTAGCGTCAACGGGGAGATAGGTGCTGCACATATAGATCCTGACCTCTATCTTGCAGTCATGGAGATGTAGGGCTTCACCACTGAAGCCCTCATTATTGCCTACACCTACCTGCTAGAAAACAAGGTCATTGCCATAGGCTTTGTGAAGATGGCAATCAACCATAGGGACATTTGGCTGAGGAACTACCTTACCAAGAACTACTACATGTAGTTCTGTCCAATTAGGACTACAAGGCAAAGAGGGGGTTGACTGTTGAGATGTATAGTTTCTCCACATCCCTCACCCACTCTCTTACCTTTTGTACACACCTAGGTGCAGCTTTTGTGCAGCTTAGTTGGCTGATTCACACATATCCTTTTGGGTTAGTATAGTTGGAGGGTGGATGACTATAAGTAACATTAAGCAAGATGGACCTTATTTGAGCCTACATGTATGAGGCTCTACTGGTATCTATAATGCACTATTAGTGGCCTCTGTTGGCTGTTCTATTTGGTTCTATTCATGGTTTCTTTTATTTATGTTTGGATTATGTTCTTTTGGCTCCATTTACTACATCATATGTCACTGTTACCTTGTCTTTGGCCATGAAACTCAGCCATATAGTGGTAGCGGCATAGATGAATGATGATGATGCTGTTGCATGGCTGTGTCCCATGGCCAAAGCTTATGTCTGTTACTTATGACCTGTTGGTTTTGTTTCTTTTGATTGGTGATAAATATGGGAAATCTATAAGGCCTATGATGCAAACAACATATTCATGTGGTGGCTGCCTTGTTTAATTGGTTATTCAAGTTTTTCATCACTGCCATGGAACCCTATGTGTGCCCATCCATTCACTTATGAACAACAACTTGTATCTTATGCTGATGGTAGTGAATGGATGTGCACAATAGGGTTCGATGGCAGTCATGGCCCTGGATTTGCACTTGTTTAGTGTCTGTCCTGTTTACTTGATTATTTTGATTTGTCATGTATGTCATCACATCCATATGACACATCCATACCCTAGCAACAACACCTTCTTTCTTGTGCTGATGGCAGTGTATGGATGTGCACATGGATTTCATGGTAGCCATGAGCTTAAATTTGCTGCACTACGTGTTTTTATTTTCTATGGCAGCCACTAATGATTTGAACTGCAAGAATACCACCACATTCTAAAGCTGAGGCCAACCTTTTATTACAATGCATGTGATGTCAATTCTCTTACATATGAACTTGATGATGCTGGTCATCGGTGGGGGACTTAAGATCAACGATTTGTTTCACCGCAAACCGTAGATCTTTAAGTTCCACACTCATGGCTAGTTTCATGCTTTACATTTGACTGAGGCTGAACCACAGTTTCATTTAATAGAAATGGCAACGTACTATGTTGAAAGGTCCTAATGGCTAGAGGGGGGTGAATAGCCTAATAAAATTTCTACAACAACACTTAACAAAAGGATTAGATAATTATGAGGTGAAGCGAGTTTTGCGCTAGCCTACCAAAATGCAAGCCACCTACCACAATTCTAGTTTAAATGGAGTATATCCACACAATAGCTATATCACTACACTAAGTTAGTGTGCTCTCAAAAGCTAACTAAAGAGCCACACTAACCAAACTAACAAGCTCTCACAACTAGTTACACTAAAGAGCTTGACAACTAGTTTGCGATAATGTAAAGAGTAGGCAAGAAGGTTATACCGCCGTGTAGATGTATGAACCAATCAATCACAAATGTGGATAACAATAAAGACCAATCACCTCGGAATCAATGATGAACACAATGATTTTTTATCGAGGTTTACTTGCTTGCCGGCAAGCTAGTTCTCGTTGTGGCGATTCACTCACTTGGAGGTTCACGCGCTTATTGGCTTCACACGCCAAACCCTCAATAGGGTGCCGCACAACCAACACAAGATGAGGATCACACAAGCCACGAGCAATCCACTAGAGTACCTTTTGGCGCTCCGTCGAGGAAAGGTCAAGAACCCCTCACAATCACCACGATTGGAGCAGGAGACAATCACCACCCTCCGCTCAACGATCCTTGCTGCTCCAAACCGTCTAGGTGGCGGCAACCACCAAGAGTAACAAGCGAATCCCACAGTGAAACACGAACACCAAGTGCCTCTAGATGCAAACACTCAAGCAATGCACTTGGATTCTCTTCCAATCTCACAAAGATGATGAATCAATGATGGAGATGAGTGAGAGGGCTTTGGCTAAGCTCAAAAGGTTGCTATGTCAATGCAAATGGCCAAGAGAGTGAGCTTGAACCAGCCATGGGGCTTAAATAGAAGCCCCCTCGAAATAGAGTCGTTGTACCTCTTCACTGGGTAAAACGCGGGGTGACCGGATGCTCCGGTCATACTGACCGGACTCTAAACCCAGCGTCCGGTTGCCCGATGTCAGCCACGTGTCACACTGCATTCAACAGGAGTCGTCTGATCTCAACGGCCATCTGTTGACCGGACGCTCCGCTACAACTGACCGGACTCTGAGCCTCCAACGTCCGGTCATTTCCAGTAAGGTTCCAGAAACGAATTTCTTCGACCGGACGCGTCCGGTCATGCTTGACCGGACCCTGCCAGCGTCCGATCACACTATGACTTCTTACTGTGCTGCCCGATAACACGACCGGACCCAGACCCTTAGCGTCTGGTCTGTCCATGACCCAGCGTCCGGTCATTCACCGACGCTAGCGTCTTCACTGCCATACATGGCCACACGCGCCGGTCCCCCAAAGGTCCAGCGTCCGGTCACTGTATAGCCAGCGACACTAACTCTTTTTCACTTCTATCTTCTTCACCCTTGCTCAAATATGCCAATCACCAAGTGTATCACCTTATGCACATGTGTTAGCATATTTTCACAAATATTTTCAAGGGTGTTAGCATTCCACTAGATCCTAAATGCATATGCAATGAGTTAGAGCATCTAGTGGCACTTTGATAACCGCATTCCGATACGAGTTTCACCCCTCTTAATAGTACGACTATCAAACCTAAATGTGATCACACTCTCTAAGTGTCTTGATCACCAAAACAAAATAGCTCCTACAAAATATACCTTTGCCTTGAGCTTTTTGTTTTTTTCTTTCTTCTTTTCAAGTCGAAGCACTTGATCATCACCATGTCATCATCATCATCATGCTATGATCTTCATTTGCTTCACCACTTAGTGTGTGCTACTTATCTCATGATCACTTGATAAACTAGGTTAGCACTTAGGGTTTCATTAATTCACCAAAACCAAACTAGAGCTTTCAATCTCTCCCTTTTTGGTAATTGATGACAACCCTTATACGAAGATATGAATGAAAATTCAATTGAATCCATGTTGCTTGTCCAAGCATTTTTACCATTTGTAAAAGGATATGGACAAGTTTCATGAACCCTATATGGTAGCAATTGCTCCCCCTACATATGTGCTAAAAGTTTGAATTGTAACTTGCACATATGATTAGATAGGAAATATAGGAGACAATGTCTACCAAATGAAGCTAAGGTATAAGAGATAGACCTTTAAAGCGTGATACCAATCGGAGTGCACTATTACACCATCCTTAGCACCATGGTTAGCTAGATACCACTTGAAAAAAATACTTCGGAGGGATAGCTAGATACCACTTGTAAAAACTTTGTAAAAGATACTACTTGAAAATCTATTTGGAATAGATATCACTTGATAATACTTGAAAAGATACCACTTGTGAATAAACCTATGCATGCTAGATCTTTATTTCATCATTCAAGTTTACAACTATCATTCATCACATAAGCATGGATATTTAAATTAAAACTTGTGTTATGCAAGCAACCATATGAAATGCACATGCAAATGCATCATACAGTTTATGAGCTTGCTCCCCCTACTTGTGTGCTCAAAATTTTAATTTATCCTCTTCCTTTGTCATATCTCTTCCTTATTTCAAGTTTTCCCCCTATCACTTATATCTTTATTTCTCTCCCCCTTTGTCATCAATGACCACAAAGGTTCAAAAAGGTAAATACCATTTGTAGGGTCAAGATTATCAATGTCAATCAATGGGATGAGGATCATTGTCCTAAATTGGTCCAATCTAGATCATTTTGCCAAAGATATTTAACTCGGTTTGATCCAAGGACAAGCTTCTTCACACATCTAAATAAGGGTTATCTTGTACCATGTTGAGTTAAACACTTAGAGCTCATTTTCTAGATTAAACACTAGGTTTACAAGCCCACAAACATGTCATATGCTATCACTAGATTAAGTAAAACATAGAAGCAATAGTGATACTATATGAACATCAAATTCATTTGATTTTCATGAATGAGCCTAATAAAATGAAGAGATGACTAGATGTACTAATCATGTCCTTAGTAAGGATGTATGCCATGCCAATCAACTTTTACCTTGGATATTCTCTTTGTAGCCTTCAAATGACTTTCTCTTGGTGAGGCTTGAAATCTTGCACACATGCATACACTAAACATGACATCCGCCCTTGATGCGGTCACATAGAGTAGGCTTCCAATCATAGACCGATACAACTTTTGATCCACCATGTTTTCACTTGCATCACTATCCAAGTTGCCATTGGTTCCCATTGGTGTGCTAATGACTTTGCTATCACTCATGCCAAACTTCTTGATCATGTCCTTGATATACTTGCCTTGACTCACAAATGTACCATTCTTCAATTGTTTGATTTGAAGACCAAGGAAGTAACTTAACTCTCCAATCATGGACATATCAAACTCATTAGCCATCATCTTTCCAAACTCATCACAAAAGTCTTGATTGGTTGATCCAAACATGATGTCATCAACATAGATTTGCAATACAAACAAATCTTTTCCAATCTTCTTGATGAAAAGAGTGGTGTCAACCTTGCCCATTGTGAACCTTTTAGAGAGTAGGAAGTCCCTCAATCTCTCATACCATGCTCTAGGTGCTTGCTTCAAGCCATACAATGCCTTTTTCAATTTATACACATGGTTGGGCTTCTTATCATCTTCAAAACCGGGAGGTTGCTCAACATATACTTCTTCATTGATATATCCATTAAGAAATGCACTCTTAACATCCATTTGATAGAGCTTGATGTTGTGGGCACAAGCATAGGCTAGCAAGATTCTAATTGTTTCCAATCTAGCAACCGGAGCATATGTTTCTCCAAAGTCAAGACCTTCAACTTATGTGTAGCCTTGTGCTATCAATCTTGCTTTGTTCCTTACTACTATCCCATCTTGATCTTGCTTGTTTCTAAAGACCCATTTGGTTCCAATCACATCGTATCCCTTTGGTCTCTCTATCAATTCCCATACTTGATTTCTTATGAAGTTATTCAACTCTTCATGCATAGCATTCACCCAATCAACATCCTTCAAAGCTTCATCTATCTTCTTTGGTTCAATGGATGACACAAATGAGAAGTGTTCACAAAATGATGCCAATTTTGACATTGTTTGTACACCTCTAGAAATATCTCCAATTATAGTGTTCAATGGATGATCACTTGCAACATTGGTTGGTTGGAGAATTGGAACTTGATTGCTTGCACTTGCTTGATCATTGGGTAGAGATGATGTACTAGCCACTTGATCTTGTTCATTGGCATGAGAGCCACTTGTACTAGCTTGATTTGTATCATCTTGCACATTTGAGTTAGTGAGCACTTGCACTTGATCATCTTCATCATCATTCACTTGCCTAGGCCTCAATTCACCAATATCCATGTTCTTCATAGCATTTGAAAGTTGAATGCCTCTAACATATTCCAAGTTCTTATTTTCTTCTTATGAACCCTTGGTTTCATCAAATTCAACATCATGAACTTCCTCAAGAGTACCACTATTCAAATTCCAAACTCTATATGCTTTGCTTATAGTGGAATAACTAAGTAGGAATCTTTCATCACATTTATTGTCAAACTTGTCCAATCTAGTGTCTTTCTTCAAGATATAACATTTGCAACCAAAGACCCGAAAATATGCAATGTTGGGCTTTCTACCATTCAAGAGCTCATATGGTGTCTTCTCTTTCAATCGGTGACAATAGAGGTGGTTGCTATAATAGCAAGCCGTGTTGATAGCTTTGGCCTAAAAGGATTGACTCACATTGTATTCACTAAGCATAGAACTTGCCATATCAATAAGTGTTCTATTCTTCCTTACAACAAGGCCATTTGATTGCGGGGTGTACTTGGCCGAGAATTGATGTCTAATTCTAAATTCATCACATAACTCATCAATTCTAGTGTTCTTGAACTCACTACCATTGTCACTTCTAACTCTCTTGATGGTTGTTTCAAACTTATTGTGAATGCCCTTGACAAATAATTTGAATGTTGCAAACACATCACTTTTGTCCACTAAAAAGAATACCCATTGTATATCTAGTATAGTCATCCACTATCACAAAGCCATATTTGTTAGCACCAATACTAGTGTATTGTGTTGGCCCAAACAAATTCATGTGCAATAACTCAAATGCTTTACTAGTGCTCATCATACTTTTCTTAGAATGGGTGTTTCCAACTTGTTTTCTAGCTTGACAAGAGCTACAAAGCTTATCCTTTTCAAACACAACATCTTTCAAGCCTCTAACCAAGTCATGTTTAACTAATCTATTCAATTGTTTCATTCCAACATGACCAAACCTTCTATGCCATAACTAACCCATACTAGACTTAGTGAACAAGCATGTAGATAATCTAGCTTCACTAGCATTGAAATCAACCAAGTATAGATTCTCATATCTAAACCCTTTGAAGATCAAATTAGAGCCATCTACACTTATGGTCTCTACATCATCTACTCTAAATATGCATTTGAATCCAAGATCACACAATTGAGCCACGGATAGCAAATTGAAATTCAAGCTCTCTACTAGCAACACATTAGATATGCTCATGTCATTGGATATTGCAATCTTACCAAGCCCTTTGACCTTGCCTTTGCCATTGTCACCAAATGTGATACTATCATTACCATCATTGCCATTGGTGTTGATTGAGTTGAACATTCTCGCATCACCGGTCATATGTTGAGTGCACCCACTATCAAGAACCCAATGCCTTCCTCCGACTTTGTAATTGACCTACAAAAGAAGATCAATTCTTTTTAGGTACCCAAACTTGTTTGGGTCCTTGAAGGTTAGTCACTAAGCTCTTTGGTACCCAAATGGCTTTCTTCTTTGAGCCCATCCATGGTTTACCAATGAACTTAGCCTTCACGCTATTTGTACCCTTAGTAAGCATATAGCATGAATCAAGCTTAAGGGAGGATACATTAGCATTTTTGCTCTTGTTGGTGCATTCATACTCTTTATAACCCACTTGCTTGCAACTAATGCAAAACCGACCATTATTCTTTATAAAACTAGTCTTGTGAGGAGCAAAGGATGCCTTACCTTTCTTAGGGGTATATCCCAATCCCTCTTTGTAGAGAGAAGCTCTTTGGCTACCTAAGCACATAAGCAAACGGTCCTCATCACCATAGGCCTTAGCCAAAGTGTGAGTGAGCTTGTTAACCTCCTTCTTGAGATTCTCATTCTCAATCACTAGTGAGGCATCACAAGTGAGACCGTCACCACTAGATGAGGTGGAAGTGGAAGTACTATAAGAAGAGTTAGTAGAAGGAGCAATGATAGGCATAGATAGTGATTCATCAATTATATCATAAGTTAAACCTACATCACAAGTATCAACATGCTTCTTTTTTATTTTGCTCATCAAGCAAAGAGGAATGAGCCTTTTCAAGCTTTTTGTGAGCTTTGCCAAGCTTCTCATTGGCTTCCTCTAGACTCTCATGAGATGCATTGAGCTCATCAAAGGCTTGCTTAAGGGATTTTGGTTCCTTACGCAAGCTTTTGCATTCCCTTCTTTTGATGTCAAAGTGTTCTCTAGCATCTTCTAGCATGTCAATTAATTCATTCTTAGTAGGTTCATCATCATCACTATCACTATGATTTTCATTTTCATTTTCATTATCATCATCATGTTCTTCATCACTTTTATCATCACAAGTTTGTACCTTAGTGGCCTTAGCCATGAAGAATGATGAAGAGTCGAAGAGAGAAGACTTTTCATTAATAGCAATGCTTGCTAGAACCTTCTTCTTGGTAGTCCTGTGATCATCACTATCATCATTATCATCACTTGAGGAAGCATCACTATCTCAAGTGACCACATATGAACCACCCTTCTTCTTCTTGAAGGCCATCTTGTCCTTCTCTTTCATTTCCTTCTTGTCCTTCTTCTTGTTCTTCTTGTTGTCATCATCATTGTCGTTATTGTATGGACATTGAGCAACAAGATGATCTTTGCTTTCACATTTGAAGCACCTTCTTGACTCTTCTTTGTTCCTGGATGAAGACTTCTTTCTTCTAGCACGATATCCCTTCTTCACCATAAACTTACCAAATCTCTTGACAAAGAGAGCCATCTTCTCATCATCATCATCATCCCAAGAGTCATCTTCTTCACTAGATGTTTCTTACTTAGCTTTGCCCTTGGATGATGTGGCCTTGAATGCTACGCTCTTTTTCTTGTCATCCTTCTTCTCATCTTTCTTCTCCCTCTTTTCTTCCTTCTCATCATCATCTCTATATGTATCATCGGTCATTATATCTCCCAACACTTGGTTTGGTGTCATGGTGTCCAAATCACTTTTCACTAGAACAGTGACCAATGTACCAAATCTTGAAGGCAAACATCTCAAGAACTTGTGGGAGACGTCCTTGTCCTTCACCTCTTCTCTAAGTGCTTTGAGATCATTGACATGCACTTGAAGCCTATGGAACATCTCTGGCACACTCTCATCCTCTTTCATCTTGAAGCTTGCAAACTTCTCTTTGAGAATGTATGCCTTTGCACCCTTCACGGCTTGAGTGCCCTCAAATGATTCTTCCAACTTCTTCCAAGCCTCATGAGCCATCTCAATATTTTTTATTTGCTCAAATATTCTCTCATCAATTGCATCATGAATTGCACTTAGAGCAATGCCATTATTTTGGAGAAGCACTTCTTCGGCCGCGGTGGGATTCTCCAGATCTTTAATCTCAATTTTGGTTTCTACCACCTTCCACACCTTTCTATTAATAGACTTGATATGTGTGGTCATCTCTGACTTCCAATATGGATAATTTGTGCCATCAAATTAGGGTGGCTTCTTTGTGTTCTTGATTTGAGCCATTTTTACACCGAAGGTTGTTAAGCCTCAAATAACGGTGACCTCGGCTCTGATACCACTTGAAAGGTCCTAATGGCTAGAGGGGGGGGTGAATAGCCTAATAAAATTTCTACAACAACACTTAACAAAAGGATTAGACAATTATGAGGCGAAGCGAGTTTTGCGCTAGCCTACCAAAATGTAAGCCACCTATCACAATTCTAGTTTAAATGGAGTATATCCACATAATAGCTATATCACTACACTAAGTTAGTGTGCTCTCAAAAGCTAACTAAAGAGCCACACTAACCAAACTAACAAGCTCTCACAACTAGTTACACTAAAGAGCTTGACAACTAGTTTGCGGTAATGTAAAGAGTAGGCAAGAAGGTTATACCGCCATGTAGATGTATGAACCAATCAATCACAAATGTCGATAACAATGAAGACCAATCACCTCGGAATCACTGATGAACACAATGATTTTTTACCAAGGTTCACTTGCTTACCGGCAAACTAGTTCTCGTTGTGGCGATTCACTCACTTAGAGGTTCACGCACTAATTGGCTTCACACGCCAAACCCTCAATAGGGTGCCGCACAACCAACACGAGATGAGGATCACACAAGCCACGAGCAATCCACTAGAGTACCTTTTGGTGCTCCGTCGGGGAAAGGTCAAGAACCCCTCTCAATCACCACGATCGAAGCCGGAGACAATCACCACCCTCCGCTCGATGATCCTTGCTGCTCCAAACCATCTAGGTGGCGGCAACCACCAAGAGTAACAAGCGAATCCCACAGTGAAACACGAACACCAAGTGCCTCTAGATGCAAATACTCAAGCAATGCACTTGGATTCTCTCCCAATCTCACAAAGATGATGAATCAATGATGGAGATGAGTGAGAGGGCTTTGGCTAAGCTCAAAAGGTTGCTATGTCAATGTAAATGGCCAAGAGAGTGAGCTTGAACCAGCCATGGGGCTTAAATAGAAGCCCCCCTCGAAATAGAGCTGTTGTACCTCTTCACTGGGTAAAACGCGGGGTGACCGGACGCTCCGGTCATACTGACCGGACTCTGAACCCAGCGTCCGGTCCCCCGATGTCAGCCATGTGTCACACTACGTTCAACAGGAGTTGTCTGATCTCAACGATCATCTGTTGACCGGACACTCCGCTACAACTGACCGAACTCTAAGCCTCCAACGTCCGATCGTTTCCAGTAAGGTTCCAGAAACGAATTTCTTTGACCGGACGCGTCCGGTCATGCTTGACCGGACCCTGCCAGCGTCCGATCACACTATAACTTCTTACTGTGCCACTCGACAACACGACCAGACCTAGACCCTTAGCATCCGGTCTGTCCATGACCCAGCGTCCGGTCATTCACCGACGCTGGCGTCTTCACTGCCATACATGGCCGGACACGCCGGTCCCCCAAAGGTCCAGCGTCCGGTCACTGTATAGCCAGCGACACTAACTCCTTTTCACTTCTATCTTTTTCACCCTTGCTCAAATGTGTCAACTACCAAGTGTATCACCTTGTGCACATGTGTTAGCATATTTTCACAAACATTTTCAAGGGTGTTAGCATTCCACTAGATCCTAAATGCATATGCAATGAGTTAGAGCATCTAGTGGCACTTTGATAACCGTATTCCGATACGAGTTTCACCCCTCTTAATAGTACGGCTATCAAACCTAAATGTGATCACACTCTCTAAGTGTCTTGATCACCAAAACAAAATAGCTCCTACAAAATATACTTTTGCCTTGAGCTTTTTATTTTTCTCTTTCTTCTTTCTAAGTCGAAGCACTTGATCATCACCATGCCATCATCATCATCATGTTATGATCTTCATTTGCTTCATCACTTAGTGTGTGCTACCTATCTTATGATCACTTGGTAAACTAGGTTAGCACTCAGGGTTTCATCAATTCACCAAAACTAAACTAGAGCTTTCATATGTTGTTTTCAATGGGAAGGTTCCTAGGATTTACCTGAGTTGGCAGGAGTGCAGTAAGCATGTTCTTGGTGTGAGAAATGCTATATATAAGATGTATAGCAACTATGAGCAGGCTGTTAGAGATTTTCAGACAGCCATGAGAGATGTCCATCCATCTCATGGAGCAGCACCTCCCCTCCTGATCCTGTCCCTCATGATACTTTTGCTCCAATCATTCCTCCTTTTGATGGTAATGGTAAGGCTGGTTGGTGAAAGGTGTTAATCATCTCACTTGTTATCTTGGTGGTTGGACTATGGATGAAGGGGGTAAACTGCAGCTATGACTGCCCCACTTAGGCCTGTGATGACTAGAACTACATGATGGATGTGCTGCTGCTGTGTCTTACTGATTTCTGTCTTCCATTTCCGTTACCTATCTCTTTTGTGCTGTTCAAGGACGGCTTATTACTGATTAGGCTGCTGATGTTGTTATTTTGCCTTGCTTTTTTGGTACTTTTATAAAGTTAGAGCAACTATGACTCCATGCTTATTTACCTAATTAGTTTGAGGCATGTTGGTTATGTGATGTTGCATTACTCTTATCTATCTCCTATCTGTTGATTTCTGTTGGCTACTCTCCATGGTTGCCAGCCTGGCGAGGATCAAACTAAGATCTCAGATTGGCAGTTGGTGATAGTTGGCCTTGGACCTGGCTCCCAGCTGTGAAATCAAACACAATCTTCTTTAGGTCTAATCAGTTTGGTACACCAAAAGGGCCTTGCACCGGGTCAGCCAGGCTGTGCCTGGCCTGCGGGTCTGGCTGCCTTCAGGCCGTCTACCAAACACGTCCTTAGGCCTTGTTTAGTTAGCGAAATATTTTGGGAAATGGTATTGTAGCACTTTCGTTGTTATTTGGTAATTAGTGTCCAATCATAGTCTAATTAGGCTTAAAAGATTCGTCTCGTAAATTTCGTCTAAACTGTGTAATTAGTTTTATTTTTTATTTATATTTAATGCTTCATGCATGCGTACAAAGATTCAATGTGACGGAAAATCTTAAAAAAATTTGCAAAATTTCGGGAACTAAACAACACCTTAGCGCGTGTTCAGTTCCACCCCAAATTTCCAAAAAGTGCTACAGTACCTATCACATCGAATGTTTACGGTCCGTACATGGAGCATTAAATATAGACGAAAAAAAACTAATTGCACAGTTTGGTGGAAAATTACGAGACAAACGTTTTAAACCTAATTAGTCCATGATTGAATACTAATTGCCAAATAAAAACGAAAATACTACAGTAACCCCAAATTCCAACTTTCTGAAACTAAACACACGCTTAGTTTAGCTAGCTGTTTTTGTGCGTGCACACTGCAGTGCCTGTGCTGTGGGAGAGACGAAAGCAGCAGGGTCACGTGATTGGCGCCGGCAAACTCGATCTAAAGGCAAACCCAACCCTCCAGCCCTTTCAGATTCTGCTGCCGTTGGTGCATGCTGAAAACGACAGATGCTATACTCGTACTACTGCCTCGTTGCAGGTTCGGCGCCGGAAACTGTGCGACTGCCTGCTGGGTGGAGTACACACGTCGTCGACATGCAGATGGAGCCAGGACTAGTAGCACTTCGCAGTACTAGCCCCGCTGTTTCTTGCCAAAGATTACCGGTAACAGGGAAGCTAGCTCACGTACCGTTCCCGGCAGCAGCGTTCGTCAACGATAGCAGAAAAGAGTGCGACTGAGACGACGGTCCTTAGCCAGAGAGACATCATGAATATACTCCCTCCGTCACAACGAAGCTTTTTCAAGTGAGACCCACCCAATAAAAAACAACAACAAAAAACCGCCGCATGACTCATAGCATTAGATAATATAAAATATTTTGAACTAGTGGAGAATTCTCTATATACAAAGATTACTTTATATGAAACTATCTAGAATATAGCAGGGGTACATACGTAATTTTACATCTCCGCCAATTTAGCCTCGAAATTTAAGATTTTCATTTTTTTATGAGAAAGAGGGAGTAATTCAGACAACTGCAGCAAATACGTGTCAACAGAAGTCACCAAAAGCGTCCAGATCCGCGTGAAGCATTTGACTAATAATGCGTAACAATTGGTATTCTAACCGGTTCTGCATGAAAGTGGGTGGAATTCCAGTTTAAAAAAGAGCAAGAGCGTTGAAGAAATTCGTTCGGTGTGTTGTGTCTTGTGTTGTGGCCGGCAGAACCCACGATGGTGTTAGGAATTGCTCGGGCAAGATAGGGTGTGTGTGGTTGTGGACCGAACGTTATTAGGCCATATGCAACCATTCAGGCAATTGTACCAGCACTGCAATTACTTGCAAAGATCGTTTTCAATGTATCAATGTAGTACTATAATTAATGTTGCTTCATTTTCCTTCATATAGGACTAGTACCAATGATCCTTCAATGTAGTACTATACTGTAGCTTCCTTTTCCTTCATATAGGACTAGTACCAATTACTCGCATAGATTGTGAATGTTGCCAGCTAAACCACTGCTACTCGACTAATATAATCCTCAATGATCCAACATTGCATTACGACATTACAGGTCCTGCTTAAGAAAAACCGTTGCTACAGCATGAAGATATCAGTGACAATTGAACTAATGTTGCCTGAACAAATGATGATGACGATGAGCTTTCAGTATGTAAAATGCCGCCAGCATTAAATGGTCCATTACCATTACACCTTCTCCCCTCCAGATCCCGGGTTCAGGTAGGCCAACAAGGAAACAGCAGCCCCATCCTGGCCCATCACGTGATCACACATTCACACGCCGACCTCTCTCCCTTTTCCCACCTCGGATTTATACCATTTTCGCGACGAATTGCCGCGGTGAGGCTTGGTCGTTGGCGTCGTATTTAATTCTCACCCAAGACGAGGACCATTCTAGAAATGTCTCCACTTATGTCAGATCAAATCGCTTCGCTGAAAAGCTAGACTTAAAAGTATCATTGATTTGCATTTTTGGTTGGTTTGTTTGTTGATTTGTTGTTAGAGGAAAAAATATTATGATAAGCCCTCTTGAAACCAAAAAACTAATGATTTCAACAAACGAATAGACTGATTATGAGAGAAAAATATTATATCATGACTGATAAATCAGACTAGTTTCAACATAGTCTTGTCCGCATGGTCGATGGTCCAAGCCCAAAAGCAGAAATCCAAAATCAAAGAAATACAATACTAAGCGTGTGTTTAGTTGGCCAAATTTTGGGATTTAGGCTACCGTAGCATTTTTGTTTTTATTTGATAATTAGTGTTTAATTATTAACTAATTAGGCTCAAAACGTTCGTCTCGCAATTTCCAACCAAACTGTATAATTAGTTTTTTTTTCGTCTACATTTAATGCTCCATACACGTATCGCAAAATTCGATGTGATGGATTATGTAGCACTTTTTAGAATTTTTTTTTTAAACTAAACAAGAGCTAATACATCCAAAATTTTTTTTTTAAATCGTCTCGGAAATTTGCACAAGTTTCCAAATCTCCCTATATAAAAGGAGACACGGCTGGGTGGGTGATTACAAAAGCCATTCAATCATTCAAGCGAAGCAACCAAGAGCCAGCGCTCTCCACTGTGACTCCGTGAGCCTGCTGCACTGCACACTCGCCGGACAGCCGCACCAGGCCACCAGCTCAGTAATCATGGCTCGCCCTGGCAGTAGCGCCGCTCCCCTCCTCCTGCTGCTCGCCGCCGTTGCAGCAGCGCTCCTGGCCGCGGCGGCCGCCTCGCCGGCGCCGAGCGACTTCGTCCGCAGGTCGTGCCGCGCGACGCAGTACCCGTCGGTGTGCGAGCAGAGCCTGGCGTCATACGGGGGCTCCCCGCCGCCGCGGAGCCCGCGGGAGCTGGCGCGCGCCGCGCTGTCCGTGAGCGCGGACCGCGCGCTCGCCGCGTCGGCCTACGTGGGCCGCCTCTGCGGCTCCGGCCACAAGAAGGGCGCTGCGAGGAAGGGCGGCGCGCCGTCGTCGTCCGCTGCCGGCCCCGTGCGCGACTGCCTGGAGAACCTGGCGGACAGCGTGGGCCACCTCCGCGACGCGGCGCAGGAGATGGGCGGCGCCGGGATGTCCCGGGCCGGGACGCCCGCGTTCAAGTGGCACCTCAGCAACGTGCAGACCTGGTGCAGCGCCGCGCTCACCGACGAGAACACCTGCCTCGATGGCCTCTCCTCCCTCGCCGTCGACGCTGGCACGCGCGCCGCCATCCGCGGCAAGGTGGTCGAGGTGGCGCAGGTCACCAGCAACGCGCTCGCCCTCGTCAACAAGGTCGGGCCAGGCTACTAGCCCATGGCCCAGGCCCAGGCCCAGGCCTAAATAACCCTCGCTACTAGCCCACATACACGTATTATACTTCGGTGCGTCGGTTCAGTAGTACGTATTAATTCAGCTTTCCACGTGTTGCCCCTGCTTATGCTGGTCGTGTAAGATGTAGTTAAGGGCGATAACGATAAGCTTGTAGTATTACGGCGACAAGTATACTAAGAACGTGCAGTATGTACACTAAAATAAGTGTCATCATTAACATTCATATGTTCTTCGAGGCAAATTGTTTTACTACCGATCTTTGACTCTTTGTCCAATGTGGGTTGACATTCATTTTTTACAGGCGGAGTAAATATTATTGTTCACGGAAACAACGTTTTTGCTAAGGCTGATGCCTCAAACGGTTTATTTGTAGGATCTTTCCAGACGGATACTATTAATAAAGACGATAATTTTGATATCGTTTTTCTATAAATTTAGTTAAATTTAAGATGGTTTAATTTTGACCAGACCTGGAATTATTATACCTTTTTGGAAAACTGAGTAAGAAATGAGATAGTACAGATGAAAGCGTTGAAGAATTTCTCTTTTTTTCAGTTTAGGTTACTTGAGCCTAAACATAGCCTGATTGCATCCTAAAACATGCACTAAAGTTGCAGCTGTTCCAATTTGCGAGTGGCAGCGACCCTACACGAAAGCCCCAGGTCAACTGTCTCAACATATGGTGCAGAATCATCTGCCAGCTGCTCCCTTTTCTTGGTTTTCCAATAGTTTGCTTGTTGCTTTTTCTTGGTTTTCCAATAGTTTGCTTGTTGCATCTGCAACATGATGGACTGTGGCTCCGGATTCGAAAACCATTGACAAGGAGTGAATGCAACGGGGAAGAATGAGGGCCTATTTGATTGGAGGCCTGGCAGGCAAATGCTTAACAGGCAATATATTTTGGCGCTAGACGTCTAAAATTGGATGCTTTGGACGCCTGGAATACATGTCTGGTACAGATAATTTTTTTCAACCCCAACCAAACAGGCCCTAGCCAACCATTGTTCACATTTCGCCTAAGTTGTACTTCGGGCTCATCTTTTCTCTCCACTGGGCATTCGTTCCCATCCTAGAAATGGAAGGTTCGATCGACTGTTCATCATATCTGAAGCTTTGCATAAAACTGTTATAGGTTGTGAGCGCGCATAAACCCCCTTGAGAAGACTTAACTAGCTCGCATGCCTAGGGATTAAAATAGATGAAAATGAGCAGGGAACACCCCCCTACTGTTTTCATTTTTGTATTTTTTAACGGAAATAGGATCGGAATCGGAAAGGCCGAAAACGCAATCGGGATAAACGAACATACGGAAACGGACAAATAAGGACGAAGAGCCAGAAAATTAAATTAGGATCATATAATTTAATATTCTCAAATATGCATATACAAAGTCATATAATAATGTACATATATGAAGATCGATCTAATATTCACTTATATGTTATGTGTGATAACATATTGACATGCATGTTTGGTGATTAGGTGTATTAACATAACATAAAGACATGTAATTGTTAGCGCATAGATTGAAAACGGAATATGTTGGTGCGAAAAGTGACCAACAAGTAAATATTTGTCGTTTTACCGTACGTTGTGATCGGATGTGGCCTAACACTCAATGACACAGGGTTTATACTGGTTCAGGCAACGTGCCCTACGTCCAGTTTAAGTCGGTCGATGACTTTATTCCTGAGCCCAAGTGCTCGAAGTTTGCTGTGGGGTTACAAACGAGTAAGAGTAAGATGGGGGGTGTTAGAGGTCCGGTCAGACTCTGGACCGAAAAGCCAAGAGTGACGGGAGCTTCTACTTGTGCTAAGTATTCAAACGTGTGCTCTATGTAGCTTTAGAATGTCTAAAGCTAGCAGAGGGTGAGCTGAAATGATCCATCAGTCGTCTGTTGTTCGATTGTCTGAATCCCTTTCTTTTGAGAGAGGGCGCATCCCCTTTTATAGATGAAGGGGACGGCCTTACAAGTGAGAGAGAGAGTGTGTGCTACCTAGTCTTATTACCCACGCCATCGGGTACGAGACGGTTTGTCGACGCCTACAGATACTGTTGATGCCCTGATGCATGTGGTTGGTTCCATCGTGTTCTTCTGGTATGGCAAATGTCGGCGCCTACCATACTGTGGGACAAATGTCGGCGCCCACAACACTGTTCGTGTCCTAACATGTTTGGAAGGTTGCAAAGTACCCTTCTAACATGGCCTGATTGTACTGTCCTGCAGGTGTGCAGGGTACGGTCCATGGTATTGCAGTTGACTTGTGCGCCTTACCTTATCTGCTCCGCCTGATTTCTCGGGTCCTCACCGAGCGGGCATCTCTGTTCGGTCATTCCTAGTCGGTTCCGACCGCGCCGGTCGGAGAAGAGCCACAGGCAGAGGTTTGGTGTGTCCTCGATCGAAGACGCGGGTCAAAGTCGAAAGCGAGCGTCGCCCCTCCTTGGCCAGGCCTTTCGGTCGAAGAGGTGGGTCAAAGTCGGAAGTGAGCGTCGCCCCTCCTTAGCCAGGCCTTCCGGTCGGAGAGGCGTCCGGTCAAAGACTGGATCACTCTTCTGCCCTGTCTTAGGTATCTAGGCCAGCCTAGAAGTTACGCGTCGTCCGCAACGTTGTCTGCTGGACTGAGCTTTTTGCTGGGAAGCAGGCCCATTAGGGACCTCGAGTTTATAAACCCGACAGGTGCCCCTGAGCCCCTGGGCGATTCAGGTAGAATCGTCTTGGGGATTTCTTCATTTTGTCAGCGGGTGTGCGTGAGCGCACCTGGTGGGTGTAGCCCCCGAGCCCCTAGGCGATTTGGACAGAATCGTCTGGGGGGTTTGACTTGCCAACGGGTGCGCGCGAGCGCACCCGGTGGGTGTAGCCTCGAACCTGTATCCGACTGGCGAGTCGGTTGGAGGCTGAATATCCTTGTACTCTTTCCTGGGGCCGCAGACTCCTGTGTTTCTGCCGTTCGGGGTGTTTACCCATGTTTGTCTCGCCCACGACTTGTGTGGTCGGATGTTTTCCTAAGTCGGCGTCGGGTGCCTAAGCCCCGTTGGGTTCGGTAGGGGTTGTCTAGTTTCGTGCGTTACCCCATTCGTGGTTTCCACAACCGGAGGGGCTGAGCTAACGTCGCTTGCCTCGATGACTCAAGTGACATGCTCGGTGAGCTCACTAATGGGTGCGTTCGAGTGGAGGGTCGATATAGCCCTCATGTGGCATTCTATTGCTCCTTAACCCGCCTCCCGACAGATGCCCAGGTCATTCCGAAGACCGACTTAGGTGGCCCACTAGCATCCCCTTGATGGAGATTTCATGGGCATGGCTTGAGGTTAGGATCTAACGAGAAGGTCGAGATTACCCTGTCTACTACTGGGTAGATCAGGCGAGGGCCGCTGGGGCTCATCTATGTTTTCTTCCCTAGCTCTATTTGACGTGAGGCAACCTTGAGCCCATTGCGAGCCAGCCTTCGAACCTCGATCGGTCGTTGCTCATGTTGAATGAGGCAACTACCGCCTCGTGATGCGACACGAAAGGTTGTGATGCATTAATTTGCATATACAATGCTTTGGATGTATGGGATGAATGAATGATGGTATGAATGCACGTATAAGAAAGGATGAATGAATGATTGTATGAATGAATGTGTGAATGCGCGTGGCAGAAAATAAAGAAAGATGAAAAAGAAAGAAAGATGGTTTGCTAAGGTTACCTTGATGACTCGAGTGATAGGTTTTGAGGAGCTATCATCGGATATGTCCGAACGGGATCCGGGTCCGTCATTCGTGATGGAGTCGGCGTAGCCCGCATGGGGCATCCCACTGCCCCTTACCTATCTCTCGGCATTTGCCTGAGCCATCCAATCGACTTAGGAAGCCTATTGGTCTCTCCTTGATGGGGATCCCATCGTTGGGCCCTTCCAAGTCCTACCTAGGAAGTCGGAGGGCCACTTGCAGTGTGGCTGCGCCTTATTTCCTACACCCAACATGCGGTAGTGGTGGGCCATGCCTAGGCCATGTCCCGTCTAACCAGGCATCGTTTCGTTGGGTAGGGCGCATCCCATCAGTCAGGACGCGTTCCACCGCATCCCATCCGCATTGAATAGGGGAAGGGAGAGGGTTTTTCGCCCCAATCCTTCGCCTTTCTTCAACTAGCTGTGTCTTCTCCTTAAATAGGGTAAGAGAGAGGGTTTTCGTCCCGTTCCTTTGTTCTCCAACTGCTGCCTCTCCTCTTCCTTCTTGCCAAGTGCGTTCATGTGCCATGTTGGTTCCTAAGTGAGAGAGGGTAAAGCGAGGGAGAGGCAAACTTATAGATCCATTCATGAATCCATAGCGCAATGTCGAGCTGGAGGCCATCCAACGTAGATGTGGCGGTGTAGGCTGCCTTTGTTGAGAAGGGGCTGCTTCAGCCGAAGGAGGTGGCACACTAGAGGGCTCCTACGGGGGAGGCTTTTCTGTGACATCAGGCCGACGAGGTTGTCTCCTTCCTCGCCTTCCTTGAGCGTGGGCTAGGATATCCTGTGCACTGGTTCCTGCACGGCCTCCTCAATGAGTGGAGCCTGGAGCTACAGCACCTCAATCTAACTAGGGTGCTGCACATCGCTGGCTTCATGACCGTCTGTGAGGCATTCCTCGGGATGGAGCCGCACGTGGACTTCTTCCGGTAGATCTTCACCGGGCGAGCCCTATCGGAGGGGAAGCCACCTAGGACCACGTTGGTTGGGGGCTTCGCATTGTAGAAGAAGCCGAGGCTACCGAGCTCCTACCCCACATACTCCCCCTATGACTCTAATCATGGGTCGCATGGGGAGTGATTCTATATCAGGAGCCCAGCAGAGGCACCGTTCCCGTTGTTCACCAGAAGGAGGCCAAAGAGGCGGGATAGCTGGTTGTGGGGGTCCTCTAGCCAGCAGAACAAGCTGGAGGTCATCGAGGTGGAGCTCTAGAAGCTGGTGCAACATGGTCTCGACGGGTTATGGGTGTTCCACACCTTCTTCTGTCGTCGGGTCGCCCCACTGGTGGAGAGAAGGCGGACGATGTGGAACTACTTGGGCCCAACAGATCCTGACCACACGTCGCTAGAGGAGTTGGTGAAGGATGAGGTCTAGAGTCAGCTCAATCGGGTGCTACAAGCTGAGGGCCAAAGAGTCCCTTGATGGAAAGCCTAGACCCCTCCACGTCATGAAGTTATCGACTCTGGTATGCTCCCCTTTCTTTATTTTGTGTTATTCCCTTTTGTTCTCCTATATCTTGACTTCGAGTCATCCACTTCATAGGGACTTGTCAGTTACAAATCTCGGCCGCATCTTCCGAGGGGGCGGAGGGCGCAACTCGGCAAGCTGCCCTAAAGGAGGCAGCGGACGACAAGAAGAAGAAGAGAGCTGAGAAGAGTCAGAGGCGGCATGGGAAGGAGAAGGAGATCGCTCGGCGAGTGCGGGCCAGTGAAAATAGGAGTGACATGGAGGTAGAGCTTGAGTCAGAGGAACCCACGGAGATGGGTGGCATTGCGAGCTCTTCCAAAGATGAAGGAGGCTAGGACATCGTCGCGACCTCGGTGGAGCGTCACGAGCCTATGGCCACGTCTGCCAGTGCTGGGTGGGAGGTAGAGAGGCGCGGCGATGTTTCTGCATCAAGGAAGCACGCCACGAGCTCAGAGGCCACCGTCGAGCGGGAGGCGAAGTGGATGCAGTCGCTGCGCCCTTCGGAAGCAACGTTGGCCTTGCCCCCACCTGCTCTGGGCGCAGTGGGGCAGGCCGGGCAGTCAGAGGAGCGGGCTCGCACCCCTGCGTCTTCGTGGTCAACATATGCGCGTGACCCACAATGGGGGAACGGCCCATGAGCTGCTCTGGTGGGCGCACCATGAGCCAGCGGTCGTGGTGACTCATGGGCCAATCGAGAACCGACCGGGGTGGCTCCTCCCTCGGTCGATGTGAGGGGGCATGGGTCGCAACCCATGAGTGGTCCTCGTCTAGCGGGCTCATTGCTACCTAGGCGGGGCTTCAAGGCCTTGCCTCTTTCATCTAGGTATGCATTCTTTGTTTCTTTTTGATCTCATAGTTTGAGTTTTTTTAGCGCGACTGACCTGTACTTTTTTTACAGCGGCAGATACTAACGGGATTTAGCATTGCCCCACCTCCCATGTGGGAGGAGTGGAGATCTAGCCTTCAACAAGTCATGATGAGTGGCGGGGAAAGCAGGCTAGTGGCGGAGCGACCTTCCCTTCTAGGGGCTATGCCCTCCCGGCCGGTTGCAAGTACAGCGGCAGCGGCGGCAACAGTGATGGCGACGATCCCCATGGCTACGGCGGAGGCTAGGTTAGAGGTGACCTTTGTGATCCCACCCGCACCAGCTGTGGCAGAAGAGAGGAGGGAGATTGGGCTCCCTGCCTCGCTCGGTAGAGGGACTCACAGCTCGCCCTCCTAGTCGGAGCTAGAGGCGTCGAGGGAGGGGTGACGTAGCCAGGCCAGAAGCAGAACATCCACCGGTGGGCCATGAGGTTGAGGTAGTGGAGACCCCTACTCCATGGCAAGGTAGGTGCTAGGGTAGAGCCACCGGCCATCCCACCATCATGGGAGTTGGCGGTGGTCCGGTTGTCACATGATGTTGCAGCGGCTAGATCTTCCAGCAGGTTGGCGGTGACCCATGAGCTAGTCTGGCCTTGTCCTGGTGACCCGAGGAAGGCTTGGTTCATCCTTTGCAACGAGGAGGAGGTGCAGCTATAGGACTTACTTGGGGGGAGAGGACTCGCGATGGAGTCTGATCTCGCCCAAACCAAGGCGAGGCTCAAGGAGGCCTTGGAGCTGGTTGAGTCCGTCCATCAGGCGGTTACGGGAGATCTTCCCTGTGTCATAGAGGTAAGTTTTCTATGTTTTTAGCATTCGTCCTTGACTGCGATGTCTGAGCTCGAGTTCAACAGGGTCGCCGAGCTCGAGTTCCAGCTGGAGTCTGCCCACCGTGAGTCCAAAGACCGGGCGGCCAAGGCGACGGGAGCATGGGTGGCGGAGCTGCTCGTGGCGGAAGGAGCGACCGGTATCGAGAGGGGACTTGCGGCGGAAAAGGTCCACCTGACAGAGACTGAGGCGGTGCTCTAGAAGTCCTTGGAGGCCCTAGAGACGAAGCAGAAGGCCCAATCAGAGGTCGATCGAGAAGTGCTCGCGCTCCAAGGGCAAGTTCTTGGGGCAGAGGAGTCGAACGCTCGGCTGCTCGAGAAGGTGACTTGGTAGGAGGAAGGACTCTCCATCCTTGAGAACACCCACCTCGGTACGTACCTGTTGCGCCTTTGGTTGATGCCTTGGTTTTTTCTTTCCTTTACTTCTAAGCTTGTCGTCCTTCTAGAACTAGGCGGAGGGATTAGATCGCTGGAGTGGGAGCTGGAGACAACTAAGGCAGTGATCGATTAGAGTGCGGAGGCTCTAGCTAAGTCCCTTGAAGAGCAACGTGTTCTCGAGGGGGAGCTCGACCAGATCCGCAACGTCACCTAGGTCATCGTCTCGGAGGTGTTCAGGTCAGCGCCAAGCACCAGCACGGCCGCCATCCAGCTGGCGGAGGTCCCAAATGAGGTTCGGACACTCATCTCCGATGGGATGTTCTGCAGGATGTCAGGGGTGCTGACCTCAGTGGCGATGCACCACTAAAAGGTCCTTGTGTGGTTTTGGTAATTGAGTGACAATCTAGGTGGACTAATTGTGTTTATGTGAGATACACAGGTGATTAGTCCACAGGTACATATATGTGAGCAACATATGCCATGAAGGTGAAAATGGCTTGGAGATGTTGCAAAGCTCACACATGTAATAATGAAGGAGCTCAATGCAAATGAGACATGACATTGGGTCATGTGATCAAGGTGGAGAAGATCAAGACATGACTTGGCTTGATGGACCGGTTGCAAGTGTGAAGGGCAAGTTGTAGGCTTTGGAGCGATGGACCACGTGGCGGTGAAGCTTAAGCAAGACTTGGCGCCGATGGACAAAGGCAACGGTGAAAAGCAAGTGTAGTCAAGATCGATGAACCAATATGATCATGTGATGATATGAAGTGGATCATATCATTGTTGATGGTGTTGGTGCATGTGTTGCATCGACATTGGAGGAGATGGAATGGAATGCGCAAGGCAAAGGTATAACCTAGGGCATTTCATTTCACCGGTCATAGGTGTGTAGAGAAGTTTATGACCGCATTTAGGATAGATGGACCGTACTATCAAGAGGGGCAAACTTATTTGCATATCGGTCATCTAGTGCCACTCGAGTGATCTAACTTTACATCGTCGCTAGGATTGAGTGGTGTGGCAAGTTGAGTAGCTAATCCTTTGGAAAATGATTGTGAAAATGCTAACACACATACACATGGTGGTGTACACTTGGTGGTGTTGGCACATTTATAAAGGAGATAAAGTTGGAGTTGATGTGGATCAACTCGGCGATGAAACAGAGGCAAGAAGGATTAGGAACTCCACCGGCAAAGTGTCCACCCATAGAGTGCGGACAGTCCGACGGTGCCACCGACGCCCTATACAGAAAAGATAGGGTCTCACAGAGTGGATTGGACGCTGGTCACATGGTGACCGGACGTTGGGGTCCTACGTCCGGTCAGTGGCGGCAGAGAGCGTGCTGGCGTCGGTCTTCGACCGGACACTAGCGCTGAAAGTGATTGGACACTGGTAGGGTGCGTCCGGTCAGGTTGACATACAGGTGATGTAGGCGACGCAAAGATGGTGGAGAAGGATCGGACGCTGATGCTGCGTCCGATCATGATCGACCGAACGTGTCCGGTCACGACTGGTACCTTACTAGAAACGACCGGACGCTAGGGTTGCTTGTGTCTGGTCACTTTGAGCTGCAGCGTCCGGTCATCACTTAACCATTGAGATCAAGCAACTGAGGTTGAACGATGGTGACACATGGCGAGCATCCATTGACCGGACGCTGAGGTCCTGCGTCCGGTCGATATGACCGACGCGTCCGGTCAACCCGAAAAACGCCTAGTGAAGGGGTAACAATTATTTTAGCCCATGGGGTTATAAATAGAAGTGGTGGTCGGCCTTTGGCCAGTAGCTGAGCACCCTCACGCCTATGTGGCTTGTGTAGGAGTGCTTGGATGCCCTCTAACTCACTTGTGCTTGCAAGAGTGCGAATCGATTGCGAGTGAGTGTGATTCTAGTGCGTTGCATTGTGAGATTGCATCGAGTGGCACTAGGTGATTGAGTTGCAAGCCGGTGGTGCTTATTACTCTTGGAGGTTGCCACCTCCTAGATGGCTTGGTGGTGGTCTCCATTAAAGCCCGCAAGAAACTTGTGCGGTGCTCCGGAGAAGAGCTTTGTGAGGGGCATTGTGCTCGCCCCGCGGGAGCCACGAAGAGCAACTCTAGTTGAGCGAGTCATTGAGCTACCCTCACTTTTGGGGTAGGTTCTTATGGTGCCCAACGTGCGGGCTTGGTGGGTGATGCCAATTAGCCACCGAACCACCAAGTGAGCGATCGACACAACAGGGACGTAGCGTGTTGGCAAGCACGTGAACCTCGGGAGAAAATCACCGTATCAACCTTGTTCTTCCCGTTGGTTTGCAATCCCTTTACACAAGAGCTTGTGATTACTTTTATATACATTGTGCTTGTGTAGTTGCTCTTGTAATTAGTTATCTTGTGTAGCTCACTAGTTACCTTCTTGCTTGTGTAGCATAGAAATAGATCCCTTGCGTGGCTAATTTGGTTTGTGTAACCTTATTAGTCACATTGCTTAGTTTGTGTAGCTAAGTATTTGCGCTCTCTAATTTGACATCGGTTGCCTTGTTATTGAGCATTGTTAGTGAGCATTCGGTGGCTTTGTGCTTTTGCTTACTAGCATGTGTAGGAGCTCCCTTGTTGCTTGAAGTACTAGTGGCATAGGTTTGTGTGACCTTGCTTCTAGAATTGGTAGGTGAGCTCTAGCTAGCTCGGCACCTTTGTTGCCTAACTAGTATCTTTGAAAGGTGCTAGAGAACATAGATAGAGGGGTGTAGTCTTGGCTAGACCGATAGTTTTAATTCTGCACTTGTTTTGGTTAGCCGACGTGATTAATTTTAGAAAGGACTATTCACCCCCCCCCTCTAGTCCGCCATCTCGACCCTACAACCACCTGGACCTAGACTTCGCCGCCATCTGTAGCTGGTACACCGATGGTTGGAGCACGGACGCCATCCATGCGCTCGAGGAGAGCTTGATGCCATGCGCACAGATGGTGGTTGAGCAAGTCTCCGCACAATGGGTGATGGAGGCTCGCCGTGCGAGCGTGGCTGAAGGCACACGCTAGGAAGACATCACCCTGCGTGTGGATGGAGTGGAGGCCGGGTCAGAAGCAAGCGTCGTCCCACCTCCGACTAAACCGAATGTCACCCCGTCAGAGAGCAAGCTGCCCTTATCTTCGTCGATCGTGCTGTCAAACGATGCCATCGGGCGGCCATAGTAGAATTTAGAGTAGAAGTAGTTAGCAAATATAAAAGTTAAGTTCATGGGGGAGCCCCCGTGTGAACAGTTTGTATTCATGAATACATCAATTTCGTTTTGTGATGGAATCACTTCGTAAGGGGAAGCTTGTCCCATCCATTCTTTGTTTTTACCCAAGCAAAGCTTTGTTTTTTATCATTTCTTTTTCGCACCTGCCTGTTTGACCCGTAGGCTGCAACTTTAAGAACCCGGGCATGGCCCGCGAGGCTCAGCTGCTCGTAACCATAGGTCGTGGCAGGGTGTGATCGGTCAAGAGTTTAAGGCAAAGTTACATAGGGTAATTAAAGGAACGGACTACCCTTTTGTTTGGGTAAAAAATATTTACTATGTGATAGTAAAAAAGAGAGGTGGTATTGCACCCTCATGGAGCCCCTGAGCAACCCAGGCCAAGAGTGTTCAGGCCGGGGTGCTTGTAGGAGCAAACATTGAATGAAAGAAAGCGGTAAGACTAAATTTTTAGGGGAAGAAACGACGTAACTGTTCAATGTTCCAAGTGTTGGTGAGAACATTGTTGTTGTCGTCCTTCAGTTGGTAGGTGCCCGGTCAGATCACCTTAGTCACCATATAGGGACCTTCCCATGGGGGAGAGAATTTGTGTTTCTCCTTGGTTGATTGGGTTCTTTGGTGTACGAGGTCTCTGACCTCGAGGATCCTCCTCTGATTTTCCTTTCATGGTACCTACGAAGAGTTTGCTGGTAGTGAGCGGAGCGGATGATGGCCATCTCATAGGCCTCCTCGAGCAGGTCGACCGTGTCCTATTGAGCCTCCATGGCTCGGTCACGGTCGAAGGCCTTCACTCTAGGGGCGTCATGGTTGAGGTCAGAGGGCAACACTGCTTCAACTCCATAGGCCAGGAAGAAGGGTGTGAACCCTATGGATTGGTTTGGGGTCGTTCTCAGGCTCTGGAGGATCGCTGGGACCTCTACAATCCATCGCTCGACGTACTTATTGAGTCGATCGAAGATGCATGGCTTGAGTCCTTGGAGGACCATGCCATTGGCCCGCTCAACCTGACCATTGGTACGCGGATGTCCGACCGAGGCCCAGTCGATCCTGATGTTGTATCCATCACAAAAGTCTAGGAACTTCTTGTCGGTGAAGTTAGTTCCATGGTCAATGATGATACAGTTAGGAACACCGAACCGGTTGATGATGTCAAGGAAGAACTTGACCGCCTCTTCCAAACAAATGTTGGTGATGGGCTTCACCTCTATCCACTTGGTGAATTTGTCCACTGCTACGAGTAGGTGAGTGAAGCCGCTCGGGCCCTTTTTGAGGGGTCCTACCATGTCGAGGCCCCAGACCACGAATGGCCAGGTGATGGGGATGGTTTGAAGCTCCTATGCTGGCAAATGAGTTTATCGAGCGTAGAATTGGCATCCCTCGCACCTGCGGATGATCTCCTTTGCATCTCGTAGCGTGGTGGGCCAGTAAAAACCTTGGTGAAAGGCTTTTCTGACCAGCGGCCTCAGGGCCGCTTGATGTCCATAGATTTTGGTGTGGACCTTGAGGAGGAGCTATTTCCCTTTTTTGGTAGGGACGCACTTCATGAGTACTCCCGATGGGCTTTGTTTGTAAAGTTCGTTACCGAATGTGACGAACGTCTTGGCACGTCGAGTGATCCATCGCGCTTTAGTCCTTTCAGGTGGAAGAACCTCCTCAAGGAGGTAGGCGAGTAGTGGTGCTCGCTAGTCGGTTTGATCGAGTGTTACCACGGCGATGTCATCACAGAGGCACAGAGGTCAGAGCCCCCGAGCGCTAGGTTGGCATCGGGGTGTGTCTAGATCGGACCTTCCAGGATGTGGGTGGATGGCTCGAGAAGGTCATTGATGAAGACCCCATCCAGAGATGAAACCCGCCTAGTGGCCAATTTTACAAGAAAATCGGCGGCATCATTGTCCTTTCGGGGGACATGATGTAGTTTGATCCCCTAGAATTTGTCCTCGAGCTTGCGCACCTCCTGGCAGTATGCTGCCATGAGAGGGCTTTTGCAAGAGGACTCCTTCATGACTTGGTTGACGACCAACTCCGATTCACCGAGGACATAGAGCCATGTAGCGCCGAGCTCGATGGTGATGTGCAGTCCTGTTGATGAGGGCCTCGTATTCCGTGGCGTTGTTTGAGGCCAAAAAGTAGAGACGGATCATGTAGCAGAGCCTACTTCCATCCAAGGAGATCAGAACCACTCTAGCCCCCAAGCTGAGCGCCATTACGGACCCATCAAAGTACATCATCTAGTACTCATGGGTGACATCTGGGGTTGGTAGCTGGACCTCCGTCCATTTGGTGATAAAATCCATGAGAGCCTGAGACTTAATAGCAGTGGGGGATATACCTGATGTCGTGGCCCATTAGTTTGTGGACGATGTCTCCGAGCGGGAATGTAGTGATGACCATGACTTTGTGCTCAGTGAAGTAGTGTAGGAGCTTTTGGGTCGCCATCAGCACGACATATAGAAGTTTCTACACCTAGGGGTACCATACCTTGGTGTTGGTGAGTACCTCACCGACAAAGTATATGGATCGTTGGACCTTAAGGTGGTGTCCTGGCTCCTCCCTTTTGATGACAAGGGCGATGCTCACCACGTGGTTGCTTGCCATGACATAGAGGAGGAGGGGTTCTCCCCATTCAAGAGCAACGAGAATTGGTGCCGATGTCAGTGACACTTTGAGGCTCTCCAAAGCCTATTGTGCTTTCTCAGTCCAGACGAATGCATCTGTTTTTTTGAGAAGCTTGTAGAGAGGCATCCCCCGCTCGCCTTGCCGGGAGATGAACTGGCTCAAGGCGGCCAAACAGCCGGTGAGCCTTTGTTCGCCCTTGACATTGCGTATAGGGCCCATGTTGGAGATGGACATGATTTTCTTGGGGTTGGCCTTGATACCGCGTTTGGACACGATGTATCCAAGCAGCTTCCCCTTCGGAACCCCGAAAACACACTTTTTGGGATTCAATTTGATGTTGAACCTTCAGAGGTTCACGAACGTTGCGGCCAAGTTTGCGATCAGGTCGCAAGCTTGAGCCATTTTGACCACTATGTCATCAACATAGACGACGATTGTTGGTTTTGGCCGCTCGACTTGGTCAGGCTGGTCGAGCGGGTCAATTTGATCGGTGAAGCATTGCTGCATGCACCATTGATAGGTGGCACTAGCATTTTTTAGACCGAAAGGCATGGTTACATAACAGTATGAACCATATAGGGTGATGAACGAGGTTGCGAGCTGGTCAGACTCTTTCATCGTGATCTGGTGATAGCCTGAGTAGGCATCTAGAAAGGAGATGATTTCATATCCTGAGGTGGAGTCGACTATCTGGTCTATGCGCGGCTAAGAAAAATGGTCCTTTGGGCATGCCTTGTTGAGCCTGGTATAATCAATGTACATTCTTCATTTCCCGATATTTTTTTAACAAGAACAGGATTGGCAAGCCAGTCAGAGTGGTATACCTCCTTGATGAATCCGGTTGCCAGGAGTTTGGCGTCCTCATCACCTATGGCCATGCGCCTCTCGTCGTCGAAGCGATGCAGGCATTGCTTGGCAGGCTAAGCCTAGAATGAGGCGTAATGCGTGCTCGGTAACCTCCCATGGTATGCCCGGCATTTCAGAAGGCTTCCATGCGAAGACATCATGATTGGTGCATAGAAAGTTGGCGAGCTCGCATTCCTATTTGGCTAGGAGCTAGGTCCCAATCCGCACCGCCTTAGTCTCCTTGAGTGGGTGGAAGGCAGTCGAGGAGGTTGATCCATTGCAGTCCAAGACTGCTGGGGTTGACGATTCTCTGAGCTGAGGGAGCATCCGATCATGGCCTAGCACAGAGGTAGCATCCAGCCATGGCCTAGCACGGCAAGTAGATAGGGATGGCTTCTGATCCAGGGACATGAGAACGTAGTAGTAGATCCAAAAGAGCATGAGAATGGGAAACCTAGCGGGCGGCGACGGCCGGTAGGAAGCCATGGCGGCGCGGGCACAGCAAGCCCATGGCAAACCGATAGATCAGAGTACGTACCTCTTCGCTATGTCGGCGGTGGCGGCGTTCATTGACCTAGATGGTGAGTGATGGAGGAGCGACTTCCTTCCTGTATGACCGTCATAAAAGAACTAGCGATGGAGGAGCGCGCGAAGGATAGACTGGCGGCAAAAGAAGGCGCACCAAGATGGACTCCGCGTGGGAGAACGTATCCGCGTGACCGATGGTACGCGTAAAGTTACACGCAAGGGGGCGAGATTTCCCAAGTCCCTAATTCTTAGGAGCATGAATTAGGAGTTGTTGAAGAGGGTTTTTTCTCATCTTTCTAAAAACCAAGGATTAGGAAAGGATTTAGGGATCTTGGAGATGATCACCAACGAGAGAGATCCGGACGCAACAAACGAACGCGTGGGTGTGTCGGTAGAGCACGCATGATGTGTGGTGGTGACCTCGATCAGAGCCGGCCTGGCATCCATACATCAGAACGGCATGACTAGCTACATACTTAACTACTTACGAGCCTGCCAGGCCCATATATTGATAGGAAAAAGTGGGGCAATAGTTCAGGGCCTCCAAATGTACACTAAGTAGTAGCAATTGTTGGCCCTGGATCTCCGGCACGGGTGAGCCAACCGTTCACCAGCGTTGCTGACCACACACTATGGCTAGAGCTAGAAGAAGGGAGGGAGAACAGAGCGCACACACACACACAGCACAAGCACCAGCGTTGGCCGGAGCTCTGCAGAGGAGATGGCAAAACTGATCTCGCCCTCTTTACTGAGTTGCAGTGGAAAGCTATAAATACAACTCTACCCATGTAATCCTATTACACAGGCATGACAGGCTGCCATACTACTACAGTGACTAGATGTGACAATAGGGCTGACTTTGGTGTTTGCCTCTACTATGTCTATAGTGCGGTAGGGGAGCCTTTTGGTGCCTACCCCTGCCGCGGCTACAATGCAGTGGCAGGGGAGCCCTTTTGGCGCCTGCCCCTACTGCGTGTACATGGGAGTAGTAGATTACTTTACAATTCTTCCCCTAATCCTGCTGCTAACCCTAGAACCTCCACCAAGCCGATCATCTTATTCAGCTCCGTGAACCGAAGACGGATGAGTGGCTTGGTGAGGACATCCACGAGCTGTCGACTAGTTTCGATGAACTCGATGACGATCTACCCTCCATCGACACAATCCCTAAGGAAATTGAACTTGACGTCGATGTGCTTGCTCCGATCACGGAGAATCGGATTCTTCACGAGGGCGATGGTGGGCTGGTTGTCCACCATTAGTGTTGGTGGGTGAGCTTTCACACCGGTTAGCTCACCCAGCAGCCGGCGTAGCCACACAGCTTGGCACGCTGCTATGGCCACCGCCACGTACTTTGTCTCGCATGTGGACGGCGCCACCACACAGAAAGACAAGCATGCTAAAGGAGCTCCGTCGTCCATCGATGTCCCCCACCATATCTGCATCACTGAACACCATGAGCTACAGCCCACTTCCGCTGGTCTTAGGGAAGACAATCCCCTAATCCACCATCCCCTTAACGTAGCATAGCAGTGGCTTCACCATGGCCCAGTGATCCTCCATGAAGCGGCTGATGTAGCCCACGGCAAACGCAATGTCCGACCTTATGTGGACTAGGTAGCATAGACTGCCAACGATGCTCTAGTAGAGTGTTGCATCTACCTTCACCATGGTACTGGCCTTTGTCAGCTTTAGTCGCTCCTACATCAGAGTCACGCACGGCTTGCACTCAGCCATGCCGCTCCGCTCCAACAGCTTTGAGGCGTACATGCTCTGACTGAGCATGAGCACCTTCTTCCCCTGTCTCACCTTGATGCCGAGGTAGTAGGAGAGCGCGCCAAGATCGCTCATTCAAAAATGAGCCTTCATCTCATGCTTGAAGCCATCGATGTCCTCCGCACGCGTGCCGGTGATGATTAAGTCGTCCACATACATGCTGATGATGAGCTCCACCTTCTCCCGTCACCGCATGTAGAGCGCGTGCTTGATTATGCACCACATGAACCCAAGCTCACCCAGCGTGGTGTCAAGCTTGGCGTTCCACGCTCGTGGGGCCTGCCGCAGCCCATAGAATGCCTTGCGTAGTCGAAGCACCCTGTGCTCCGCTCCCTTAACGGCAAAAACCAGAGGTTGCCTGACAAAGATCATCTTCGCCAGCTCACCATTGAGGAAGGCTGATTTTATATCTAGGTGATGGATGCGCCAGTCCTTCACTGCTGCCAAAGCCAGCAGCAGTCGGATAGACTCCATGCGCGCTATCGGCATAAATACTTCCTCGAAGTCGATGCCATCACGCTGGACAAAGCCACGGGCGACGAGGCACGCCTTATGCTTGATAATGGCACCACGCCCATCCCGCTTGACCTTATACACCCATTTTAGGCCGATCGGATGGCATCCTAAAGGTGGATCGACGAGCTCCCAAGTCTCATTTTCTTTGATCACCTTCATCTCCTCCAACATCATCCATCACCAGTTTGCATTGCACTCGACCAGCGCGAACGTGGGTGGTTCTTCTGCACAGACAAGAAGTAGCTCTAGGTCATTGAGCAGTCGACCCACCAGGCCTAATGACCCTGTGCCACCAATGATGTCATCCAGCCTGTGAAACCGCACCTCCTCACTGTCATGGAAGGCATCCACAAACTCAGTGATGTCGCTTGGAGGTGAGGCAAACTTGATCGGTGTCGATGAAGTCCCTTGTTCTATTGGAGTGATCGGCACAGCACCTGGAGTGCTCGGCACTACTCTCTGGACAACTCGTCACCACTCCTAGAGTGGTTGGCACCAATCTTGGACTGGTAGGCACCAACTCAAGACCTCTAGGCACCCGCCACGCAAGTGTCTCGGCACCCGCTTCACGGAGTGAGTTCGGCAGACCATCCTAGAGTGGTCAGCACCACTGTAAGACCGCTTGGCACCACTCCTAGAGTGCTTGGTACCACCCTAGGAGTGCTCGGTTCTATTGCTGGAGTGGTTGGCACCTACTTTCCAGTGTCTCCACCACCGTGGATGACCAAGTGCTCGACGATGAAAGTGTTGGTGAAGCTGCCACCTTCTCTCGTGCCTAGACTATCCTAGTCCTAGGCCACCTTCTCATCGAAAATGATGTCGCATGAGACAACCACCTTGCCTCCACGTAGGTCATAGAGCCGGTATGCCTTGGTACCTTCCTCGTAGCCAGGAGCACCATCGGTGTGCTCCTGTCCTCTAGCTTGGTGAGGACCGCTGGCACCACTTCTAGAGTGCTCGGCAGCTAAATGTTCAGAGGAAGGACACGCTAGGCTTGTGCCCATACCAAGCTTTGAATGGTGTCACACCCTTCAAGGCCTTTGTGGGTGCGTGGTTGAGGATGAACATCGCCATAGTCACCGTCTCACCTTGCCGGCATGCTCTTGGTCTTCACCATGGATCGAGCCATGCCGACCACTGTCTGGTTTCACCGCTCCACCATGGCATTCTGCTATGGTGAGTACGGCGTGGTGTGGTGTTGCACCACACCCTGACCCGTGCAGTATGCAGTGAACTCCACCGAAGTGAATTCACCACTATGATCAGTCTGTAGCATGCATGCATAGCTTCTTGTCGCTGTCCACCTCTGCACATGCATTGAACTTCTTGATCACCTCTGCTGCCTCGTCCTTGCTCATCAGGAGTTTTAGCCACATATAGCGACTGTAATCATTCATGAGCAGGAGGAAGTACCACCGACCACCGTTTATGGCTGGCGTGATTGGCTCGTAGAGATCGTTGTGGATGAGCTCGAGAGCGTTCGCCGTGTGATACTTGGCCACCTTTGGGAACGACAGCCTCCTCTGCTTCTTGGCTAGGCAGCTGTCACACAACTTGCCTCCGTGCTTGATGTGGGGAAGCCCTTGGACCATCTTCTCTAGCCGACCGAGCGCGTCGAAGCTGAGATGGCCGAACCGGCCATGCCACAGCCATGGCTCCTTGGTGTGCCGTGCTGCCAGGCACACCGGCTGCTCCACCTTCAAGTCGAGCAGGTAGAATTAATTACGTGAGCATTTTACCTTCGCGAGAAGACGCCACACCTGATCCCGAATCTTCAGGATCCCGCTCTTGATCAGTACCTCACATCCGCGCTCGTCCTAGCTGCTCGATGCTTGAATGCAGCTGTGAGGTGCTCACCATTTTGGCACCTAAAGATGATGGTGTCACACCCTTAGATCGCCACCCATGAGCCATCACCGAACTTCACCGTGCCGGTCATGTTACCATCGAGCTCGGAGAAGGCTTCTTTGGAGCCCGTCAAGTGGTTGCTGGCGCCGGAGTCCAGGTACCACCATTGCTCCTGTTCGTCGCCCACACGTCCGAGGTGGACTTGGGCACGTGGTTCATCGAGGTTGATAGCCTTTAGAGCCTTGTCGTGCCCTTCCACCGCCATCACCTCTCCCTTCTCCTTGGCTTCAATGTTGTGTAGTGCACAGAACGTCGCCATCAGGAGAGTGGCCTCATCATCCTCATCAGCCTACCCTAAATGAGTCTCAGCCTTCTTCTCCTACTTGCGATTTAGACAATCCTTTGTCCAATGGCCTGTCTTCCCACAGCGTCAGCAGGCGTTGAGATCGACCTTCTTCTTCTTCTCCAAAGAAGCCTTGCCGCGGCGCTTGCCATCACCACTGCGGCTGGAGGAGGCTTCCCTAGACTTCTTTATTCAGGCAGCCCACTCCTCCTTTATCAGCAGCAGCTTACCGCTGTCCATCATTGCTGTGGCCTACTCCATGCGCTCGTCCACCGCCTGCAGATGACCTGTCACATCCTCAATGGTGAGGGTGAACAAGTCCAGCATCGTCTCTATGGAGAGTGATCTGGATGTACTTCACTGGCATGGAATGGAGGTACTTGGAGACCACCTCTTCTTCGTCGATGGTGACGCCGTGGCTACTCGGCTTGTTGATGAATGACTACAGCGGAAGGAGAGAAGTCCTCCACCGATTCACCATTCTTGAACTTGAGGGTGGCGTACTCCTGCTTCAACAGCTGTGATGTCGCCTTCTTTACGCGGTCAGAGCCGACGCACATCGCTGCAATGGCCTCCCACGCCTCCTTAGCAGAGTTCTTCGCCCCCAATGGCTACCTGTACTCCACTGGCACAGCAGCGAGTATAGCCTCCAACGCTGACATGTCATCTTTTTTGTTGTTGGTGCCCTTGTCAATGGCATTCCAGAGCTGTCAGGCTTTGAGCTTGACCTTCATGGTCGCCTACTCGCCATAGTTGGTGCAAGTCAGCGTCAGCCAACTGGTGCCGCTGACCTCCCGCACCGTGAGCATGACGACCTCCTGTCGTGGCTGGGCAGCCATAGCAGTGCCGCTATTGTCGCCCATCTCCAAACCGTCCGTCATCGCCAGCGGTTAGTCTAGCGACGGCGCTTGTACGACTCTGATACTACTTGTTGGCCTCTAGATCTCCGGCACGGGTAAGCTGACCGCTCACCAGCGTTGCCGACCACATACTATGGCTAGAGGTAGAAGAAAAAAGGGAGAACAGAGCGCACACACACAACACAAGCACCAGCGTTGGCCGGAGCTCTGCAGAGGAGATGGCAAAACTGAACTCGCTCTCTTTACCGAGTTGCAGTGAGAAGCTATAAATACAACTCTACCCATCTAATTCTATTACACAGACATGCCAGTTTGTCATGCTGCTACAGTGCTAGATGTGACAATAGAGCTGACTTTAACGTCTGCCCTTACTGTGGTTACAGTGTGGCAGGGGAGCCTTTCGGTGTCTGCCCCTACCGCGGCTACAGTGCAGTGGGGGGAGCTCTTTCGACGTCTGTCCTTGCCATGCGTATAGGAGAGCAGCAGATTATTTTATAGTAATACTTAATACTTGAATAGAAAAGATAACACGTGACCAAACCTGCATTCATTGGTTTGTTAATTGGCCCAATGTAAGGTCTATTGTTGTATCTTGGATAGCAGATTAGTCGATTAGATAATATGAAAATTCACATTATAATCATGGAATTGGAGAATGGATTTGTTTATTTCATTGATCTTCATCATGTCTTTTCGAAATAGGAGGTATGATTTTGGCCATGAAAAGCGTAACAAAAAACAAAGATTAGAAGCTGCCGCTCAAATTCAAAGGGGTGCTCTTGATGAAAAGAATCTTAGTTTACTTCTCGAATTCCAAGGCCACATCACACATTTTGTTCAGTGTCCTCCAAATTGTAGGTACGGCCCTGGAGCCTGCTCTCGCTCGGATTGTTCCGTCTTCCGTGGCGTGTGCATGGCCAGTGCAAGCTTCGACGGCATCTGCAGAGTCTTTACTATATACGGGCCGGTTTGGTTTGCCTGCTGGCTTCAGGTAAATCTGCTTGAATTGTCTAGAAAAGGCACGAACCAAACAGCTCCGTACGTGTGTGTATCTTTGCGAGTTGATACCCGTCCATCGATTTCCCTAGACTTGTCCATCCACAGATGGGCAGATATATAGCTACGACTTCCTAACAAAAATAGGCAGATATGCGTTACGTACGTATACGATGATATCCGTCCATCGAAGCAAACTCTGGGAGATATATAGGAGTTGAACCGAAGGAGTCATTTCTTTTTTTCCGCTCTCTCTTCTCATCAGCATTGCTTCTGTGGGAGATCGAGCTAGCAGCCAGCAGGCAGCAGAGGGGGCTCACGTGATTTGCGCCGGTAAACTCTGAACGGCCTGTTCGGCTGGTGCTGGCAGGCTGGGCTGGCCAGCCCACTCACACGGACACGGGTTTTCACATAAACAGTTTTTTTTTAAAGTTACAACAATATTTTTCTCTCACATAAATAAGTCGGTAGTATTTTTTCATAAACCAACAACGACGACGAACCAGCTAATAGAACAGGCCGCAAGTCTGAAACAAACCTATGCAAACCTGCAGCCCTTTTCATTTCAGATCCTGTCGGTAGATGCTGAAAACGACAGATCGATGCTTTGCTTGCCGGCCGCTTGCGTTCGTTGCTGTACGTACAACGTACTACGTACTGGCATGGAGATTACTCGTACATTACAATTACAGCACGTGGTACGTACAATGTCGCAGAAAGATCGAGATGGTGTCGTAGGCTACCAACCGCTCGTCGTTGCAGGCAGGTTCGGCGCCGGAAACTGTGCGGCTGCCTGCCGGGTGGAGTACACGCACGTCGTTGACAGATCGATGCATGGAGCCAAGACTAGCTAGACTAGGCCACTTGGCACAGCAGCAGCTAGCTCCGTTTCTTGCCAAGATTGGCACCGTTCGTTTAAATAAATCAAAATAGTGTTTCGACTCATTTGTTATGAGAGAAAAATATTGATCCAGCTAAAAAAATAATCTAAAAAGTACGGATTATAAAAGAAGCGAACATGAAACGGTAACAGGGAAGAGTCCTTAGCCAGAGAGACATCCGAATATATATAATATAATTCAGACAACAATACTTAGCTAGCTACATTGTTGGGCAGGTACAGTCAAGAGGAGTCATCAAAGTGTCCAGATCCGCATGAAGCATTTGACTAATGCGTAACAAATGGTATTCTAACCGGTTCTGCCTGAAAGCGGATGGACTACGAGTTTCAGAAAGAACAAGATCGAGCATTGAAATTCGTTAGGGGTGTCATGTGTGAATGGCCGGCCGAACCCACGATGGTGGTTAATTGCTAGGGCAAGCTAGGGTGTGTGCGGACCCAACATTATTAGGCCATATCCAACCATCTTCAGTACCAGGCAAGTAAGCAACAATTGTACCAGCACTGCAATTACTTGCAAAGATTGTTTTCAATGTACAATGTTTCTTCCTTTTTCTTCAACTTTTGCCGGGTTAATTAATTACAACAATGATGACAGGCTTTTCGGTCTTCACACTGTATATCATCATGGAGAAGCCACCTAACTACTACTGCTCGACTAATAATATGTATAATCATCCTCACTGATCCAACATTGCATCGCAGCATTATACAGATCCTATGTATTAAAATCATTGCTACAGCCTGAAAATATCAGTGACTAGTGAGCTAATGTTACCTGAACAAATGAAATGAAATGATGATGAGCTTTCAGTTGGGAGGCAAGGCAGGCAGCAAAATGCCTTCAGCATTCATACTGAGCTGATCCATTCCCAGGACACATCTCTGCAGGTCCAGGTGGGCCGACAGGGAATCAGCGGCCCCCTCCTGGCCCATCACGTGCACACATTCACACACTCACCTCTCCTCTTTTTTTTTTTTTTTCTCGAGACAACCTTGGAATTGTTAGCATTTCCGCGACGGAATTGCCGCGGGAAGGCTTGGTGGCTGCCGTCGTATTTAATTCTCACCCAATCTGAGGACCATTCTAGAAATGTCTCCACTCATGTCAGATCAAATCACCAATGTCTTTGTCCATGCATGGCTGATGCTTGATGGTCGAAGACATTTGCACAAATTTCCAAATCTCCCTATATAAGGAGACACGACTAGGTGGGTGATTACAAAAGCCATTCAATCATTCAAGTGAGCCAGCCAGCAGCAGTACTCTCCGTGAGCTGCCTGCCCTGCCCTGCGGCACTGCACACTCCCCGCACAGCCGCACCAGCTCAGCAATCATGGCTCGCCTACTCCTTCTCCTCGCCGCCGCCGCAAAAGTTTCGTTTGTATTTGGTAATAATTGTTTAATCGTTGACTAATTAGGTTTAAAATATTCGTCTCGCAAAGTACAATCAAACTGTGCAATTAGTTTTTGATTTCGTCAACATTTAATACTCCATGCATATACCGTAAGTTTGATGTGACGGATAATCTTCTTTTTACATAATGCCAAAGTTTGAATTTTGGGGTAACTAAATGAGGCCTCGTTTTTAAGCCCTCGTTTAGTTGGACCCCAAATTCTAAAAAGTTGCTACAGTCCTTGTCACATCGAATGTTTGCGGTCTGTGCATCGAGCATTAAATGTAGACGAAAAAAAAACTAATTGCACAGTTTGGTGGAAAATTGCGAGACGAACGTTTTGAACCTAATTAGTCCATGATTGAACACTATTTACTAAATAAAAACGAACGTGCTACAGTAGCCCTAAAATCCAACTTTGGCGAACTAAACGCGCGCTAAAAAGCAGAGGTGTAGCGTTTGAAGGACCCCAGTTGCCAACAGAATTTGTGGTGACCTGTCAGTCTTACGTGGCCACATGGCCTTGGACCCGCATGGGGCATGCATGCAAGGGCGGTGTCAGACTGTCAGTCAAATGCCATTTGCTGGCTGGTTAATAGTGGACTAATAATAAGTTTAACCGTGCTATGCCGACATGGGTGCCTTTGCATTAACTTAACCCATCGCATTGGCCAGTATAAAAAACCTAGTTCGTTCCTACCTACTTGGCCAATCCACTCGAAGCTTTGTCAGCTTTAAGATTCCTCCTCGAGAAATCGGACGGTTAGAAATATCTTTTCTTCCTGGGGCTTCTTCTCTGGACCTTAGATACCTTGCCTCCGCTGTGCTTCGCATTCTCGCACGACTTCTACCGTGCTACATAATCGGGTTGGGTTGTGTACGTGTCCAAGAGACAAACCATAGATGGTGTGAGTTTGTCAAATCCTAGATGGAGTAAGATGCAAATCAATGGCACGTAGACCATGCTCCTGGACCAATTTTGTTCGGTGGCCATGATGTAATTGGTTATATTGGGGAAAAAAGGGACGAGCTCAAAACAACTTTAACAAAGTGTTTGCTACTCAACGAGAGAAGTGAAAGACAGAGAGCCTTGACTTAGATTTGATAAAGAAACACCCGAGTCGACCAATGCATCAAGTGAAATCGGCCCATAATTTTTGACCCGTAACCCAACCCAACATATTATATATAAAAAGAAATAACCTAACCTGATGTGTTGGTTCGGTGGGTGTGGGCCAAAAGTTCGATCCGACATTTCTCCCCGACGGCCTAACTTGAATCCGCTCCAACTCGACATTTGATCAAGTCTAAGTCCTAGCTTGCCTCTTATATTTGTGTAATTTAATTTGTACGATGACCCTTGTGTTGTGCATATGACCTTGAGATGAGATGGTGGTGACATTTCTTCTCCCATATTGTCAACAGCTGCATATGCCACTACCTTTCACTAAGAGAGAGCGGAACCTGGTGGAGCACCAGCTAGCGCAAATGGCTAAGCGTCTGCGTCATAGTGCTGTGTGGCACTCTCATGTTCCTTTCTATGTTGGGTCTTTGATTGCTCATGACTGTAAGACAATGAGTTCCATTTAATATAGCTTTCTCTTGATTTGCAAAAAAAAGGGGGACAGGGGCAGAAACCCCACCTAAGGCCTTGTTTGGATGCATGTATATTCACTTCAATCCATATGTGTTACAGTGGAATAGAATGGAATTTAGTTCAATTCCACTCCAATCCACTTCAATACATGTGGATTTAGATGAATACATACACAACCAAACAAAGCCTAATAAATATTAAGCAAAAAGAGATCAATATAGTTAACAGATGACAACCCCAGCATACTATGGTGAGATCACAATAGAGGGCAAGAAAAAAAAAACTTAAAACTAAAATCTAGAATTAAACGAATGGAAGGGGTATTGATTAAAAATTTAAAATAACAACCAAAGCCTATGTAAAATCAAAGCCCCAAGCACCTTGAAGCTTAAATTCTTCTACAAAAGCAATCTAAGAAGTCCTTAGATCTATCACACCTAATCAAGTTATTAGCAAAATTCACACTAAGGTGTAGGTCCTTAAGAGCCAGAAGTAAATCTATGGTAAACACTCTACCACCACGGAATCCTAGTTATCACTCAAGAGAACTAGCACAGAAACAAAGCAAGGCAAGAAGTAATGCAAGATTAGAAGAGAGGCAAAGAGATGACCCAATTTTTTCTGTGGTACTAGGTTGTTGCCACAACCACCTAGTTTGTATTGGAGCACCAAAGAGTCACCGAGACTCAATTATATGCTCTGCTTCTCCACTCTGGAATGGCAGGAGTCAAACTATGAACACTAGTTGAAGCCTCCTCAACAAGAACTCCACCAAGAAAGGTCACTAAGTCATATGTCGGGGCGTCTAGGTGATAGCGATCATCAAGAGTAATAAGTATTCAACTCTAATTAAAATAAATCAAACCAAGAACATCGGTAACACTCAAGGCTAACTCTCCAATATCACCTTTTGGTTTGGATGACTCTCCTAAGGCTTATTTCTCCCTAAGTGTTGGAAACAATGGGATGGAAGATTAGTTCAAAAAATAAAGTTAGATGTTGCACTTATATTTAGGGATGAAGGGCCTGTTAGTCATTAGAAAAAGGTAGCAAACGTAGTCACCACTGGATGATCCGTTGGTCTCCATATTGTTGTTACCAGATCATATGGTGACTCTGTGCTCATCTATGTTTCCAACAGTCAAAAGAATATACTAGAATATTTCCCACCGGATGATCCCTCGGGAATCACAATGTCTCTATCGTCCAATGCATGTTCTGGCGTGTTTTTAAGCTCGTTTTTTAATCCGATCTCAACCAATTCGACCTTCTTAAGATCTTTGACTTTAAACCACATCAATGATGCCACTTAGCATCTTGACCTTGACCGAGAGTTAGCCTCTTTGTGCATTCCAATGCTCTTTCGTGACCCCCCCCCCACCCACAACAGTACAACCAAAGAAAAAACAAAAGCCCTAATTCACGCTACATTGAACGTTCCCCGAGCGCCAAGCTTATATTTGCTCAGTTATGTCCTCGGTCTTCACGAATATCCTTTGCGCAATACGCTAACCATCAACCCAAGTCTTCAGGGCCAAGACACTCGTGGCTTTGAACTTGTAACTAACTCCAATATGATTATTGTTGCAAAACACATGATAATAAAAAACACCTGTGCTCGTCAATCACCAAAAACTAAATCGCCGCGCTGGCTGTACCTCGTCTATCACCAAATACAAAACCCCCCACTAAGCCTGCACTCAAAGTCATCACCGGAAAACTAAATCGAAACCCATTTCTGGTGGGCCTGGCCGGCTCGACAGTGCAGGGCGTGTGCACAAGGTGCCATTTTGTTTAGTCGCAAATGGAGTCCAGCCTATGATTTAGCCAACCTTACGAGCTGAGTACAACCTTGAGAAACAATCAACAAAATACTAGAACTATTTGCACGCCCTTGGCGTATACCTGAACGCGCTTGGCGTGGCACTGGTGCCCTGGCTGGCCCAACCATAGACGCCAACCAATTGCCAGCCTCTTCCCTGGTTGCTGGGCCTTTGGCACGGCTTGAAGTAGCCCATATTTCCTACTGGCCTTACAGCCCGCGCTGACTGCCACCGCCGCCGCCTACCGGGCCGAGGCCGCGACGCAGATCTCCAGGGCTAGGGACCACGTGGGCGTTTTACACAACAGGAAACGGAAACGGACAGCTCAGCAGCACCGGCGGTTAGAATTTTGAAACACTCCTCGAACTCCCGAAGGCCCGAATCCGTCCATTTTCCCTCTCCTCTCTCCTCCGCTCCTCCGCTCGCTCCGGTCTCCGCCGTCCCTTCTCTCCGACCCAAAAGGGCAACGAAATCCAGACACCGCTCCCCATCTCCCCTTCCTTCCTTTCTTCCCTACTCACACACTCCCCCACCCTCCACTACTAGTACTCCTAGTACCACCGCCACCCCACCGGGAAAAACCGAACGAGGGGTCGGGCCGCCGCCGCCGCCGACCCCCGCCACCGCCGCCGCCGTGCAGATCGCGGCCGGATCTACGGCGCTGGGGCACGGGGGTCCCCGGATCGACGCCTCCGCCGCGGGTGAGCCTAGCTTCCTTCCCCTCTCCTTCTTCCCGGCCCGGCCTTCACTTCTTGAGGGTTCTTGCGGGGGTTTCTTCCTCCTCTTCTCGCTGCCTCCAAGAACCTCGGGGGTTAGGCTAGGCTTTCTTTCTTGGAGGGGAGAGGACTCGTGGGGCTTGGGACGGGGCCAAGAAACCCCCTTGCGCCGGCCTTGACTTGACCGCCCCAAGAGTCGAGGACGAACTATTCCTATTCTGCGAATAAAGCTTCTTTTTGGTGCGATTGTCCTATCCTGGACGGGCCTGCCTGCGGTACGGCGGAGGTACCGTCTAGCCTCCCAAAGAAACGCCGACGCGTCCTCGCTGCCACGTTACAGGAGCTTTTTTACGCGGACTATGTGGTCTGACCATGCTGCATTCTTGATCCGGAAATTGTCATGTGTCGCAGCCTCACTGTCGCACCCGTTCGTTTCAATTTCATAATGCGAATGCAGCATTCCCTCAGAGATCCAGACAAATAATCCTTTTTACGCTAAGAGAGGAATTGCTTGTAAAAAGAAAAAAAGAAGAAGAAATTTGGGGTGCAGATTTGTCACACAAGAGGAAATAGAATTGGCCAGGTCCCAAGTTTAGATTATTTCTGTTTAAATTTGTGGGTTTCTCATTCTTTTTGTTAAATATTTCCAGCACGAGAAGTATTTTGTTCAGATGATAGAAACTTGAACAAGCCAGTTATGTGGTGCTTTTGTTATTAGTATGCCCTGTACTGTGCCGGTTTTGTTCTTCCTCTGAGTAGGTTTGAAACATGAATAGTTTGACATTAATATAAACATGATTTCAATTTCATCAACTTGTTGATGAAGTTTTGATAGAAAATTATACAACCTTGCTCTTCAGTCGTTGACTTTAGCCATTTCGCGACCATTCCTAAGTGCATAGTACTGTTCACTTGTTCAGCTCCCCAATACTATAATTGCTCATTATATGAAGTCACATAGTCCTTTTATTTTACAACATTCAGGTTCGGATGGCTGCACGAAAAGAAAACCCTGAGCTTATTGCGTGTCAAGCACCCAATGGTCGAATCACGCGAGCTCAAGCCGCTGCAAATCGTCGAAGCTTTGGAGCCCTCCCTTCTGTTCCACTGCCTGCAAAAACTGAACGAAAACAGACTACACAAGGGAAGACGAAAAGGGGATCTTCATATGACAACACTAGTGCAAGTACTGCAATTTCTGGCCCCCAGCCTAAGAGGCGCACAGTACTCAGGGATGTGACCAATTTGCGTAATGCTAACTCTAACAAAACTTTTGCTGCTGCACCAAAGGTTCAGGTATCGAGTTGTTCCCTGCATATTTGCATTATCGTACAATGAGTTCTCGATGCGTACTGTTTCCTAAACATTGCAAATGTAGTAGAATGACAAGGTTAACTCCTTTTTTTTTTTCAGACAAGGCCCTCCCTAAGGACTGGAAGAACCGTGAGCAAAGGCAAGCAGTGCACAAAAAGGATTCCTAAAATACCCCCACCAGCTGGTAATGGAGGTTCATTCGCCAATGATTCGAACATTGCTGAAGAAACGCAAGAGGAGAAACTTTTGGCACAGAAAGAAGAACCTATTCTTTTGCTTGAGAACAGGGGCTCACTGTCATTGCAGAATGTTGAAAGGAACAGGGACAGTGCTTGTCATGAGGCATTCTTTAAGGAAAGAAATGTCAGGGATATATGTGAACCTTCTGTGTCAAAGAATGGTCAGTTCCATTTCCTTTTTGAGCTTGAAATTTGCTCTTAAAGATTTGCCAGCATCACAGCCACACTGAGTCTGAATAATGTTCAAGGCTTTTTCTTACCTTAATATGTTACAAAATGCAGCTGGCACCCTTGCTTTTACTTGAGTATAATCTTGATGGTCTTTCTGGAGTATTAGAAATCTGAAGAAACTAAAGCTTGCTGCTAATGTTCTTTATTTTGTCATTTCTGAGATACCTGTAGATAGTCTTAACGTTTCTGATTAGTGGCCAACTGCTAAAGATTCTGTATTTTCTTTCAGGGGACTCTTCTGTGTTAGACATTGTAGATATCGACAAAGATAATGGCAATCCTCAAATGTGTGCTTCCTACGTTGTAGAGATATACTCAAACCTTATGGCTTCAGAGGTATGCTGTTGTATTTTGATCAAAACAGAAATTCTGCTTAGTTGTACTGTTTAGGCAGAATTCTATTTGATTTAATATATTTCAGATGGTATGTTAAGCATGTAAGAACTCCAGATTTAGATTTATGTGTTATATTCTTGGCACATTGTGCTTGTTTAAACGGTATGTGTCTATCTTTATGTTTATGTCATTCCACAGCTTATGAGAAGACCCAGTCCGAATTACATGGAGGGTTTGCAACGGGACATCACTAAGGGCATGAGAGGAATACTCATTGATTGGCTTGTGGAGGTTGTTATATCTATAATTCTATCTGGATTTCTGCTTATTTCCATACATGATTTATTCAACTACGTCCTTAAGTTGCTATCAGATGATTCAACTGTAGCGTTTCATAGCATACTCTGCATAGAAACTGATGCACATATCTGCCAAATGTGAAGTATGACCCAGCAAATAAGAAAATTACTGTTATTTTATTCCAATAAACAGGAGATAAATTATATTGTATGTTTGAATCAGTTGCTGATGATCCTTTTATCTTTTGTTCTTGTAGCAGTGCCTGAGACATTAAAGTGGCAAAATAATGTTTACTTTCTTTAGAGACTAACTGTCTTTGTACATCTCATACACACAGAAGCATCTAGTTTGTCTTTTGTCTTATAATGAAAATATTGTATACCTCTTACTGTCTACTTCTCACTTCTCATGACTGATGACTCGGCTTATGGGGTGTTATATATTGTCTTTGTCACAGGTTTCTGAAGAATACAAGCTTGTTCCAGACACGCTGTACCTAACTGTATATCTTATTGACCGGTTTCTTTCTCGGAACTACATTGAAAGACAGAGACTACAACTTCTGGGAATAACAAGCATGCTTGTTGCCTCGTGAGTTTTATGCTCTAGCCATTCTATTTTTTAGGAGGAAAACTTTAAAATACATAGATATAACATAAGTTTTCCCTAGAAGCTAGGCTAGTTTCCTCTTTGGCTAATATAATGAATAACTCTGTAAGTAAATTAATTTTTTAATTCATTTGCAGAAAGTATGAAGAGATATGTGCTCCTCGAGTTGAAGAGTTCTGTTTCATAACCGACAATACATACACAAAGGCAGAGGTATTTGTTTCATGTGAAGTTGGGGAAAAACTAATTACATATGTGGAAGCAACCATTGAATTTGTATCTGATAACCCCCTGATCTAGTAGGTGCTGAAAATGGAGTGCCAAGTGCTGAATGACCTGGGATTTCATCTTTCTGTTCCAACAACAAAAACATTTCTCAGGTTACCGTTCCCAAATATGCCTAGTATCTCTTTTCTAATGGGAAACCACCACACCATTACTCACATGTCTCCCTTTTTTATTTTATTTATTTTTATATCAGGAGATTCCTTAGAGCGGGACAAGCATCTCGTAAAGTAAGATTGGCATCAGATCTTTACAGCAACAGTTTTCATTCAAGTTATGCCTACATGTTTGATCTCAGCTCTAAATTCTGAAGTTTATCTGCAGACTCCTTCTATGACCTTGGGATTTCTGGCAAATTATCTTGCCGAGTTGACTTTGACCGATTATGAGTTCTTGAAATTTCTTCCATCATTGGTGGCAGCATCGGCTGTGTTTCTTGCTAGATGGACGCTTGACCAATCCGACCAACCATGGGTACGCATGAAAAGCACTTGGTACATGCAGCAGTACATGCTTTAAAAAAGAACTTGGTTTTATGTCTAATCTGTGGCTATTCAATTATGTGCAGAACCAAACTCTAGAGCACTACACCTCTTACAAATGCTCTGACATTCAATTATGTGTCTGTGCTCTACGGGAACTCCAGCATAACACCAGTAACTGTCCTCTTAACGCCATCCGTGAAAAGTACAGACATCAAAAGGTATGCAACCACATCCTGCTGTTTGAATTCCTTCCACGTTGTAGCGGCAAGTAAAATTGAAGCTGTTCCACTTAGCTCCTAAAAGGAGGACTACCGAACTTAACATTGTCGATCTTCTAACACTATGCTGGTTGTTCTGCTGCAGTTTGATTGCGTAGCAAACCTAACTTCACCGGAGCTCCCTCGGTCGCTCTTCAGCTGACACGCCAATGACACCGGTTACCCTTTGATCAGCGACGTTAGCTGCAGTCGTAGCTCGGGCTGCGTTAACATTATTGTAGCATCCCCCTTCCCTCTTTTCCCCATTTTCTGATTTGGTTGTGTTGTCATCGAGCTGTTGTGTCCCGGCCTTTTTCGAGTCGCAAGTAAGAAGAAAGACAGGTAGATGGCTCGTTGGCTTTTTGGTTTGACGTAAGGTTTACCCGATTGTAAACAACACTGTGTGTAGGGCTTGGCTTGGGCTGTTATTAACTGTAAGATGGTCCGGCTTGTGTAACAAACAACGGAATGCTGTTTGTTTTGACACAATTCGTTCATTGTTAGCTTCGAAATGGAAATTAGTTTATTAGTTTATTGCCAGTGGTTACTTTCTGTCTAGATGGTATGCCTGCTTCGGTGATTCTTGTTGTATATGGTTGATAGATAGTGGCAGCAAGGGCATCCAGGTTTGGCCATTTTTGGGTCGGCTGGTGGCCGTTATCTTCCTGACTAGTGACCAACCTGCCAACCTGTGTGTGGCCTGTGGGGAAGACATGTACACGCGAGGCCCGGAACACCTGATTCTGGGAATTATGCTTGTTGATTTCTTTATTTCTTGTTTGAGTCAGACAGATTGTCCGTTTCATCTGTTGTGCTATATGAGTATCTTTTTTTTTTATTGATGAAAAAAAAATGCTGTGTCACCCAATTCCTGGGTGTTAAAATGAATGCGACTTTGTATTGTTCCCGGTGACAGCTCAAACAAATTGACCCCATTGTGATGGTTTACCTAGTAGTAATAACTCCGCTGCTGAGGAGATAGTTGTTACTCAGCTAACAATTAACAATTAGATACGTTGCACTTCCTGAAACTATGGATACAGAGCAGAGGCAAGGCTTGTTTGCCCTTTGCCGTGTGTTATGCTCAACTGCCGATTCATGGATGCCTTCCTGTACTGGAAGGGGCGGAGGAAACGAACAATGGGGTGGGGTGGGGACAGGACAGAACAAAAGTAGCCGGGCGGCCTTTCCGCTTCCGCCGGTGCAAGCCTGCATTGCAATGCAATCTATGGTGGGGGCAGGTCGACCGGTCGCCTCGCCGGTGACATCAGGCATGAGATGAGATGAGATGAGCGAACGATGGTCTGGCGGGCGCCGTGTGCCCATCGCAATTACGCCCCCGCCTATTCGCGCCGCGGCCGCGGCTGCGGATGCCCTCCTCCATACACCCCACGACCGCCGTCGCAGTCGCCGTCGCTGGCCGGCCCCTCCCGCCTTTCCCGATTGAATAAGCCAAACGATCGAAAGCTGCCGCATTGATGGCCGGCCGGCCGGCTGGCCCCGCGCCCTGCAACCGACGGGCGCCTGCTTTTCGCTCGACCCACCCGACCCGACCAGACCGGCGCCACGACGTCCACGGCGCGCCATTTATGGTTATATGGCGCCGGGACAAGTGGAGAGACAGCAGACGAGGCGACGCGAGTCGCGACGTGAGAGGAAGAGGACGCCCGCATACCGGCTGCCAGTAGTAGATGTCTCGGCACCGTACGTGCTACGGCGGCGGCCCGAGGGTCGGGGCGTGCGTGGCTGGCCGGAACGAACGAGACCAGACGACACGACACCTCGCCGAGAACCATGAGGCTGCCATGGCTGACCGCGCCGGGGAGGTAGGCAGCGACATCGACGTCGACATGGATGGCAGGCACGCCGTCCATGTGCACACTCTACAGGATCCCCGGCCAAGATCCGGTCGCCGCCCGCCGCGAAAGAACCGACAAGTCGCCAGTCGTGGACATTCCCCCTCCTCGCGTTTCCATTCATCTGGGTACATACAATACAATACAATGGAATGGAATGGAACAGTATCGTCTGCTTTCGCGCTCGTGTCTCCTCCCACTGCATGCAACACGAATCTAGAAACACTGCAACTCTGCCGTATTTGTGGTGTCTACAATGTCAACGCAGTGGAATAATCCAGCAACGCTAGAATGAAACTCTGAAAGCAAGAAAATGTGAACACAAAGGTTGGAGTCGAGTCGGATCATCAGCAGCAGCAGAAAGAAGGCAGATGGCTGTGTCGTCTCTACAGCACAGCACGTGCAGCGAATCCAACGAGCATGCAATCCACACCATCCCCAGACGACGTGGCGGAAAGCTGCTGGCTGCTGCTGCTACTCAGCGCTCGCCATCCGCGGCAGTACGTGCAGCGACACAACCCGCTTCCCGGGCGGCGCCGCCACCTCCCACACTCGGGGCCGGGGCGCCGCGGCGGCGGCGGCGGGGGCACCCCACCGGCGTGAGGGCGGCGGCGGCGAAGGCCTGCAGGGCGCCTCGTCGACCACGACCACCTTCTCGCCGCCCTGGGCCGCCACGCACACTCGGCCCCCGCCCGCCGCCATCTCGGCGGCCCCCTTGAGCCGCTCCGACTCCACCACCGTCCGCCACCGGTCCCCGGCCCAGTCATACGCGCTCAGCGCCCCACGCTCCTCGTCCACCACGAAGATCCGGTCGCCGCCCGCCGCGAAAGAACCGACAAGTCGCCAGTCGTGGACATTCCCCCTCCTCGCGTTGCGATCCTTTCCATTCATCTGGGTACATACAATACAATGGAACAGTATCGTCTGCTTTCGCGCTCGTGTCTCCTCCCACTGCATGCAACACGAATCTAGAAACACGTACTGCAACTCTGCCGTATTTGTGGTGTCTACAATGTCAACGCAGTGGAATAATCCAGCAACGCTAGAATGAAACTCTGAAAGCAAGAAAATGTGAACACAAAGGTTGGAGTCGAGTCGGATCATCAGCAGCAGCAGAAAGAAGGCAGATGGCTGTGTCGTCTCTACAGCACAGCACGTGCAGCGAATCCAACGAGCATGCAATCCACACCATCCCCAGACGACGTGGCGGGAAGCTGCTGGCTGCTGCTGCTACTCCGCGCGCGCCATCCGCGGCAGCACGTGCAGCGACACAATCCGCTTCCCGGGCGGCGTCTCCACCTCCCACACGCGGGGACAGGGCCGGGGCGCCGCGGCGGCGGCGGCGGGGGCACCCCACCGCCGTGAGGGCGGCGGCGGCGAAGGCCTGCTGGGCGCCTCGTCGACCACGACCACCTTCTCGCCGCCCTGGGCCGCCACGCACACTCGGCCCCCGCCCGCCGCCATCTCGGCGGCGCCCTTGAGCCGCTCCGACTCCACCACCGTCCGCCACCGGTCCCCGGCCCAGTCATACGCGCTCAGCGCCCCACGCTCCTCGTCCACCACGAAGATCGTCGTCTCCTCATCGCCGCCGACCGGGACGGCGGCCGCCGGGCCTTTCCATCCCGCGAGCATCCCGGGCGGCATGTCCTCCCACCTTGCGGCGCGCAGGTCGAACACCGCGCCTTCCTTGGCGCCGCGGCCGCGGAGGCTGACCATGCACACCTTCCCCGCGGCGCAGACGGCCTCCGCGGTGTCGCGACTGAACCGCGCGTCCCGCATGGGCGGGATCGGCTCCCACCCCGCCGCGGACGCCGGCGCGGACGCAGGGTCCCACGTGGCGCCGGACCGGGCGTCGCTGGCGTCGTAGCCGGCGCCGACCCCGCCAGCCACGAACACGCGCCCGCGTGCCGCGCCCGCCGCGCACCACCGGCGCGGCGCGAACGGGAACCGCGGGCCGAGCCGCCACGCGCGCGCGGCCGGGTCGAAGACCACGGGGCGGGGCAGCGCCGGGGCCAGCGACCGCGTGGACCCGGCCACGACGACGAGCCGGCCCCCCGCGGCCACGGACTGGAGCGGGAGCCGCCGCGAGAGGAAGGACGGGTGCCATAGCCTCGGCGGCGAAGACGGCATCGGCGGCGCCGGCAGGTCGTCCCACCGCCCCGCCACGGCGTCGTAGGCCGCGAACGAGACGCCGCCGGTGGAAGCGGAGGCGTCGTCGAGGACCGCGTAGAGCGAGAGGAACGGCGGGAACGAGGGCGAGTAGAGCAGGCGGCGCCAGGGGCGGCAGACGGCGTGCAGGAGCCGGGGCGGGAGCGGGGCCAGGCAGAGCTGGGCGAGGTGGTCCGGCAGGCCAGGGAGCAGGGGCTGCTCCTCCTGTTCGTGTTGCTCCGGCTCCGGCTTCGCGTCCATGAGCGCCGGTGCCGCGGCCGTGCGGTGCCGTTTGTTGGGCTCAGCTGCGGCGGCGGCGGGGGCCTGCCAGTATGGGCGCTTGGCCGCGGCGGGCGCAGCCATGGCGGGAGCGGTCAGTACTAGTAGTAGGCGGGCGGGCCGGCGCGTCGTTGCTTGCGCTCGCACGGCGAACGCCGTGTAGTTTAGTCGGACTATTATATGGCGGCGTGCGTGAGCATCGTGTGGTGCCCGACGGCGATGTGGCGTGGTGGTGGTGCAGTTAATCTTGGAAAGGTGCCGCCGCCTGGCAGATTGGCAGGGTAGGAGGAGTGGAGGACGGAGGACGGCTAGTTGTAGGGAGAGCGAGCCATCGAGAGAGCAAGTGGACAGGCGGGCGCCGGCAGCTGTTGAATTGAACGGATCAGCCAGCAGCTGCCGCTCGTGCTCCTCTGCTTCTCCGTCCGGACGCAATTGGTGGACTGGTAGGGATTCCTGCGCCCCTTGCCCTTTTCGGCCGTCGGCAGCATGCACGTCGCACAGGGCCATGCCAGTCGCCTTTCGCCAAGACCAAGACCACACGACTCTGCCCGATGCCTTTACCGACTTCACGAATCACGACTCGCTTGATTTTGTCGCTCTGTTTGGTAGAGTTTACCCGTACGATTTCACTGTTCGAGTAGATTTGATCATGTGATTTGCGATCGATCGATCTTACTATTGGAGTTGAGATCTGGGTCGTGATTGTAGCACCTTGGTTATACTACTACACAAATTTAATGAAATATATATCTCGCTCTCTCACCTCTATTTTCAAATATATTTTGTGTGGACGTTAAAGTTGCAGACTCATTTTTTTATAAAATAAATAAATAAAACGGTGGCGAGCCGTATATGTGCTCATTGTGCACTTACAGCCTGTAGTTACCACAGCTGCATGATTGATCATTATCAATCACAAAAGCAAATTAAAAGGCTCGTGTCAGGTCAAATAACTACTCGTACTACGGAAAGGTAAAAGCCCTATTTCGGTTAGTTAGCTTTGGATCGCTATCATCATCCACTATACAGTACAGTATAAGCAAACAGCAAACGTGCCCCCAAAAAGGGCCGCTCGCACCCGTTTTGTGCCCAAGTTTGGTCGTGAGTCGTCACACGACGCACGGGCCGGATCGAATCGCCGGCCGGCCGAATCGGTAAAAACTGTTGGTGCCTTGCCTTGTATATCCTCAATCTATGTAGCAGGTAAAGACCTCAACGCCCAACAAATAAAAGCCTTGGCGAGAGATTCACGTACTTGTTTTATTTGTTTGTGTGGAAGCTCACATATACCTAGCTACACGACGAATTCTTTCTCCGTGATAACAGGTGTTAAGGCCCCGTTTCCTAGAGTTTCTCTCCCGCTCCTGTGGAGGAGCCCTACCAAATTGTTTCGTAGGGGAGGATCTGTTTGAAATCATTTCTCAGTGAAAAAAAATAAAGATTCAGAGCCGTTTTGGTGGAGCCAAAACAGCTGTGATTCCTCCAGACGAGCTCTTGAGAAGAAGCCCCAACAAACATGGCCTAAACCGTGCCTAATATTTCAGAAAAACATTAAAACGTGACAGACCGAGGTAACCGAGGATAACATGCTTCTATTCATCTAAAGAAAAGCATGCACAAAATCAAAACACGCAAGTAGAGCCTATTTGGTTGTGTCTCCCAGGCAAGTTTGTCTGGCCAGACACGGTTTCAAGGCATTTGATTTTGGCCGCCTGGGTCTAAGATCGTTGTCATGGCACGATCCAAACAACCCCGTAACGCAATGAAGACGCTGGCGCCGCCGCAATGGACGGTGATTACGTTACCCAATCATCAAGAGTGATTCGACAGCAACCAGAACTAAAACTTGGTGGGCCAATCCATAGGCGAGTGAGTGTGTCGTTGGATCCAAGGGCGGAGGGAGGGAGTGGATGAAGGGGGCCGAGGACCCCTATATATAGTAGATGCATTTTTCTTATGCACATGATATTTTACTATATACTTCAGCGAAAATATTCGTTTCCTCTCCTAATAACGTACAGTACCGTTTCGCACTTGGCCTCTCCTATCAGTAATTTTCTGGTTCCGCCCCATGCATCGAGATGGACCCATTAAAAATCTGCATCCGTGACCAGGAGCACGATGGGGGCACGGTACTTGGAGCTACGGACGGCGCGACTGGCGACAAAGGAATCCGGCCATTCCACACGCAAAGTCGTGCGGTGGTGAATCGTTTAGGATAGGAATTCGGATGTTCCATGCTTCCTTTTTTTTCTTTTCTTTCCCCACACACATGGCGCGTGAGCACACACCTTTTCGGTGGAGCGAGGAGAAAAATAAACGGAGCGAGAAAAGTAGGCAGGCGGCGAAACGAGCCCATGGGGAGCTGGGCGGGCTGTGCACTTGCCCGGTTGCGTGCACTTGCTAGCTGCTCCTGCTCCAATCCAATCCATCGCCAGCTTTTGGGACAGCAGCCAGCAGGTGAAGGTGGGGCAGGGCAGCACCACCACGCGCGCCCACGTCGACGTCGCTCGGTCATGCATGGCGCATCGCAAGTGATCGGTCAGACTAGTGATGGGCCGCCGCGCACCGGCATGGGCGCATGGCCGGATGCCCGGGACCGGCGACGGCGGCGGGGCGAGCCAAAGGACGCCTTTTTCCGGGAAACGAAAAGGCTACTGTGTTGTTGCCTTTCGCTTTCGCCGGCCTAGAAGGTACTTGCCCAGGAGCCGTGCACGCACATGCAGATGAGGTTAGGTCGGAGCAAAAGGCGTCGTTCGTCGGCTACCACCTATCCTTTCAGTTTCACCCGACTGATTTGATCAACGCCGCCTGGAGAGAAAATCAGAACACACAACACAGCGTCGTGTCGGTCTGGAACTCTGGATTCGTTGTTAATAGTACTGGGTCGTTTTGTGCTGTGCGTGCGTCTCCTATGCCACGCCATGCCATGCCCCGGAAAATACGACGACTTGGAAGCAATCCTCCTCTGCACTCGGTAGTAGAGTAGGTAGTACCCGTCGGCGTCACTCACGTGGATCGCTTCCGGAGCAGGACGAGCTGAGCCACACTCGTCCGTCGACCCGTCTGCTCCGTGCTTTCCGCCGCCGGCCACCCGGATAGATTTTTCTTCTTCTTCTTCTTCTCCGTACGTCCCCGCGACCGCGAGATATTCGTTGGCCCCTCGCCCGTTCCCGTTGGCGAGGCACGACGGGCCAAGCAGCAAGCAAGTGCAAGTTGTTTGATGGCCGCCAATCAAGTGGGCATCATCCAATTCCAGCTAAGGCCATGTTTAGATTGCAAAAAATTGCAACCTGATGAATAGTAGCGTTTTCGTCTTATTTGGTAAATATTGTCCAATTGTGGACCAACTAAGCTCAAAAGATTCATCTCGTGATTTCCAACTAAACTGTGCAATTAGTTATTTTTTTTACCTACATTTAATGCTCCATGCAAACGGCTAAAAATTGATGTGATGGAGAGAGAGTGAAAAAACTTGGAATTTTGATGTAAACTAAACAAGGCCTAAGCAAGCGAAAAGGCAACTTCTGGCCTTTAATGAGTGGCGACCGGCGACCCACCCACACCGGAATCTTCGATTATCGTCATGTCTTGCTCGCGTCCCCCGGCCCCCCGCTCCGGCCATCATCGAGTTGTTATATCTCTCTGCTATAAGGACCAATCAAAATTATATCAGGTCTCCTAAAAAAAAGTCCTCCGCTGAGAGACTACAACCATTGTGCACCAACGAAATTGTACCCAGGATTACCGTATTATTAAAATCTATGGCTCCTAATTCTTTCTCACAGGCTTCAACTTGATCCGATGGCCAACGTTATTTGGATCTCCCCCGCCCAGGCTTCAACGCATGCCTCACAAATCCCGCATGCTACGGTAAAATGAAAACCAATGGAAGTCAATCAAGGCAAATAGGAAGTAGGGATTCGTGACTCCGATTAAGGCAATTTCCAGAATTGTCATTATAATGGAAAAAAACCCACGCCAAGCCCGACCCCATTTGACGCGCCCCTTCCAAAACTCTCTGTGTTGTTCTGGTATTGCGTCAATAAGGAATGGCGACATACCTGCCAACATACCCACTCGCATGTTTCCGTCAAGAACATGTGGGACCTGGTTTGGTGACCCCACGCGTCAGTAGGAGCAGTGGAGCATCTGCAGCGTGGCTAAACCTGGAAAGGTCTACCCCTTTCTTCTCATAAAATACCAACGGCGGTACCCTGGACAAGGAAGCAAAACAGGTCACTTACAGTCCGGGCCCACAGAGAGGAGATCGATGAAGAGGGTTAACACATTTGGTATCAAAGAGAGCAGTTAGACCATTGTGTTACAAAGAGAGGAGTTAGACCACTTTGTTATAAAAGTAACACACTACACGCCCCGACCGAGTTTACAAAATAAACGAACCGACTTGACACATGATTATGAAAATAAAAGTCCATTATGAAATAGAACACGCAAGCTAGAGACAATTAGTTTTGTTCTAATTTTTTAGATATATAGCTTTTGCTATGCACCTAAGTATACATTATGTCTATATACATAGTAAAAACTACTTCCTCCGTTCCAAATTATAAGTCGTTTTGATCTTTTTGGTACATCCATTTTGTTATGCATCTAGATATAATAATATGTCTAGATACATAGCAAAATAGATGAACAAAAAAGTCAAAGCGACTTATAATTTGTAATAGAGGGAGTATGTATCTAGAAAAGCTGGAACGACTTGTAATTTAAAACAGATGGAGTACTTAAAACTTCATTGATAAATCAGTTGATTATGCCAAGAAGAAATGTTTTTTTTTCTTTTGTCCAATAATTTTCATTAGTTAGCTTTCTAATACCCGAAAATCATATGAAGAAAGAAAAACAGGATGGAAGAGAGGAAGAAACCGAGGAACAACCAGATAAATATCCATCGCGGTTCCGCACATATATTTACGACTATATCTACTATTTAATTTTAAAAAGATCAAATACAATTTTTTCTTTCATTTATCAAAAGTTAATTATAGAGTTACTTTAAGAAGCTATATCTACTTTAAAAAGCTTGGTACGGCATCTTTGATTATTTGGGATGAAATTTGCATGAAGTGGCCATGAAGATCTCCCAGACATGTTTAAGGACTTAGGCATATTGTAAATTATATGGTTAATGCGAGAAATAACTTTATTATGCCTTATTACGTGTAAGTGTTTTCCAGATTGTATATACATGGTCATATACAATTATGTGAAAGTTGAACTCTGGGAAAAAAAATCGTTATTTGGTTGTTTTCATGTATATTTCTGAATGAAGCCATAGCATTAGTACGGGCATTATACTAGTAGAATTATAGTTGGGATGCACGCACGGCATGGAGCCATGGATGCCTCTCGACTTGCTTGCCGGCTCAGGGTACTCCCAACGCAAAAACTATCTAGTAGTTTATATGCCATAAGACACCATAACTAGAAGCTATCTTCCCCAATACACTATTTCTCAACAAGATCCAGCTAAAAATCAAACCAATCATTTTTTGAGTTGTTTATCTCTCTCCTTCGATGCTCTGTACAGGGCTTCGTCATGTGGCCTCGTCGCAAGCACCATGGAGTCCGGGCCTCGTCGCAAGCCCCTGCGTCCAACTCCCGCCCTCCCTCCGCTTGCTTTGCTGGGACATCGCGTTGGCAAGCAGGCAGGCGAGCCGAAGCACAGAGGCCACTCCTAGTCCTACGCACGGTGTCCTTGCTGCCCTGACCGAGTTACCGGCCGGACGACGCAAGGATGCTGCTTCACGCGTTCGCGGACAGGCTGGCGGGGAAGAACAAGGCGGCGTGGAACGAGGGCCGCATCCGCGGCACCGTGGTGCTGGTGAAGAAGGACGCGCTCAGGGCCACTTCCAGGCGTCGCTCCTCGATGGCATCCACCATATCCTCGGCCAGGACATGGGGCTCGTCAGCGCCTCCAACTCCCGCATCGGTGGCGTAAGGTCCCAGAGTTGGCGGGCGCACGAGCGAGTGCGGCGGCGCCCGCGCGAGCGAGTGCGATGGCTCCCGCGCGAGGTCAGCGCTGTTCTCGCGAGCTCCCAGCGGCGGCCACTCGCGCGAGGCTCCGTGGGCGGCGGCGCGGGGTGAGTGGGACGCACGCCATCTCCGGGCTGACGCGACGTCGAGTGGCATGAGCGGAGGGTCAGGCGCACAGGATCTAGACGGGAGAGATGGAAACGAACACGATCTTCCCAACGCCAAAAATTGCAGTTTCTTCGGCCTCGGTTCGCTCGTAGACGCGGCGTCTACTTTAGAAACCGTTTCTTGTGTTTTCCTTCTCTTTCTTCGGTAACTGTACTGCCAAATCAGAAAAAAATTGATAAATACAGAGCTAGGCCATGTTTAGTTACTCAAAATTTCAGAATTTGATACTATGCAAAAAGAAGATTCTCCATCACCTTTTCGAGACAAACATTTTAAGCCTAATTAGTCAACGATGGGACAATTATTACCAAATAAAAACAAAACGTTACAGTAGCTACAGTGGCGCGGCGCCGATTCGGTGGCCGAACTAAACGCGGCCCTAATAAATAGGCATAGAAACCACGGCGGAGTCTGCCAACACCGACTTGTGCTTAGGTTGATGCATGAATGCATCGTCAGCACAGATAGTACAGTCCAGTCCAACCATCACCTTTTCGGGCGCTCAGCCGCAGCTTGCGAGCCCATGCTGCCATGCAGTGCAGATGGAGATCCATCCATGATCCATCGGGGAGATTACGGCAACGGGAGGGGAGCCAAGTGATCCATCTCATGTCATCTCGGTCGCATCGCATCTCGCATCGGCATGCGCATCGGCCACAGCTAGCAGCAGACCGGGGGTCCATGCTTGCACAGTTGCACGCACGCACATGCATGCAGATGGATGCGATGCAGCTCAGCGTCAGCTGCATGCAATGCATGCGCGGAAAAGGCATCATTCGTCCGCAAAGTCGCAAACCGCACAATCATATGGTATGGGAGTGTTTGGACGCCCGCCACTGGCAGCCACGCCTTAAGGGCGTCCCCAGAGGAACTAGCTCCTGCCTCGGTCCTAGAAACCACGTAAACCTCGTTATTCGATGTAAGATTAGCGTATGTGTGAAATTACATATTTACTCTTTCTTCATCATATTTCTCACGGGTAGAAACTGAAAAATAATCATTGCATTCTATAAGTTCTTCTCATAGATAGATAAAGTAGTGATATTTTAATGGGTGGGTCCTATTAGAAAAATTGATCTCATGTCTATAATTATATTCTTTTTTACACCAGTTTTGAAATGCAGGATTACAATCTTCTGGGAACCGAGGGAGTACTTCGCTAGCTGAGCTGCCGTGAGGAAGAATAAAAAACGAACAAGACTATCAGCGAACGTAAGTGGGCCTCAACAGCAGAGACAATGATTTTTTTTTGAAGCCGTGCGAGCTCAGCGAAGAAAGAGTAGCTAGCGATGAGATTTTTTGCGCGCTCTCTCCTCCACATCGGGTGACACGTCGTATGAGCCAACGATTTCGCTAGACCGTTGGGCACGCCCTAAGTGTGGCAGGGGCGTGGCGCCGCTGCTGTGGCGCACTTTTCCAGCGCCACACTCTGTGGCGAGTTTTGCACTGCAGGATTCCGTGGCTGCCTCAACTGTGTCATCATCCAAACACCTGCGTCAAAAGGGTGTGGCTTGCCACCGCTATGGCGTGGCGGGGTGTGGCTGCAAACCAAACAGCCCCATACTCCGAGTAACTAGCCACGCTCCCATAGCCCCATGCCATGGCGTGGCCATTGCAAATGGAGGTAGGAGTAGCTAACTTTTTTTTATGAAACTAGAGTATCTAACTATTATATATTTTAACTAACAATTACACAAATTATAAGCATTTTTATATATTTGGTAGATGAAAACTAAGCTATCAGATTCACATCGCATAGATCTTATCATGAGAATTGATTTTGTAGTAGTTGATGACGATTTAATTCTAGAGTAAATATTACAAGTAGTCCAGCCTCCAATTTATTTTATTTATGTCAGCAACAACACGTACGCACGTACGTACATCATCGTCCATTGTGTCCTTGGCTAATTAACTAACCGACGAGTACAAAGACTTAGGGCAAGTCCACCTTGCCAGCTAGCTACCTGCATATATTGATACTTGTTGCTGATGAACCAGTTCGTATCTTCCAACAAGTTTGTACCATATGTGTTTGCAAGTTTCAATGTTTCAACGAGAAAGATCGAGCGACATGTGGGGGCGCTTGGCAGGTTTCAGATTCGATCTTGTTGAAACGCTTTAGATCTACATTTCCTTTAGAAGTGTTTCTCTGACGAAGCAGAGTCACTCCACGAAACTGTTTGGTTAACTCGCTAGATTCTTGAAATTAGAATTAGAATTAGGACAAACCAGGTTTTGAGTATTTCTATGAACTAGTATAAAAATGAGAATCGGTTCTAAGTGATTCGCTGTAAAATGGTTCTCTCTTTGTGACATTTGACATCGCTTCTAGTGATTGTACTGAGAATCTGAAACGTTTCTCGCTGCTAAACAAACCAAGTAGAAATTATACGTTTTCTCCCTGAAAAAAAAACACAATGCTTTTTGGGCGCCAACATAAAAACAAGATATTAGCCATATATTTGCTTCACAACATACATGTATATATAGCAGCAATGGTAAAACATGGTGGTAACGTTTTCTGCACAATGAAGTAGCAGCAGCCACTAGTATCGATCAGGCATGTCTATCTCCTCGTGAACAAAAAAATAATATACAAACACATTAGACAACTAGGTAGCTAGGCTCGCTGGCCATTCAATTCCCACAACACAAGAATACATGAGCAATGACCTCATATGGGGTGGTGAGGGGAGGGTACATGCATACCTTATTCAGAAAGAAACAGGCTGGGGCAGATTATTATTATTATTATTATAGATACATACCCTAATACTAGTATAATACAAGAGGGAAGAGTACAGCTGCTAAGCCTAAACAGATCCCACCGTCCCGGCCGGCTGTTGTGTACCTCCACAGAACATGCCAAGAACTGCCTTTTCGATCACCCACCAGTCACCCCACATGTCAACGAGTACCAATACCAATACCAACACAGGCACCCACTGCACGCCATCTACCTTTTTTATTTTCTTATTAAATTTGATTAAATACATAAAAAATACTAACATTTTATAATGTGTATTATGGGTATCACTTCACTAGTATTGAACTATATTTTCATAATATTTTTTTAAGATACGATCGAATATCCATACTAACTTTTTTATAGACCTAGTTTTTAAAAAATAACTCCTTGGAAAACGAGATGTATATTTTTTTCAGGGAGTAGCAAGCAGCCGTAGCATTAAAAAAACACGTACATTTGCTGATCAATTGAATAATAATAATAATCACCATTTCAGATCGATTTTTGAATGGTCAGTATGTAACGTAGCAATGAATGGTCAAGCTCAAACTTTCCGGCTCATTGCAATGCATGCTCTCGACTTTTCAGCCACTCCACCGGTTGATCAACATACAACTCATTTCTGGTTTCCCGGTACCTTCAGCGGCGGGGACGGACTCGGCAAAGAATATCATCGAGATCAGCTTCGTTCAGCTTCGCTGAGTCGTAAACGATCATACAATATTTTTCTCCCACACTAAACCAGTCAGCAGTAAATAATCCACGATCATTTACGGCCTGCCGAACAGGCTGGTTGCATAAGGCCTCATTTGAATATATGTGTATCCACTTCAATCCACATGTGTTGAAGGATTTGTATGTAATTTAGTTTAATTCCACTTTAATCCACTTCAACACATACGGATTGAGATGAATGCATGCACATCAAATAAGGCCTAAAGGAGCTAGATTTCCAAAATCCTAACAATGTACTATTAAATCAATATTACCTCTCTGTTTTAGATTATAGATTGTTTAGGCTTTTTTGAATACGTAGATTAAACTATATGTCTAGATAGGCCTGTTCGGCTGGTGTTAAAGCCGGCTGATAAGCCGATCTTAGCGGATTTGTTGTGAGAGAAAAATACTGTAGATTCTAGCTGATAAGCCAGCTAATAAGTTCAAACGAACAGGCCCGACGTGTATATATATATATATATATGTGTGTGTGTTGGTAAGCTATCTACTTAAAAAACTAAAACAAACTATAATTAAAAAAAAACAAAAGAATGAATTTATAAAATTCATCAGGATCGTTGATGGACCTTGATAAACTGGGCTACAGATATGTCCCAGAGTACCTCAAGGATCCATTAGCCAAGCAACTAGGCCCCGTTCGGCTGGCTAAAACTTGACTGAAAAATACTGTTTCGGCTAGTTTATTGTGAGAGAAAAACATTGTTTGGCTGGTTTGATAAACAAAAACTTGAGAGGGGGATAAGCCGGCTGGCTGATCCGATCAGACCAGCGAACACCCCCACTGTGTTAGGCATATCGACAACTGTGCTCAACCAATGCCTCCCTAAGAGCAAATATATATGCTTCCGTAGTCTCGGCACTAATTAGTTGTCACACGAAAGCGATCTGCCATATGAAACACAAGCACTACCTAAGTTGCTAAATAAAAAATTATCAAGCTCTCGAACTAGTATGGACCTACAGTGCACTATATAAAAAGTTTATGGACTTAAAAATGTACTTTGAGAGTTGAGAGACCTGGACGATGAATGATGGCACTCCTCCAAAAGTTAGGCCCTGTTCGGATCCCTCCAGTTTTTGCTAGTTGGCTTTTAAAACTGAATGGGATCCAAACACGCCAGTTTTTGCCAGATTATTAAAAATCACGAAGCTGTTAATACCCAGCTTTTGTCAGTTTCCTATGACCCATTGAGTAATAAACGAAGACAGATTCTTAAAAACTAGAGCATCCAAACACACTCATCAGATTTTACTTAGAATCCAAATCTCAGAAACCAGAGGTAAAAACTAGTTTTGAAGAATCGGAAAGTCATCCAAACATGGCCTTAATAGACCTGTGGTGCATTTTATTATAAACTAAGGCCTTGTTTAGATTCCAAGTTTTTTCACTCTCTCTCCATCATATCAAATCTTTGGACACATACATGAAGTATTAAATGTAGATAAAAAATAACTAATTACACAGTTTGATTGTAAATTACGAGACGAATTTTTTGAGCCTAGTTAGACCATAATTGAACAATAATTATCAAATACAAACGAAAATGCTACATTATCAAATACTGGTTCATAACACTCATCTAAACAAGGCCTAAATCCAAAAGATGTGGTCCAACGCCTATATTCATTTCTCCTAAATCCAAAAGATGTGGTCCAACGCCTATATTCATTTCTTATAAAGGCAACTGTACCGCGATAAATATTCAAGTGCTCCCTCCACCGGTCCACCAGCTGCCGGCCTGGCCATTTCTTTATGCTCCCTGCTCTGCTAGTCGGCCAATAAACTAGTAGAGCCTGATGCATGATACATGCTCCAAAATACAATACGATGACCCTTTCAAAGATTTAGTACAATGTACAATATAAATATACACGGAAGAGAAGAGACAAATTGGTGGGTGGTACGCTCGCGAACAAAGCTAACCTTTTTGCTCCCCCTCACATTGGCCGGCACCTCTCTATCATCGTTACATTGTCTATTATCAAGTCTCGTGTCATGTGACCGACCAAGTAGTATTATACTTTTTCCGTAAAAGGAAAAGACAGTCCTACCATAGCACCCAATGGAAGTATCTGATTTTTTAATCAAATCTATACAAATATTTATACTATATTAAATTAACATCATTAGATTAGCTATGGAATATTAACTGGTACTCCCTCCGGTTCTCTAAAGCAAATCGTTTTGGACATCGACACGGTCCTTAAGAAACAACTTTGACTGCAACTTTTTGCTATAAAATATCTATAAAATATAGTCAATATATACTTTTATGAAACTACATTTCGAGATGAATCTACTTACATCATTTTCATATTTTCAAACTCAACCCAAAAGAAGTTATTTGTAGTCAAAGTTTAAAATGTTTGACTTAAGACAACTTCAAAACGATTTGCTTTATAGAACCGGAGGGAGTATTAGTTAGTTTAGTCCTACTAGTGGAAGCTGTTAGTTAGTTGAGTATTGAGCTAACAATTAGCTGAACTATTTGTCGGTATTTCAGATCATCGGCTAGTAAATTTGTATCTGTGCGTCTGGCTCGGATGGTGTGCTCGGAGGACACAGGAATTTATACTGGTTCGGGTGGAATGTCCCTACGTCCAGTCTGCTGCTGCTCGTATTACCGACACTAGTTTGTAGTAGGGTGTCGGGGACTAATACTAGGGTACCCGAAGAGGAGTAGCTAATGGTCATCAACATTGATTCATCCGATCAGTCAAGAGCGCGACTACCGCTCCAACCGACCTCCAGCTACGCAGGCTCCGCCTCGTCCGACCCTTGGGGGCAGACTCCGTCTCGCCCGACCCCGAGGCCACGGGCTCCGCCTCGCCCAACCCTAGGGGGCGGGCTCCGTCTCGCCCGACCCTGAGGCCACAGGCTCCGCCTCACCCGACCCTTGGGGGCGGGCTCCGTCTCGTCCGACCTTGAGCCCGCGGGCTTCGCCTCGCCCGACACCGAGGCAGCGGACTCCGCCTCGCCCGACCCCAAGGCCACGGTCTCCGCCTCGCCCGACCTCTGAGTCAGGGGCTCCGTCTCGCCTGACCCCTCAGGCGCGGCTCTTGATGGAAGCCCATACCGCCGTCAACCACTACGGGCCAGAAAGTACAACCCAAGGTCAAACTTCTGGCATCGTGCAGGGAGCGGGCACATCTCAACATGACCCGTGCCTGTGACATGTCACTCTATGGAACTCACATCACCAACAGTGACGGACGCGTGGTCATTATGCTGCCTACTCCCTGTACGGTCGCTGACCAGCACGCTGGTTCACCGCGTCGCCTACCGGGGCGGAATGGGACGTCACGACCCGCTGACAATGCCAGGGCGTGGCATTAGCGGTGACCAGGCGCCCAGCGTGGAGCTGTCCCTGTCACCATCTGCAGTGTCAGCGAGACCCACACAAAGGAAAGGAAAGGTCCGGCGGTCCTGGAAGCCTTCCTCTCCTTGCCACTTCTCCCTCTTTCTCTCTGGGTAACCTACTCTTCCCCTTCGTCTATAAAAGGGGAAGCAGGACGTCCCAGAAAGGGTGCAGTTCACCACTCTACACGGTTGTAGACATAAAAATATACGCACATCAGAGACTTGGGACCTGTCCCTCTCTCGCTCGTTTGTAACCACAACTACAAACTTTTAGTGCTAGTAACACGAGCAGCAGCGACGAACTGGACGTAGAGACTTTCTGCCTTGACCAGTATAAACCTCGTGTCCTCTAAGCACACCATCCAAGCCAGATGCACAATAATACAAATTTACTCGTCGGTGGTAACTCAAAACACCAACAATTGGCGTGCCAGGTAGGGGCTTTTTGCTCGTCTCGCCGTCCACATCAGGCCTCGGATGGCTAGTCACGGCGTCAGCTGGGTCCCGGGCGCGCACGTACGCTTTGGGAACCTAGACTTCATTGTCACGACGGAGGGAGAGTTGATGCAGGCTCTTGCCATCGTCCAACCTTTCCACTTCACCGGCCTTAACGCGATTGCCGAGGCGCTTGAGGAGCTGCAGCTACACGCACCGGAGGCCCACGCCCCCAGGAGCGACCAGCCCCTCGGCTTCGACTACGGGAGGCTAGAGTGCCAGCTCGGTGCCTTCCTAGGACCCCGACCGTCCTGGGAGGACCTGGGTTGCCTCACCTCCTCCTTCTCAACATCATGACGCAGCTGGCCGGGGGAGAGCCGCTCTACCTAGAATACCTCATACGGAGTGCCCTAACAGCGCTCCCGTCCGGTCTCCGCAACGTCGCAGAGACCGTTGGCCACCTTGTGGCGCAACGCAAGCTTCCATCCCCCGCGAATGACGAGTTCGTACAGATGACCGAATATGTCGCGGAATCTTTCCACGACCTCCTCGCGGGAGAATCAGGGTCGCCCTCCGACTCTGACTCCAGCAGGGGGAGCCATCACCCTTCTCGTGAATGTTTCATGACAGGTACCCCCGAGGAATACGTCGAAAGCATCCACGAGGGAGAGGCTACCCCAATGAATGACCTCGACGATGAGGTCGAGGGGGATGCAGGGGCCCCACCTCGCCTGTGGGTAGAGCAACTGAAGGCCCCGCACCAAGAGATCGAGGAAGCATGGCTCCAGCTCGAGCAGGAACACGCGGAACTCGAGCGAGAGATCGAGCTCCATGGAGACGGTGGGCGTGCGTGCGCCATCGCCCGCGATGTGAACCGGAGGATCATCGAGGACGACGAAGCCCTCCCACACTTCACTCGGGCAAGTAAGAACATCACTGCGGCGGCGGCATTGCTCCGGGGGCTCCCGGAACCCACGACACCCGAGGATCGTCGGGCCCATCGCGAGATTCGCACGCTACTCGAGCGTGCGGCTGTGCAGCAGGCCGAGAGCTCGCAGTCCTGACGATGTGAGCTCGACGCCAGCCAGCACACGCCATCAGAGTGACCCGACAAGGACGTGTCGGTCCACTAGGCGCATCAAGGCGGCAGGCCGCGCACTGCGGTTGCGCGTGAACGTCTCGGCCTCCACCGTGACGCGTGCGACACCTTCGACGCCCGCAGGCGTACCCGCAAAGATGCGAAGGAGGAGGCTAGCCGTGGCTACCACCCTCGTCATGGTGGACGCTACGACAGTGGCGAGGACTGAAGCCCGAACCCCGATTTGTCGGGACCTCAGGCCTTTGGCCGACACATCCTCAACGCCGCTTTCCCACCATGGTACCGACCACTGACCAACATCCCAAAAAAACCCTAGGGAAATGATCCCCGGACTATGGCTCGAGGATTATCGGCTTGCTTGCCAAGCCAGTGGAGTAGATAATGACGATTTGATTATCCGCAACCTTCCATTGTTCCTGGCCGATTTGGCGCGAACATGGTTGGAACACCTTCCGCCCAACAGAATCTAAAGTTGGGCGGACCTGAAAGAGATCTTCGTGGGAAACTTTTAGGGCACATACGCGCATCCTAGGAACCCATGGGATCTAAAAAACTACCGACAGAAGGCCAGGGAAACTCTTCATGGGAACATCCGGCGCTTCTTCCGACAGTGCAACGAGCCGCCCAACGTCGTTGACGCTGACGTCATAGGAGCCTTCCTGTCTGGGACCACCTGTGAGTTCCTAGTCCATAAGCTGGGACGTAAGGGCCCGCGAACCACCAAGGAGCTCCTCAACATCGCCATCAGCCACGCCTCGGGCGAGGAGGCAGTCGGAGCGATCTTCGACCGCCTCAAGGGCAAGGCAAAGCGGGACGAGGACATCGGCGAAGGTGCCTCCAACCGTCCCAATAAGAAGAAAAACAAGAAGCGGCGCGAGGGCTCACTCATGGCCACCGCCGACTGCAAGGGGGTTGGAAGCCCACCGAGGGTACCCTGGACCACTTTGAGAAGCTGCTCGAAGGGCCATGTCCGAACCATGCTTTCCCAATCAAGCATCTATACAAGGACTGCGGCCTCATGAAGTGGTTCTTGTCCGGAAGCTCCAACAAGGGGGAGCATAGGAAGGACCCCAAACCGGCCGCGGACGATGCCGAGGGGAAGGACGGCGACTTTCCGACGGTGGATGGCTGCCTCATGATCTTCAGAGGGTCGGCGGCCTATGACTCCAAGCACCGCCAGAAGCTTGCGCGCCGTGAGGTCTATACGGCCGAGCCGGCCACGCCTACCTTCCTTCGATGGTCGGAGTCTGCCATAACCTATGATCGAACCGACCACCCGGATAGCGTCCCACAACCGGGGAGATACCCGCTCATGGTCGACCCGATCATCGGCACGAATCGGCTCACCAAGGTGCTGATGGATGGAGGCAGTGGCCTCAGCATCATGTACATTGAAACACTCGACGCCATAGGCATCGACCGAGTGCGCATCTGGCCGACTGGGGCGCCTTTCCACTGCGTTGTGCCAGGAAAGAAGTCCATGCCGCTTGGGCAGATCGATCTGCCCGTCACCTTCGGGGATCCGACCAATTACAGGACGGAGACCCTTACCTTCGAGGTGGTCGGATTCCACAGATCCTACCATGCCATCCTGGGACGTCCATGCTACGCGAAGTTCATGGCCGTCCCTAACTATACCTATCTAAAGTTGAAGATGTCGGGTCCACGTGGGGCCATCACCATCGGCACCTCCTTCCAGCGCGCCTACGAGTGCAAGGTTAAGTGCTGCGAACACGCCGCGGCAATTGTCGCCTCTAAAGAGCTTACGGCCATTAGAGAGGAGGTCATCGAAGAAGCACCCGACCCCATGAAGTCGCCGAGCACGCCTTGAATATCAGGCCAGGCTCCAAACCGGTGAAGCAGCGCCTGCGTCGCTTCGACGAGGAGAAACGCAGGGCGATCAACGAGGAGATTGCGAAGCTTTTGACGGCCGGGTTCATCAAGGAAGTATACCACCCCGAGTGATTAGACAATCCCGTTCTTGTACGAAAAAAGAGTGAGAAATAGAAAATGTGTGTTGACTACACGGGTCTCAACAAAGCGTGTCCAAAGGATCCATTTCTTTTGCCACGCATAGACCAAGTAGTCAACTCAACCTCAGGGTGCGAAACCATTTGCTTCCTTGATGCGTACTTTGGGTACCATCAAATCGCGATGGAAGAGTCCGACCAACTCATGACATCTTTCGTCACCCCATTCGGATCGTTCTGCTACATCACAATGTCGTTCGGTCCGAAAAACACGGGAGCTATGTACCAGTGTTGTATGCTCAAGTGTTTCGAGGACCTTATCGGACGGACCATTGAGACCTACGTGGATGACATCACGGTCAAATCCACCATGTGCTTGTCCATCACGTGCCACCGATTGCGATTGGATCGGGGGACCACCGACCAAACTTCACCGTGCTTGTGTTGCTTGCATGACAGTCCAGTCCAGGCATCATCACCTTTTTGGAAAGCTGGACGCTCACTGCTCAGCATATAGGAGTATTATTATCGTCATGTTGGCTTATTTTATAAGCCGTATTTTTTCAGCCAACGAACAATATTTTTCTCTTACAACAAATCAGCCAACAATACTTCCAGTTATATCTTATCAGCCAAGTGAACGGGATATATACTATTATCCATGTTCATGAAACGTTCCCGAAACGACAACAACGTGACGTGGAACGAGAGTTGTACCATACTCCTTTTTAGAAAGGTCTATGAGAAGAGAACGAAATTGTTCCTGATGAAATGAAACACATACGTACTATTATATAGGCCATGTTTGATCCGTTTCGAATTCTTAAAAACAGTTTTTATTTCTAGTTTATAAAAACTGGATTCTAAACAAAAACTAGTCAGGGTGTTTGGATCTCCCAGTTTATACATGATTTATTGCTCTTTGGGTCACAAGAAACTAGCAAAAGCTAAGTATCAACAGTTTCTTGGTTTTTAAAGGTCTAGCAAAAACTGGCACAAGAAACTGGACAAAAACTAGCTTGTTTGGATCCCACCAAAATTTTTAAAATCCAAATTCTTAAAAATTGAAGATCCAAGCAGGGCCATAGAACAGGACTGTTTATAGAACAGCCGAGTGTGACCATGTCTCACTTCCCTGCCTGCTAAGCACAAAACCCGGTGGCCACTAGTTTTTTTATTTTATTACGGTTATTACGACCAGACGACCGTGACGGATTGCATACACGCTGCTTTGGGCGACGATCGAGTACGACCGTGCCAACCGCTGGCCCAGCTGGCCTCTGACGCTTTCTTTACATTTTATTTTATTTCGGCCCAGCCCACCTTCTCTCCCCTCCCATAGTCCCATCGCCTGCGGCAAGTACTACAGCCCGGCCCAGGTGCGCCAAGAGAGAGAAAGAATTCCATGGGCCTGCTCTGTCTTCCCTACTCTCGCGAGGCCCACGAAACGTGCACGCTTCCAAACGCAGGGTGTGTCCGGCAAAGAACGACGCTGTCCGTAGGCAGACTCACCACCGGCCACGGCCAGTCACCACAGCTGCTGCCTGCTGCCATGAACACATCATCGGGCGAACCGATGCGTCCCGGGCTCCAGAAACACACAACAGCACAGCCATCTAGTAGGATGGATCCATCGAGGCGCTCCACGCGTTTCCACCGGACAACGGGACAAGCAACAAAAGGAAAAGGAAAAGTTCAGACATGATTGATTGATGACGCTAATACTCCGTACAGTGCCGTACTGATCAATGCTGTTGTGTTGTTGGTGTTCTCGTGGGAAGGGAAGGGAACGAGCTGCTGGACTGGGCTGAATCTCTCTCGCTCCGTCTACATCTACTGCCCCGGCGCCGGAGGCCGGAGGGACGAGAGGACGACGTCCTGGAGGGCGCTGTCCCTCTGCATCGCCGCCTTGAACTCGTCGAAGCTCACCTTGCCGTCGCCGTTGGCGTCCATCTCGTCGAACACCTCGTCCAGCTTCCCGGGCTCCGTGATGTCGCCCGGCAGACACTCCTCGGGCAGCGCCTGCAACGCCAACACCAAGCACGCGGTCACAACACAACTCCTGCACCTGCATGCCATACACCTATCTCCGGCACAATGCAAACTCGATCATCAGAACATATCGTAGAGGAAGGACGGGCTTCTTACTCGCAGCATCGACGCCAGCTCGTCCTTGCTGATGCACCCGGACCGGTCGGCGTCGTACATCTGACACGTCATTTTTTTTCAGTCATTCAGTATCTCAGTCGTCACCGGACAGCCATTCGATGGCCGCTATGATGAATCAGAGTGACAGTGATTATTGCTTGGTATGCAGAAAAAAAGCGTCCTCCAATTGTCATCACCTGGAAGCAGAGCCGGAGCGCGTCGTCGCCGCGGGAGTTCCGGAGGCTGGAGAGCCCGCACAGGATCTCCCTCATGTCCACCGTGCCGTCGCGGTTGTTGTCGAACAGGTCGAACACGCGCGGCGCCAGAGGGACCAGCGACTCCAGCTTCATCGCCTTCAGCACCTGCTCGAACTCCACCAGCGTCGCGTTCTCGCCATCCGCACATCTACACTCGGCACAGCATACCAGGTGTTCTTTTTCTTTTCAGTGAAAAGGTTTCAGAACTAACTATGTGAAGATTTCATTTTTGCCAGCAACAATTGCTTGTTGCTGTATAATGAAATTTCTCCAGCGAATGAAGGAAGCAATAATGCACACTATCATGTTTTCATGCTACAGCTTCTGAGATCTCAGTGATCATGAACATGGATATAAGGCACGTTTTGAACAGCTTACAGTCTTCACGCCAACCCATCTTACTGCTAAATAAGAATGCTAGAATCAAAACTCGAGTACCAAACCAAGTACAAAGTAAGGGGTCAAATTCCTCATATACTGACATTCGTGCAAAACTCGAGAATGCACACTATCATGTTTATAATGCTACAGCTTCTGAATGATCATAACTCCATGTAGATAGGTCAAGGACACGCCAAACATAAACATCATGATTACCAATTACTATGCACTTCTCTCACGAAGTACAGGTAATTCTATGCTTAAAATCAATTCCGGAGAATATGGATCTAGACACATTTTGAACAGTTTATAATCTTCAGTTCAACCTCATGTTATTGCTAAATGAGTGCTAGAATCAAAACTCGAGTACTAAACAAATTCCTTATATACTCACATTCGTGCGAAATGAGCCCGCAGATTGTCTAGCTCCTCTGAGCTCAGGTCATGTGTTCCCAAAAGGTTCCTCAGCCTTTTTGTCCTCAACGCCACCTTGCTGCTGAGGACACTTGCGATTGCCGCTGCCCGCAGTTTCCTTCTAGCATTGAACCTCTGCAGCTTTGATATGACCTCTGCGTCCATGAGGTCTTGCTTTGCCCAGTCTCCAATCACCCAAGGGTGCCCCAGAAGCTGGTCCAAATGATGCAAGACAACAAGGTCCACGACTTCAATAAGCACAGTTATATGTAATTCGGATTGGCCAATATGGCAATATGGATGGAAGAGAAGAAAAAAAAAAGCATGGGACAGACATCACTTGCTGTTGGCCTCTTGTAAGGCTCAACAGAAAGAAGCCTGGAAATCAATTCTTTGGCTGATGAAGATATTGTTTTCCATGTATGGTCCTGGAAACTGAATTCTCCCTGAAAGGAGAATGAAGAGCACACATCATTAGAGCAAAACCTCCAGATTTAGGGATAGCAACTTAAGACAAGTGATGCCATCTTTGTTGAAACATGTAAGCAGTTAAGAGTACACCATCATGTAATCCAAAGACAATTCTAGATTTTTGAAACCTCACTTCTTCAAGAGAATGGTTCAATTCCTTTTTGAGAGGTTGGGTTGCCTTATTCTGATCTTATGTCCATATTAACTTACCTTTTTGTATTTCCCTGAGCGATTTGATTGGACATAGCAAGGTATCAAGAACAATTTGTACACCCAAGCCAACAGGAAGGTCTGTTTAGGTGCTAGTACTTTGACACCTCTAGGGAAATTGGCCTTTAAAACAGAATGACAGATAGGACAGATCAAATATGACTGCCAACTGTTAGAATTGATCTCATCCGTCTTGACCCAACGGTCGAGACGGACCCCTTGACCGCGTCCTGATCGGGGACGTCCAGCCATCTCGTGGCTAGTGGGCCCCCGTCGCACAGTGCCTATAAAGAGGAGGTGGGGCAAACGGCACACGGTACGAGGTTCACCGCCACCACAGCCCACTGTCCTAACCCTAATCCGATCCAGAGGGTGGCACTGCCAGTGGCGGGAAGCACCACTGCCTCCACCACCACCGCCGGTCTTCACACCTACACCAAACGTCGCTGCCTAGCGCAGATCTTCATCGACGAACCAGTGAAGGCAGGGAGCTCCTCCGACGGTCAGATGCTCCTACATCTCTCTCTCTCTCTCTCTTTGTCTCCTACTCCGAAGCAAACTCATGATTCAACAGGAAAGAACTAACCCACTGGATCCACACCTAGACGATCCAAAGTACATAACACCAACAGCTACCAGATGAAGGCAGTTCTTCAGTATTGATTGAGAGGCCTGCTTCCATGCTATGAAACGATTGCTCCAAAATCTTACCTAGGCCCACCTAGGTTCTCTTCTTTTAAATGTAATTTAGGTTGGAAGAGCATATATCATTAATACCATAAGTGAATGGAAATCTAAACTGCACTACATTCATGACTATGACATATGGTATGTGCTATCAAATGATTATAGTTTTGTTAACAAATAAAAAGGTATTTTCATAGAATTTAATTTGGCTCCCATTTACACTACAAGTGAGCCAACGTGTTACTTATGTCAGATCAGGTCGTAGGAATGCTCAAACTGTGAACACATGAAACATGAAAAGGCAGGATAATTCTGAACAGCTATGAACTCAAATGGAGCAACATGATGTCCAGAGACTAGCCACAGTAAGACTTACTTGCAGTATCCTTTGCTGCTTTTCTCGATTAGTTGGTGCATGAAATGGCGGGCATCTGTAATCACACCAAGTGAAATTCATCAGGATATAAACAGGAAATCAAACCAGGGGAGAATCACAAGGAAGGTTGATCAAACATACCCAGATAACAGAATATATAGAATTACCCCAACGGACCACATATCACTTGCAGCTGAAACATCTTGCCTTGAGAGAGCTTCTGGCGAAACATAATCTATCGACCCGAACAGAGTCACAATTGGGTCGCTGAAATCTTCGACAGAACTTAGACCAAAATCCATGATTTTCAACGTGGAATCTTCATTCTTGTCAGAGAAGAGGCAGTTCTCTGGCTTCAAGTCCCTGTGTATGATGTTTGCCTTATGAAGAGCCTCCAACCCCTTAGCAATCTGACGAATAACAGCTGCTGCATCGAACTCCGAGTACCGGTCACGCCCCACTATCCTATCAAACAGTTCACCACCAGAGCACAGCTCCAGGATCAGGTGCACGCCATGCGCATCCTCGTACACATCATGCAGGCCTATGACGTTCGGATGCGGCGCGACGTTCTCAACTATCCTCCTCATGACGAGAATCTCGTTGGTGAGCAAGGCGTCAGAGATGGATACCTGCTTCCACATCGGAAGGCCACCCTTTGACCCTTGCTGGATCCCGTTCATGGCCGGGCCAAGCCTTCGCAAGGTCTTTATGGCGACCTGGGTCTTCCCCTCCGATTTGCTCACTCCCCTCCTCACTATCGAGAACCCGCCTCGGCCAAGGACATCCGCAACTTCATAGTCATCGGACAGCTTTCTGCTCTCAGTCTTGGACATTGCCTGGCAAGTTTATGCAAGGAACTGAATACCGGTATCAGATGCTGATTGGGAGACCACAAGAACTGGAAAGCTGGTAGGGAGGCAGCAAACAATCAGGGTGTTTGTACAAGAAAAAAACTAGAGCAGTAAGTGCAGGATGAACAGAAAAGAGAGCATGTGTTTTGATGGAACAAGAAGGAAGATTGGGAAACAACAGGGCAGAAACTGGGAGCAGTATAGTAGTTGGTAGTAGAAAGGGACGTACCATATATTGTATAAGTAGCTTGTGTATGATTAACGTAGGAGCAAACTGAGAGAGTATGAGGGCATATAAATAGAGTAATGCGGGGGTGCTGAACATGGTGACGGTAGAAGAAAGTGACATGTGCAACAACCAACAAAATGGAATAAACCCATTAAGGATTTGTTTTGTGCTGATGGCAAGATGACAAGAATTTTAAAAATGGGCGGTTTGAAGTGGAGGACAGGCTACAAAGGTTATTGTTGACCTGGTTGCTACTTTGAATTGGTCTTCACTCGGTGAGGCTAAACAGAGATATAAGCAACCTTTTGTTTGAAGAAACAATCCATGTTTTTATACTTGTATTAAAGATTAAAGAATTGATGAAGCAGCACCAGCATACCTGACGAGGAAGAAATCAACAAGCACAAACTCTGCGTCAAGCACCAGCAGGTCGTCGTCAAGGTTGGCTTCTGCCGAGCCGGTGGGAGAGCAGCAGGTCGTCGTCAAGGTTCGCTTCTGCCGAGCTGCCGGTGGGAGAGCTGGCGTAACGCAGGAAGGAAATGCAAAGTAAGTGATGGAGCTTTGCAGGACCTCAGACAAACGAGGGAGAACGAAGAGAATGGGAGAGGGACTACCTCGGTTTGTGTCTCCTCTCTTCTCAGGTTTGTTTCAGGGTGTCTGCCTCAGTAGTTATATACTATGTAGAGACACACACAGAGGTCGCTCTCAATGTCCCAGAATTGATTTTAAATTACACAAACCAGGACGCGGTATATACACCATTACAAATCAATCATTCCATTCAGCTCACATGCATACACAACTGTTTGTACATTGCTTCAGCCTCGCGTCATTACAACCCAGTTCAGGTTTCTTACAAGTCACAATGGAACTGTGGCCTCAAGTTACAAGCATACAAGTAACCACGAGAAAAAGGAAACAACAGCAGGGGCACTCGCTTCTAGTTGAGCGGTTAGCTTGAACGCCAGAAGATTGCTGCTGTGTAAGGTTTTAGTCCGGCAAGGCAGTACCTCTTTCGAGGTTGTTCTTGATCTCGAGCGTGTACTTGCCAAAGGCACGCTCAATCTTCTTGTTGAAGTGCTCATTACGGTCGTTGATCGAGTCAATGTCCTTGTCTTCGTTGAACTTGCGCCTCCTGCTGAACGATTTCCGCTTCTCTTCCCGCTCCTTGAGTTCCTTGACCATTTTGTCAATGTTTTCTTCTGGGACATTGGACACCTGTGCAAGGCAAAACACAAAGCAGCCAGTTGAGGACTTGTTTCCAGAAGGACATTCAAGGATTTGTTGATGTGATGTGATGGCATGATGGCAGCAGTACCTTCCCATACTGGAGACTTGAGGCATCACGGTAGAATTCAGGATCAGCTTCCTTGGCTTTATTGTAAACCTCCATGTCAACTTCTATATTCTTGGTCCTCTTCTTGTATGCATCATACAAGGTCTTTTGATTGAAAACTGAAAGCATAAGCACAATTTCTCAGATGCAACTCAAAGACCCAAACAAATAAAGGTGCATCTAGACTTCAAGATGTATGGCATGCTATGCACATGGAAAAAATGGAACAGTGCTTACTCATAACATCTGGTTTGAAAAGACATAGAAGAGATTCCTATGGAAACAAGTGTATAATTTAACAACGTTTGTTTCAAAAAATAATTTAACAACGTTGCTGCTAGTATCGAAAAGGCCTGAACCGTGACTAGGGGCTCATGTTGGGCTTCAACTCTAGCCTACCCCAACTTGCTTGGGACTAAAAGGCTTTGTTGTTGTTTGTTTGTTGTTGTTGTTTGTTTGTTTGCTGCTAGTATTAAAAACCTATATTATTATGTAGCAAGACATGTTTGCAATCTATACATAGCAGCAACATAATAACAAGCATTTCTACCTATTGTATATAACACAGAGATATCTCCCCCATACATTCGCAACCTAGCTTACTTTTCTGGTTTATACTACACATATGCAGGATGGACTGAGATAGTTATTCAATAAGCTTTGCCAAGAAAGTACTATACTACTATACTAACCCTATAATAATAAAGTTATGTTCCACAGGATTTACTTCTTTCTCTTTGGAATTGGAAGTTTGGATATGTTCTTATAACATGAATAACAGAGAAAGTACTATAACACTTAGTCTAATGTTGTCATAAACCAAGTAACCAACCATGAATAACATTGCATCCTGAATCCTAAATGAATGGAGAAGAAACTCATCAAAGACTAAGCAACACACAACAGAGAAGCCATCCAGTAAACATCACCAATGTATGCATTTTTCTGCTATCTCAACAAAACAATGTTCTCTACAAATCAGACATCTGTGGACGGTAGAGGATTGAACTCACTCACCATCCCACCCATAAGGAGCCGGTTCCTTCTCCCATTTCTTGTACTTGGCTTCTGCTGTCTCCTGCGTATCGAGCATGTACGCCTTCGACATATCAAGCCCATTGGAGTCCAGCAGCTTCCCAATCTTCTTCTTCCTGTCGTCTAGCCACTTCTGCTTAGAAACACCTCGGCTCTCACCACGAGGCTCCATCCTTTTCTTCTCGGCAATCATTGCCTGCTGATTCGCTTTCCGCGCTTCATTCTGTGGAACATCAGACATCAACAAAACGAATGAATCAAGGGAAAATTGGTTGTGTAGCATGGAAAGATCGCGATCTCCGTAAAATACCACCGAAAATTTACACCCCCGTAAAATACCACTGAAAGGTTGGACCATGAACTGAAAGTGGCACCCTGTTAAAATGAAGTGACGGAGCTGTTATCTGGGACACAAATACCCCCGACCGGTGATCGCGTATGCGACGTTTGCGGTGACCGGGCACGGTAGGGCTGGAGCTCGCCCACGCGTCGTCCGCGCCGGGGTAGAAGCAGCAGCCGAGCTGGTCCACCTGAGGCTGCCACAGGAGAAGGAGGACGCGCGCCTGGCCAGGGAGAACGGCACCGAGGACGCCGCGGCGCTCCCGGAGGAGATCAGCGACACGCTGGCCGAGCTGCGTGGCGCCGGCGGTCGAAGCGCCTCTTGGTCGCGACCTTGAGCTGGCTCTCGCGCCAGCGTGGCGGTGGTGCACGCGACGCCGGTGCCGTGGCCACCGCCGACGTCGCGCTTCGCCGCGCTACCTCTATGCACGCCGCGCCAACGAGCCCACGGTGGCGGCGGAGGCAGCAGCGAGATGCCCCACGGTGGCTAGCGGAGGTCAGACGCTGACACCTGCGGCGGCCGGCGTTAGGGGCGAAGCGAAGCGGCAGACCCGAGCATACCGCGTGCGTGCTTTCTGTCTCGGTCTCGGATGAGTGAGATAGGATAAGGTAAGGGCAAATAGGTAATTTCATGTTTGGGTTTAAGGTCAGGTTAACGTTTCTATACATAAAAGCTGATGGAATGCTACTTCTAGTTCACGGTGCAACTTTTCGGTGGTATTTTACGGGGCGCAAACTTTTAGTGGTATTATATGGAGATCGCGATCTTCGATGCTACACAACCAATTTTCCCATGAATCAATATACCAAACAGTGTGGCAACAGCCCCGACAGTTGGTATATGAGACGTGAAATCAGCAATTCGCCATACCATCTTAAGCCGCAGCTCGAACAGCTTCTTCTGCTTTTCCGTCATTTGCGGGTAACCATCATCCGCGCCTGCGCCCTCCTGTTCGTCGGCATCGTTATCTTCAGCTCTCTGCTGGTCCACGGCATCGGACGTGCGGGCAGCGGTGGCCACATCAGCTGGTGGCTGTCCCTCCCCACGCTCGAGTCCTAACGAGAAGTCAACCAAACACACGGTAAGCAGACATCAACACTCAGATTTTTTTTAAGCAATAAATAGATAGAAGGGGTTCACGACGAATCGAATTAACGGGAAAGGAATCACCCGCACGCACCGGATTTGGCGTCGGCGATGCGCCTGAAGCAGTAGTCGGAGCACTCGTGGTAAGGGTTGGAGGAGTTGATGCAGTCCGGGTGGACGGTGCGTTGCTCGGGCGGGCGCTTCCACGAGTCGGAGAGCTCGTCGTCGAGGCGCTGCCTGGCCTCGGCGATCTTGCGGAGGCAGTAGTCGGAGCACTCGTGGTACGGGTTGGACGAGTTGATGCACTCCGGCCGCGATTTACTCCCCTCCGCCGCCGGCCCCGCCACCACGCCTTCCCTCCCCATCGACGAGCACGGATCCGGACGGACGGAACCCTAGGTTAGCGTCGGATCGATTCCGTCTGGGATGTTGGCTCGCTCTGGCTGGGATTGGGGAAGGGGAGACGAATACGACAGCCGACGGGGCGGCGGCGAGTCCGTCTAGGGATGAAAGTGGCGCGGGCCTGCCTGCGCGCCCACTCGGCCCGCTCCGCAAAAACAGTGTTGGTGGGCTGAAGTGGCAGCCTCCAATCAAAAACAGCGTTGGTGGGCTCAAGGCCCACTGGACACTAGCAGAGGCCCGCTTCTGTCCACCAAAACCGGCAGTCGCCCGCAGTGCTCGCGCCTCGCTCACATCACCAACATCCGCGACGCTGCAGCGGAACGCCTCGCCGCCTCCGGCGACAACTGGCGACAGGCTCCGCCGACGGACCTGCTCATCGCTTCCTTCTTTGCAACCTCGGCTGCAGCTCCGTCGACGAATCCACCGGCTGCCTCAACACCTCCTCCGACGCCAAACCCTAATCTGGGTTGGCGGGTCCGACACTCCAGCACCGTCGCCTACTATAGGTACTCTCCGTCCAATCCCCATCCCATTTTGTGAATCAAGTTCGCTATGACAAATTTAGGACTTTGAGATCGAGCTTCTTGATTCTTGTTGTGTTAGATTAAAGAAAGGAAGCGATTGCTTTGCACTCTAAATAAAACAGATATCCTAGGTAGACGACCCTTAGAGATGAAATCATATTTAGCTTCTGAGGCCCATCAGATATCTTCATTTTCGTATGTCATACTTTAGATACCGTAGCCAAGTCCATAAATGGAACTGGGATATCCTGGAGACATCTTCGTTACTGTTCAAAAATTTACCAAGGTTGTGTGCACATGGTGCTGTATAAGTAAAGACGTAAAGTATTACTTGTAGTTTTTGAACTGTAGTTATTTCCCCATCTGTGTGAGCTCCACGCATTTCCTAATGTTTCATCAATCAGCCTGTAGGATGGATCAGCACTCCTGTTACTTACGTTTCACTGACAAGGTCATTAATGCATCCAGCAGTATTTTATTATTTCTTCATGGTTGGCAAGTTCACCGAGAAGGTCATTAGTGTATCCCTGAGTTTGTAACCTTATATTAAGATTGAGATTAGGAGTGTTTGGAATAATTTTGCACTCCTAGCATAAAACATACAGAACAGCATAAGCCTATATAGATCTTGACCCCTTCAGAAATAATTTTGCACTCCTAGCACAAAACAAACAGAACAACATAAGCTTATATAGATCTGGACTCCTTCAGAAATAATTTTGCAATCCTTCAGTTGGTGTCTCTGCTTCATTTCTTATTTGGTTTGTTTATTTTTTCTGTACTTGAATCACTGCAGAGAGTTCAGGAATTCTGTGCCTAGATTCTAAAATCTGAATAAACAAGCTGAATATGTTCACTGCAATGCAAACATATAAGTAGTCAGCTGCCACCTATTTCCATGCACCGCCTGGCTCGACACCGCCAAGGTCTAAGTCACTGTGCTGCACTGCTGCATCACCTGCCCTTCTCGTGATATCTGATTACTGCTTTGCTAGTGCTAGCTACCAATGTTGTTCAGAGATTAGTAGTTTGCCATTTGGTCCTCTTAATAGGTTTGGTTTATTTATTTGTTTACATCAGATGGATATATGCTCATACGATTTAAGGATCCACTGTGAGCAGCTTACACATTTGTCTTTCTCCATGGTTTTCCTTTTTTTTAGTGTTCATCTATTAATAAGTTTGGAGACTGGATTATTTTTCGTTGGGATAAACTTTGTACCGGACCAGAGCATCTTATCTCTGCATACGAATGCCTTAAAGGGATATCCAATAAACAAATTTTGAACACCTTTGGTTTGTCGGATAGGTACAAAGCAAATGCTTGAGCAGGTTTGGTCAGTTTCACTAGGAACTGTTCACTACTTGACTGTCTCAGTAATACAAGTGAATAGTTTGCAACTCATTTAGCCGTTACTTTCTTTGACATAGTTTCTTTAGCTGAATTATTTTGCACATATTCAATGGATGTGCACTACCCATGTTGTTCAATATCCCACATTAATATCGAACTGAGTGTGATGACTGATGACAACTACCAGTCATTGTTTCTTGATTTGGCAACAGCTTGGCCTCTGTCAGCCATTCCCATTTTGCCCCTACCCTTGATGTGTAGTGTCATTTTCTCATGCATACCTTCTAGATGATTGACTTTTTACATTACTGCCTTCCCCAGTCCCGCCCCACCCCCAAATTCTTTTCTATCTTGGAAAATGGGATTTGGACAATAAGATGTTGCTTCGGTTACTTACATTTCTTAAAAGTATTGACTGGTCTTTCATCTGGATGCAGGAGCTCTGCAGTAAAGGAAGTGTATAGTTGCCATGGTTCATTTCAAGAATAGGTACATGGTGGTGGAGGTCTTTATAGATGCAGCTAGAGGTGAACAGGACCTTGTAATCCTCACCCAATTTAATATAACAAAAGTTATAAGAGACAGCATTCAGCTCAACTTTGGGGAGTGTGGCCTAGCTGGATCTCTTGGATCATTGCAAGGTACTACTAGCAATTACTTCTGAAACCTTTTAAATCTTATATTAGTGTTTGCTGCACTGTGTTTATTACTGGCTTCTTAATATAAAAGTACTTATAAGCGCTGCAAATTTTCAGTTAAGTATGTTAATCCTGTAACAAAGCTCTGCATTGTCCGTGTGTCACGTGAAGACCACCAGAAAGTTTGGGCTGCTATGGCAATGGTGAGGTGCATTGGGAAGATCCCTGTTTCATTCAACTTGCTCGACATGAGTGGTAAGTGGCTCAGACTCTGGCTGACGATACAAAACAATGTTTTCCAACAGACTGGCACTTGATTTGGTGCACTCTGAACCTTCCAAAAATAATTTATTTCTGTAGTTGATTTTGTCTTCTAACTTAGAGTAGTAATTTGACGGTAGGATTTTGATTTAGAAAGGATTCAATATGCCCATCTCACATCACTGTCAAGGTTCGCAAGTTTGAATAATCTTCATGTGGGCTGTTTTGCTGTTTCATTTGAGTAATTTCTAAACTTTCGGTGCAACATTTTTGCCATCTCTGATGAAGGAACATAGGAGCTACAGCTATAGAAAGCTATAGGTTTGTCAAATTCATTCTGTTTTCCTCATATATTGTTAACCTTTTTGGAACCACATTTCTCCTTCAGAACTCAAAATATAATGTACTCTCTCAGTTCTGTTAGTTATTTTCCTGCTTAAAGTATTGCTATGTGTCAATTAGGATGGCCAGCTTCATAGTAAAACTATGTATCTATGCATGCATCTAGATATATGCTATGTCTAAAACAGAGGGAGTAGCACTATTGCCGTGTTTGTAATACTACCTCCGTCCCTAAAAGAATGCAATTCTAGCATAATGTCATGTTTTAGTACCTTAAGTTTGACCAATTATAGATAAAAAAAGCATCCATGTTTATGGTACCAAATAAATACCATCAGATTAATTACGAAATGTATTTTCATAATAAATTAATTTAAAGTCATAACTGTGAATATTATTCACTAAAAACTTTGGTCAAACGTGAACCACTTTTCGTGGCACGCAACCTATACTTGCATTCTTTTCAGGACAGAGGTAGGACTAAGGGCTTGTTTAGATCCGAAAATTTTGGCAAAATGTCACTGTAGCAGTTTTCGTTGTTATTTGGCAATTAGTGTCCAATCATAGTCTAATTATGCTTAAAAGATTCGTCTCGTGGATTTTGTCTAAACTGTGTAATTAGTTTTATTTTTTATTTATATTTAATGCTTCATGCATGCGTCCAAAGATTCGATGTGACGGGGAATCTTGAAAATTTTTGCAAAATTTTTTGCAACTAAACTGGACCTAATTTGTAGTCCTTAAGAAAAGGGTCACTCTTCTTTTTATTGCCGAACTGCCACAGTTTAGCTCATCAATCATCATTGCATTCATTTTTTTCAGGAAGCATCAGGGCTTGCAAGAAAGCTGCACTGGAGTGTGATGAAGCGAAATTTGAACAATACAAGGTGGCTACTGGTGATCGTATCACGGCAGATATCATCCAGTCCGTAGAGAGCTGCTTTGAGAAGATTAGAGTACTAGAGAGCTAGCAAAAATTTTCTATCCCCTCCTGCTTTTGTTTCGTTATCTCTGTCCCTGAATGAAATGAAAGGATGAAACGGCACATTCAGCCATCTAGCATTGAGCGCGCACCTTGTATGGTCTGAAGAGGGAGGAACTTGTATATATGCATGGCTGATGTTTGATATTCAATTGGTCCCTAAATGAAGGGAAAGGAGGTGTTTCATTCTTTTGTCTCGTATTTTGTTTCCAATATACTAGAGGTGTTTCATTTCTTTTACTAGTTTATTAGTTGAATCATGGAAGGCTATATAAAACAGGGTCGAGGACCATGCGTACGTCCATGCCTCAGAGAACCGTGCTGCCATGAACAAAACAATGCTGAGGGTCAGTATCGTCGATCATCACAACGGCCCCCCCGTTTCAACTTACGGGAGATGGTGTAAAGGACGCCATGCTCATGTTCATTTATGTATGTCATTGTACATGAACATTTCTCACATCCACCACAAGCCAAACCTAGGCGGCCAGTTTCGAGACTTTGACACTGCAAGGTCGGGCGGCAAGCTCCGGCCTCCTTGTATGCCCCTCGCAAGGCCTCGACCAATTTGTTCATGCATCATAACCACATTGCATAATTCGTGGTTATGAGCAAACCGTTATCACACATATTGTAAATTTTATACATGATATTAAAGAACAAAACAAAATTCTCCCGTCTCTCACTCTCTCATTTGTCCATCGTCCTGTCAATTTTTTAAAGTCACGACAAGCGTGCACATATTTAAGTTGAGTCAATCTCCTCTTAATTTCCTATAATGGAATTAATCATTAATTGCACTAACCTTTATTGTGGGTCTTGAAATTTATTTGTTGTAAGGTTTGGTCATGCCCAATTAAATCCAACATAAATAGCTATCTCATTGTCATTAGCACGAGACAATAATTTAATATTGGAATAAAACACTTGTTACAACAATTAATAAATGAGAAGAATTGGACATTAGTTCCTGATGAATTTCTCTACGAATATGGACAAATGAAGGAAAGGATAGTGTATTAGTACATATCATTTGTCCTATTCTTCTTTCCTCGGGAAGGGTATACTTATAAAAGGGAATAAAAGAATAAAGAGTTCCCGATAGCCATTTCCTTAGCATGTGAATGACAAGAAACTCTAGATTGGAATCCGAAGAAAGTATCACTTGATCATTTCCACCAATTTCAAGTCCTAATTTTTTTTAATGAGAAGGTCTAATGACTTAGATTCTCTTGTTACTAACCATATAGTTTATATTTTTAGTGTTCCAATAAATTGTACATCATATGTTGCAACACACAAACATGTCTATTGGCCTGTTGTCTTTTCTTCCTTGTCATGCCACGGAGACTCCAGTCTTGTCCCCACGAAATCTTAACCTGTCGATTAGGAGTACGTACGTACCATTTTTTTCCCCAACACGTGCAAAGCTTTTAGAATAGTACTATACGGCTATAGGGAGACGAATTATAAAGAAAGAAAGGACATTGCTGTTGTACTTGTGCGACCGACCTATCCCAACTAGCTGATAAGTCGGCTAAAGGTGATTTGTCGTGGAAAAAAAATAGAGCCCTGCGTGTTGAGCTGACGGGAGGCATAGAGCGAGCGCGCACGGCGCGACTCGCCTTTCGTTTCGTCCGGACGCCGCGAGTACGTGTGAACCGTGCGGTGTGAATACAAAAGCGACGCAACCGTATGCCCGGCCGGCCGGCCGTCGGTGCCGTGCGCAAGTGCACCCACCACCCGTGCCGTGCCCCGGTGGCCGCACGAACCTGAAATGGACAGCTCCAAGTCCTCTTCCGAAAACATATTGCAGCATGTACATGCTCAACGTGTTCTATCTTCACAGTTGAGCTCTTGTTTAGTTGGAGAAATTTGGATTTTGGGGCTACTGTAGCACGTTCGTTTTTATTTGGTAAATAGTATTCAAATATGGACTAATTAGGCTCAAAATGTTCGTCTCGCAATTTTTCATCAAACTGTGCAATTAGTTTTTCTTTTCGTCTACATTTAATGCTCCATGCACAGGCCACAAACATTCGATGTGACAGATACTGTAGCAACTTTTTAAAAGTTGAGGTGTAACTAAACAAGGCGTGAATATTCCTCCACGCCTTTGAATTCACAAACCCTCCATGGCAGGCTGACTTGTCTGCCAACTGACATGCGCACACCACCTGACACCTGTCTGCAACCGCGCAACGCCACGGATTCTGGTTCTAGAAGCACTTGGGTTCCAACTTCCAACCAGAAAGAGCAGACAGCCAGCCAGAGCCAGGCCCAGGCTTGTCAATCTCGTCTCATGATGAGCCGCCCCGCACCCTGTTCGTTCGCCCATCGGTGACGACAGACTGACACAGCGGCGGGAGGCGAAAATAAATGGCCACAAACGCTTGGTTTGCAAGCGTGACTCGCTAACAAACACCGCCCAGCCGGCGATTAATGAACACCTTCCTTTTCTTCCTCTTCTTCTTGGCACCTCCTCCTGTTTTTCCTCGAACAATCAATACCAAGACATCGATGGAAAACCAAAACCTGCTTTCATTTAGGTGCTCAGATCGGAGGGAACTTAGGCTGTGTTTAGTTCGCGAAATGAAAATTTTTGGATATCACATCGGATATTTTGGAATGTCGGAAGAGGTTTTTTAATACTAATAAAAAAAACTAATTACATAGCTCGTCTGAAAACTGCGAGACGAATTTATTAAGCCTAATTAATACATCATGGACTAATTAGTCTTAAAACGTTCGTCTCGCGATTTCCAACCAAACTGTACAATTAGTTTTTTTTTCGTCTATATTTAATACTCCATACATATGCCGCAAGATTTGATGTGATAGTTTGGGGTGAAAATTTTTAGGAACTAAACCAGGCCTTCCACAAAAGGAGGGGGAAAAAAGTACAGCAAATACTCCAGGATGCTTCTATTTGTGCAGCCTTCATCAGAGAAAATACATAACAATGGAACTACTATATGTCATATATGCATGCCACTAGTATAGGCTTGAAATGGCGAAATGAAAGAAAAAAAAAAGAGGAGATAAATATGCAAGCACACACTGCCAGGATTGAAACAGCTGCACACTCTACAAAATGGAGCCGACAGAGACAACAGCCTCCGCTGCAGCTCAAACAAAGTCTAATTGTAGATGGAATTTACTTATTTTTCATCGTCGTCATCGATCGTCCGTCCGGAGAAATATTGTCTCGCCGGCCTGTTCATCACAAAAGGAGAGGTATCCTGTCAACTCCCAAGCAAAGAAGGGGACCTCACTAGTGTAGTCCAGACACATAAACAAAGGAAGAAAGACATGTGACAGTGTGACACTAGCGTTCAATATCTTAGGCCTTGTTTACGACGAAATTTTTTGGGAAATGGTACTGTAGCACTTTCGTTGTTATTTGGCAATTAGTGTTCAATCATAGTCTAATTAGGTTTAAAAGATTCGTCTCGTGAATTTCGTCTAAACTGTGTAATTAGTTTTATTTTTTATTCCCAAAATTTTGCAAAATTTTTCAAGATTCCCCGTCACATCGAATCTTTAAACGCATGCATGAAGCATTAAATATAAATAAAAAATACAACTAATTACACAGTTTAGACAAAATTCACGAGACGAATCTTTTAAGCCTAATTAGACTATGATTGAACACTAATTGTCAAATAACAACGAAAGTGTTACAGTACCGTTTTCCAAAAACTTTCGCCAACTAAACAAAGCCTTAATACTTTTTCCGACTACCGAAATGGTCAAGTGTTTGCCGATGTTTTCTTAATCCGTTATTCGACTACGCTCAAGTTCCTTTTTTTCTACAAAAAGACCAGCAATCTGCAACACGTTGGGTGCATGAACCAGACTTCAAAGATTGATCAGGGGAAATCGTTTAAAAAGAGGGAAAGAAAGGCACAGCCACTAAGCTTTTGCTAGCAAACCACGTTCTACATAGGAACATTATGCCACTGTTATAGTCCAAAAAATTGTGAGGTTGTAAACAAAAAAAAAATGCCAAATGAATAAATAATAGAAAAGGACAGTTGATCATTGAAAAGTAGAAACTAGAGATATTTAACCATGTTTTGCATGTGAAAACTCCAAATAAATCAACAGTCAGAACAATTTTTTTTTAATTACGTAGCCAGATGTTTCTTGTTAGATAAAACAAATCTACCAATTGGCCCTTTGTACAACCAGTGACCGGCAACCCTAAATTATGATCTGGGACCAAAGGCAAATAACATGTTTTTCAGAGAACAAGTTTTAAGAAATCTAGAAAGTCAATAATAAAAAAGGTATTCTATGCTGTAATCATGAAGACCGCTATATCTTTAGCACTCCATATATCAACTTGATGTTAAGTTCCTTAACGAGCTCTAGAATGATGCGCATAAAGAAAACACTGAACATTTTTCATATTCTCTACCAAAAATAATAGTGAATGATGAAAAAGAAAGAAGCTTGACAGTTCTTGATAGACGAAAGTGCACATAAGCTGTCCATTTTCTGTGCTACAAACAATAATTTAGCAGTTGACTCAAAGATAACAGGCTACTCTTAAATGAATGAATAATTGACTCAGTCCAGGGGAACTTTACTAGCTGTAGTAATAGCATATTAAAATAACAAATTTTAACCAGATGGGATCTTGAATGAAGGTTGGACTGGTCAAAAGGACTTATCAAGCTGAAATTCACATCCACCTAACTTTGGCTTGATGCTAATGAAAATTGAAGAATGTTTTCTTATATGTTGTCATCAATTGACCGATGACCATTTGAAGAAATAGAGAATTATGAGCGGAAATTACCTTCCTCGTCTACCTATCACCCTTTTCTCTTGCAGTGGTCACCACACTTGTGGTAGAGGTTGGATGCGTTGACACAATCAGGGTTGATTTCTCCTCTTTGCTCATCTTTAGAAACATCATTGCCTCTTCTTTTGTCTGGAAATAAACAGATAAATCGCAAAGCATAAATATAGCCGATTAGCCACCAGAGGGAATCTACTCACTGACCCTTACACCACTGTTGACACGTTGGGTATCCATGTGTACAGCACATGCAGTTTCAGGGAGAATTAAAAAGAAAAGAAAAACATAGACACACACCTGACTTGGTTGCACTCGTCTGTGCTGTTTCACTCAGATGATCAAAGCAATACTGGGCACACATGTGGAATGGATTGGATGCATTAGGGCACCTTGGATCAACCTTCCAGTTTGGAATCACTACAGCATTCTTTCCCCCTGCAACAACAACCAATATGGTTCAAGCAACACCGCTTCAAAAGTAACAAAAAGAAACCATGTGCTAAACTCTTTACACGATGCATGCAAATACAGACATAATTTCCCCCTTGCAAGGCTGCAATGAATGACAACACATAAAATCTCTAATAGTTCGTGAATTTGTTGGACGATAACCACTGTAACTGAGGATCAACGTCACAATTCACCACACCATTGCAATGTCATGAACTAGTTATGCATGAATTACACACCAACAGGTTAAGCCCATCAGTACGCAATGATCTACCTTTTCTGCGTGGTGATTTGATACTGACCCCCTTGTGCTGCTCTGCCTGCTGCATCTTGGCGGCACAATGCTCACCACATTCATGGAACGGATTGCCGGCATTGGGGCACTTGGAATCCACCTTCCTACTCCCTGGGGACTTCAGGCTACCCTCTGATGCAACCAACAACCAAAGAACACAAAAATTATTACAGCAATGGACCAATAAGCTGCTGGAGAATACAAGACAGGACAACATTACGGGTGATTAAGTTAACAACCTTCGGAGGACGAGGAGGAACGGCGCGAGTGGCGGGAGAAGAGTGAAATGGGCGACTTGGCGCCCTCCGACGAGCGGCCGGCGTCGGCTATCTTGGCGAGGCAGTGGTCGGTGCAGACGTGGAACGGGTTGGGCGCGTTGGGGCAGCGGGGATCTACCTTCTTGCCGTCGCCATCGGAACCTTCGCGCACTGCGAGACGCACGCACAGAGATGGGAATTTTCAGTTTTCTTCAGGGAAAGCCACGCAAAGATCGAAACTTGGAATTGCAGAGAGAGAAACATTCGGAGCTTACGAAAGACGTAGAGGGGGAGGCCGCCGGAGCCGCCCTTGTCGCGGCGGCGCGGCCTGGGATGCAGCGCGCCAGGGTCGCTGTGCGTGCTCCCCTCGTATCCACGTGGCGGCGGCGGCACCTTGGGAACGGGGACGGGGCAGTACTCGGCGCAGCGGTGGAAGGGGTTGGCGGCGTTGGGGCAGTCCGGGTTGACCGCCTGCAACTGCCTCTCTCCGCCGGCCTCCCCGTCCGTGGCCGGCGACCGGGCGCTCGTCCTCGTCCTGCCGCCGCCGACCTCCCCGTCCGTGGCCGGCGACGGGGCGCTCGTCCTGGTCCTGCCGCCGCTGACCTCCTCCGCTCCGTAGTCCTCGACGCTCTCGCCTTGCTCCTCCGAGTCATCGACGACGGTAATCTCGCACTCCCCCTCGTCGTCGCGGCGCGCGGTCCCGTTCTGCGCCGCGTAGCCCAGCACCGGCGCCGGACCCTGACGAGGCGGAGACGTCTTACTGGCCAGGTAGCCCGGGTTGACCGCCCGCGACTCCTCCCTCTCTCCTTCGCCCTCCTCCTCCTCCTCCTCCGCGTCGGCGGCGGGAACGACACGCGCAGCGCCGTCTCCGTGCTTGGCTGTCCCGTTCTGCGCCACCGTCGTCGTCCTCGGACGAGGCGGGGCCGGCTTGCCGCGCGGCGCGGCGGCGGCGGAGGCGGCTTTGTTGGCGGCCGGGGCGGGGACGGGGCAGTAGTCGCCGCAGCGGTGGAAGGGGTTACCGGCGTTGGGGCAGTCCGGGTTGACCCCCTGCGACCGCACCCCTCCTCCTCCGGCGTCCATCATCTCCGGCAGGCAGGCAGGCAGCAAACTCACCCCAGAGAGGCTCCGGGAGAAAGAGTCTAGTTTCACCCGCAGCTCGCAACGGATTCGCAGAGACCTCCCGAGTAAAGATGGGTGCTTGGTGGGTGGAGGAGGAACCGGAACGGGGAGGAGGATGCCTGATTTGACAACTGAGGGTGGTGGTGGTGGAAGAGGACACGAGGAAGAGGAAGGGGAAGGGGTCCAAGTTCCAAGTCGTATTAGGCTAGCGGGCGCCGGGCGCCGGGTGACGAGTGAGTGGCAGCCGGACGGGGAAGGAAGGGCAGGCGGGCCGGTCCAATCTCATGGATGGATGGATGCTCGCTTCGTCCCGTCCCCGTTGCTTTTCGACTTTTCGCCGTGTGTTTCCTTGCGTTTGTTGGTTTGTGCACTTGCGCGTTTGACTAATGCAACAACTGCAAATTTGTACACATTTGAGCGGCCTGTGGTATTTACTATTATTTTCTATTCTTCTTCTTCGTCAAGGGCGTAAAAGAATGGTTGTTGAGCTGTTGATCCAGAAGCATGGACTTGCCGAATTTGGACCTCAGCTTCCACAGCTCGAAGACTTCAAAAACAGGGGTCGGGCTTAATACAGTAATACGAGGTTCAAATGTTTTAAAACCTTGCCAAGGGAAACACACAAGCTTAAACTCCGTCCGGCCGTCCAATATTATTATAATCCTTATTATTTTTCGAGAAGTCAAGCGCTCCTAAATCAAGTTTTTTTTTTTAAATACTACTGTTATGATATCAAAAAAATGCCATTAGATCATGCAATATATTTCCATGATATAGCTATTTAGAGTCATATAAAAGATATCCAAGCGTAGGGCTAAATATGTGCGTCTCCAATAGTTTTGAAAACCCACTCCCAATTCTGATTTTTCGGTAAGATTGGAAAAAACTAGTACTCCCCAACAACCTCCGGTCTTTCCGCACTCGGGGAAACCAAACCTATCGCGTGGAATTATACGTGTGCGTATGGTCCCAATACAAATGTACAAGATAGAAAAAAACATAAAAAAATTGTTGGGGTGATTTAAGTGTCGTTTGGATCTTAAGGGATTTTTAGAATCCGGATAAAAAGAATCCTAGTATTTTTGAGATTCTAAAAATCCGTGAGCTAAAATCCCTATAATATCTAGCCTGTTTGGATGAGAACCTAGGATCGTGGGATTCTTTTCTATCCGGATTCTCAAAATCCGGAGGATACAAACAAGGCCTTAAAATAGTCTGGGGTTTCTAATGCAAAATTATTTTTTTATATTTTAGGAGCAAGTTTTTAAAACTGCTAGAGAAATCGAGCAAATGTCCTTCAAATATTTTTTAACCACTTAGAAAACTCATTAATTTACCAATTAATATTTTAGTAACTTTACGGACATGCTCTAAGGAGTCTAGTAGTTTGGCTATTAACTTGCTTAATTTTTTAGGAATGCATAATTTTAAAAAGGAAGTCATGCATGTCGTTGATTTCGCCTACCGATTTGCGTGATTGAGTTTTAAAAGACCAACCCACAAGAATGAAGTTGAGCGATCTAGAATACTTATAATTTGAAACAAATTGTAAACCTTCAATGCTTTGTATTTCACGACAAAGGAAGTAAATTTTAATAATATTTTACATAAACTTGGTCGAAACTAAGAAAGTTTGACTCATAATGTAAACCTAGAATTGATTTTTTTTAGACAGAGAGGTAGTATACCAGTAGTGTACTGTCAGTGTCAAATGATTCGTTATGCATGAGGATTTTCAACCGTAATCTCCCAACAGAAGAAGGCTTTTACCCTGCCACTGAGATTATGGGTTTCACCATCACCTGGGATTCTAGAAGAAAAGCCTTCCTCTCCTCTCCAACTTCCGTGGCACGGCACCGAAAGAATTGTGCGCCCGCGCCATCGTGGGAGAGGAAAAATAGCGGAAAGCGAAACGTGGAGAATGAATATAACATTGTTTTTTATTTTCTTTATTTAATAAGAAGAAAAAAGAAACAAAGAATCGTTTTAATCGGCTTACAGTTGTTACGAGAGAAAAATATCATTGTACCATGTCTGATAAACAGTTCATACGAACGGGACAAATATATACTGATTCCAGTTTCATCCGAGAGCATAGCTAGTAGCCAGAATAATGGCCATGTTTGTTTCGCTGAAATTTGACTTATGATGATGTTTATGTTGATTTATTGTAGAAAAAAAAACTGGGCTGAAGTAGTGCTGCACAGCAGCCCGAATTTTTTTATTTTTCAGCTCTTTTTTTGAAAGATTTTCACAAATACGCCCCTGACAGTATCCTTTTAAAAAAATAGACCCTGACCTCGACGCCAATTGCTTTGGTGCCTGGTCCAGAGTCATTTTCTGCGTGTCGTTGACGTGGCTGCTTACGTGGCGTTGACGTGGCTGCTTACGTGGCGCGGACGCAGCATGAGCTCGGCGCCATATTTTCTGGCGTCGACCTCGGCGCCGCTTTTTGTCTGGCGCCAACCTGCCTGACATGGCTAGGCCTAACGTGCATGTCTCCGCCGGAGTACTCTTATGTCTATAGTAGAGCCATGTTTTGGTAGACTAGAGGAAGGAGTACTAGCCTAGTGGACTGTACGAGTACTAGCTCGTGAATAAATGCCCAACCCAAGGAGAAACGTCGCGCATTATCTGGGCTCACGTCCCCATGCGGTTCACTGTAATTTCGAGCTATAGTGTGGACAATAGCTGGCTGTAGCAGCAAATTTTCACTTTCTTGTTTTTTTGAAACAAGCAACTTTGACCGAACAACGCACGCATAATAGTTAAAGAAACAGTAGCCCTTCAGAGTAGTACTCCATCCTTAAAAAATAATGCAATTCTCGACTTCCTGAGTCAAACAATTTCAACTTTGATCAAAATTATACAAAAAATTCTAACATTTTTAATAGGACTAAATATGCGCATCTCCAATAGTTTTGAAAACCCACTCCCAATTCTGATTTTTCGGTAAGATTGGAAAAACTAGTGCTCCCCAACAACCTCCGGTCTTTCCGCACTCGGGGAAACCAATCCTATCGCGTGGAATTATACGTGTGCGTATGGTCCCAATACAAATGTACAAGATAGAAAAAAAAACATAAAAATGGTTGGGGTGATTTAAGTGTCGTTTGGATCTTAAGGGATTTTTAGAATCCGGATAAAAAGAATCCTAGGATTTTGAGATTCTAAAAATCCGTGAGCTAAAATCCCTATAATATCTAGCCCGTTTGGATGAGAACCTAGGATCGTGGGATTCTTTTCTATCCGGATTCTCAAAATCCAGAGGATACAAACAAGGCCTTAAAAATAGTCTGGGGGTTTCTAACGCAAAATTACTTTTTTATATTTTAGGAGCAAGATTTTAAAAGTGCTAGAGAAATCGAGCAAATGTCCTTCAAATATTTTTTAACCACTTAGAAAACTCATTAATTTACCAATTAATATTTTAGTAACTTTACGGACATGCTCTAAGGAGTCTAGTAGTTTGGCTATTAACTTGCTTAATTTTTTAGGAATGCATAATTTTAAAAAGGAAGTCATGCATGTCGTTGATTTCGCCTACCAATTTGCGTGATTGAGTTTTAAAAGACCAACCCACAAGAATGAAGTTGAGCGATCTAGAATACTTATAATTTGAAACAAATTGTAAACCTTCAATGCTTTGTATTTCACGACAAAGGAAGTAAATTTTAATAATATTTTACATAAACTTGATCGAAACTAAGAAAGTTTGACTCATATATGTAAACCTAGAATTGATTTTTTTTTTAGACAGAGAGGTAGTATACCAGTAGTGTACTGTCAGTGTCAAATGATTCGTTATGCATGAGGATTTTCAACCGTAATCTCCCAACAGAAGAAGGCTTTTACCCTGCCACTGAGATTATGGGTTTCACCATCACCTGGGATTCTAGAAGAAAAGCCTTCCTCTCCTCTCCAACTTCCGTGGCACGGCACCGAAAGAATTGTGCGCCCGCGCCATCGTGGGAGAAGAAAAATAGCGGAAAGCGAAACGTGGAGAATGAATATAACATTGTTTTTTATTTTCTTTATTTAATAAGAAGAAAAAAGAAACAAAGAATCGTTTTAATCGGCTTACGGTTGTTATGAGAGAAAAACATTATTGTACCATGTCTGATAAATAGTTCATACGAACGGGATAAATATATACTGATTCCAGTTTCATCCGGGAGCATACCTAGTAGCCAGGATAATGGCCATGCTCGTTTCGCTGAAATTTGGCTTATGATGATGTTTATGATGATTTGTTGTAGAAGAAAAAACTAGGCTAAAGTAGTGCTGCACATTAGCCTGATTTTTTTTGTTTTCAGCCCTTTTCTGAAAGATTTTCACAAATATGCCCCTGGTAGTATCCTTTCAAAAAGTAGACCCTGACCTCGGCGTCGTGACAATTGGCGCCGAACTTACATATCTCGACGTCAATTGCTTTGGCGCCTGGTCCGGGTCATTTTCTGCGTGTCGTTGACGTGGTTGCTTGCGTGGCGCGGACTGAAAGGACCTAATATGGCTAGAGGGGGGTGAATAGGCTATTTAAAAATCTACAAATCAACTAGAGCAATTTGATTAGTATAACAAATAGCGAAATGCAAACTTGCTCTAGCTCTACAAGGGTTGCAAGCCACCTATTCAATAATTTTAGTTGTAATGATTACTAGGCACACAACTTGCAATGTTACTACTCATTAAGAGCTCTCAAATTTGCTACTCTAAAGAGCTTCACTAGATGAACTTAAACTAACAAAGCAAGTTCTCAATTCTAATTACACTAAAGAGCTTGCCACAACTAGTTTGCAAGAATATAAATGAGTGAGTAGGGTGATTATACCGCCGTGTGGAGGGATGAACCAATCACAAGATGAAGATGAAATCAATCACCGAGAGAATGCCAAATAGCAAGAGACAACCGATTTTCTCCTGAGGTTCATGTGCTTGCCAACACGCTACGTCCCCATTGTGTCGACCAACACTTGGTGGTTCGACGGCTAAGAGATGTTGCACAAACCTCATCCACACGATTAGACATCGTAAGAACCTACCCACAAGTGAGGTAACTCAATGACACGAGTAATCCACTATAGTTACCTTTCGGCACTCCGTCGGGGAAAGTACAAATCCCCTTACAATCACCGGATATGGCCACGAACAATCACCAACTCATACCAATCCTCCACCGTTGCACTAAGCCGTCTAGGTGGTGGCAACCACCAAGAGCAACAAGCGAATCCCATAGTGAAACACGAATACCAAGTGTCTCTAGATGCAATCACTTAAGCAATGCACTTGGATTCTCTTCTAATCTCACAATGATGATGAATCAATGATGAAGATGAGTGGGAGGGCTTTGGCTAAGCTCACAAGGTTGCTATGTCAATGCAAATGGCTAAGAGAGTGAGCTTGAGTCGGCTATGGGGCTTAAATAGAAGCCCCCACGAAATAGAGCCGTTGGACTCCTCACTGCACTGAACACGGGTCGACCGGACGCTCTGGTTATATTGACCGGACGCGTCAGTTAGAAGGTGACCGAACGCTGGATCTCAGCGTCCGGTCGTTTCCAGTAAGATTCCAAACGCGACATTTCACGACCGGACGTGTCCGGTCATGCTCGACCGGACACACCCTGCGTCCGGTCACTCAACGTTTCCTCTGTGCGCCTCACGTCAGCGTACGTCAGCACTGATCGGACTCAGACCATGAGCGTCCGGTCAGTTTACACTCCAGCGTCCGGTCACAAGACCGAGACAGTGTGCTTTCTGCTGCCACTGGCCGGACTCTAAACCCAACGTCCGGTCGCTGCACCACCAGTGTCCGGCCACTCTGTAATCCCCTATCTTTTCAGTATAGGGCGCCGGTGAAGTGTCTAACCCTTGCTCTAATGTGCCAACCATGAAGTGTATCACCTTGTGCACATGTGTTAGCATATTTTCACAAATATTTTCAAGGGTGTTAGCATTCCACTAGATCCTAAATGCATATGCAATGAGTTAGAGCATCTAATGGCACTTTGATAACTGCATTTTAATACGAGTTTCACCCCTCTTAATAGTACGGCTATCTAACCTAAATGTGATCACACTCGCTAAGTGTCTTGATCACCGAAACAAAATGACTCCTACTATTTATACCTTTGCCTTGAGCCTTTTGTTTTTCTCTTTCTTCTTTTTCAAGTTCAAGCATTTGATCATCATCATGCCATCACCATCGTCATGATCTTCGCCATTGCTTCATCACTTGGAGTAGTGCTACCTATCTTACAATCACTTTGACAAACTAGGTTAGCACTTAGAGTTTCATCAATTAACCAAAACCAAACTAGATCTTTCACGGACACGGCATGAGCTCGCCTCCATGGATCTTGGCGTCGAGCTCGGCGCCATATTTTCTGGCGTCGACCTCGGCGCCGCTTTCTCTGACGCCAACCTGCTTGACATGGCTAGGCCTAACGTGCATGTCTCCGCCGAAGTACTATTATGTCTGCAGTAGAGCCATGTCTTGGTAGCCTAGAGGGAGTAGTACTAGCCTGGTGGACTGTACGAGTACTAGCTCGTGAATGAATACCCAAGCCAAGGAGAAATGCCATGCATTATCTAGGCTCACATCCCCATGCGGTTCACGATAATTTCGAGCTATAGTGTGGACAGTAGCTGGCTGTAGCAGCAAATTTTCACTTTCCTTTTTTTGAAACAAGCAACTTTGACTGAACAACGCACGCATAATAGTCAGAGATAGTCAGAGAAACAGTAGCCCTTCAGAGTAGTACTGCATCCTAAAAAAATAATGCAATTCTCGATTTTTGAGGAGTCAAACAATTTCAATTTTAATCAAAATTATACAAAAAATACTAACATTTTTTATAAAAAATAAGTATCAATAGATTAGTGACGGAATATATTTTTGGAATAAAACTTAATTTAGACATAAATGTTAATACTAATCACGGTAAACTTGAGCCCTGTTAGCTTGAACTCAGCCATGGTACAGTGTTTTTCTCTCGCATAACATAGTAGCGAACAGTATTTTTAGTCTGGTTTTTCAGCTAAGCGAACAGGGCTTTTGGTCAAATTTTAGACAAATCGACCGACACGAATCCCATAGTTGTGTTCTTTTTAGGACGAAGGTGGGCTGACCCGGTCCTTATTACTCCTTTTTTTTCTTTTTTTTTCTTTATTTTTCCACTCCATGCTGTTGTTTTGCAACTTGTTGTATTGGTATGGCGTCGCCTTTCCTCGCCTTATCACTGTCTTTGTGTCGCCTAGGCTTATGGTCGCTGCTTTAAGAATCAGCCCACCCCACTGCTTAAGTGATCTAGTGATTTTTAAGACATTGCTTACTGTAACCTAAAAAGTCTGAAATATTCCTTCGGTAGTCTTTTTTAAGAAACCTTTCTGTTCATATACTAGGTGGTTGGGTTTTAAAAAAAGGATATAATAAGTGGTAGGTTATAACCATACAACAGATACGTTGTTTCTGTCTTACTTGCCTTGAACGAGCAGGACATCTGATAAAAGAAGCAATTTTTTTTTTGAAACGAATCAGGCCAATTATATTAGAAAGAAGATAAGCCCAAAATAGGCACAACGAAATAACAATGGCCAACAACCACGTCGCAAAACAAACTCAACAAAAGAAAAAAAAATAACTCTAGCCGGTCGGATTGGGACATCGACACTAGTCACACTCAACAACTGCCAGTTGGATTGAGACATCAACACGGGCATACCAACTCCACTCAACTCCAAACAGTTCCCCACGCCGCACCCCCACAAACCAAGAGTAGAGCCGACAAGTAGCCCTCACCGCAAGCGCCATCGTTACCGACGATGTCCCACGCCAACCAGTCGCTGCCATGCAGAAACTAGCCGCCGCAGTCCCCTGCAAGCCGTGTAGCTACCACGACTCCCCCACCATGCCATCATCGCCTTCGGGTCACGCACACACGATCGTCGATCTCCCAACCACGGCCATGCGTTGGCAGAAGTCAGAAGAGAAGCCCACCGCACCACACCGAAGAGGCCACCGCCATGCAGGACCCCTCGCCGAAGTACCGCTGCTGCATCTTACACACCAAACGATCGAAACACCGCACCAGATCCTAGATCTCCAAGGCAACTCAAGCGTGGGGGCCTCGCCACATCCACCGCCGCACACCACTCCTCGGACACACCACCTTAAAGCGCACGGGGGCCTCTCCACTCCCGCCGCTGGACTCTTCGAGGATCCGGGCTTGCTTCGCCGTCGGGGTGACTTGGTACCACTGAGCCACTCCATTAACTTCACCTTCGTCTAGCCGCCACCAGAATCTCAGTTGCACCACGTGCATGGACACAAAGCTTCCAGAGACACGGCTCACCACCTTGGCCTTCACCTCACCCGATCGGATTGGGACATCGACACGAGCCTCAATGAAAAAACCTCCGCTCGGTCGGATTGGGTCATCGACACGAGCCTCCACTTTGCTGACATCACCGCGCCGCGCTGCCCACTCGCCGCCACCGTACGAACACCTCCACGGCCCCCTTGCTGCCTTCCTCGTGCCGCGCCGAGCCAGAGCCTCCTGGCCTTCAAGAAGCAGCCAGGTTCCTCCAGCCACGCCACCATGGCGCCACTGGTGCCCCTGGTTGGCTACTACCAGCCACACCACCATGGCGTCACTGGCACGCGTCCAAGCAAGCCGCTATCGGCCACGCCACCACGGCACAGCCAACGCACCTCTGCAGTCGGCCGGAGTGGGAAAACACCATGACAACGCCCCCAAGGAGGAAGACGACGCCCGAAGGCGTCGCCGTCGTCTTGCCGGCAGATCCGACATGGCTTTCGCCGGTGCTCGTCCACATCCAGCACAATCAAAACAGGGAGCCTTGAAGTCACGCCACCCCTGCCCTCCACCGCCGCCCGCACCAGCGAGTTCCGGCCGGATCCGCATGGACGGCAGCAGCTGCAGCCGCGGAATCGCCGGATCCGGAGGAAGGGGAGCTGGAGCAGCCTCGCCGCCACGCCCGTGCAGGCGCATGGCCCCTGCCGCAGCCACAGCCGCGCCCGCATCGACGCCCTGGCCTTCGTCGCAGCCGTAGCCGCGCCGCCATAGATCCACGGCGGGGGTCATATACATAAACCTGAAATTAGGGACGTGCAGGTTGATGACCAAGTAACTGTGACCCGGTGGTCCAAGCGACATGTAACACGAGGCTCTGATAAGAGGTCAACAAATATCGTTGAATGGAGGAAGAAGACTGTTGAAACACGAGCTCCATCTTTTGAGAAAGATGCATGTCAAAGTAAGATACTGCCTACATCTGCCCATCTGCTAAAGATCCCATTTCACACCACTGCCCAGTTTTGAATTGGACTAATGCAAAAAGAATATTGCTCCAATTGTCATCTTGTAACTTGTAATACTGCAAGCTGCCGTTGTCCTATTTCATGTTTACTAAGAAAAGACAGCTCAACGTTGAAGCGAAGCTACTATGGCTGTAATACCTGTTCAAATTGTAGATAGTGAGCTTAGGTGATACACTTGAAATATTTTGCCAACTTGAGTACTAGTTGTCCATTTTTCATCCTACAGCTAGTGGCACATACAGAATATCACTTACATGGGGTTCATTATAATGAATTGAGAACCGAGCAATTGTTCGTTTATTAGAGTGCCCACCTGAGCTCGAACCCTGGTGTTCAAAGACTCTGGATACCTCGCTGAGAACTGGTTTCAGCAAATTTCCTGGCCAGCCAGGGTCTGTTACTCCCTTCTTTTAAGAGGAACCCAAGCGGAGAGACAGCAGAGGAGTATTAATCGCACGGTTTGTTTAGCTTATAAGTCATACTTTTTCAGTCAACGAATAATGTTTTTCTCTCACAACAAATCAGCCAACGGTACTTTCAGCCATGGCTTATCAGCCAAACGAACAGGACAAATATCCATCTGATTTGTTGTGTGAGAGAAAAATATTGTACCATGGCTGAGTTCAAGCTAACAGGGCTTAAGTTTACAGTGATTAGGATTAACATTTATGTCTGAAATAAGTTTTATTCCAAAAATATATTCCGTCACTAATCTATTGATACTTATTTTGTATTAAAAATGTTGGTATTTTTTTTATATAATTTTGATCAAAGCTGAAATTATTTGACTCCTCAGGAAGTCGAGAATTGCATTATTTTTTAGGACGGAGTACTACTATGAAGGGCTACTGTTTCTCTGACTATTACGCATACGTTGTTCAGTCAAAGATGCTTGTTTAAAAAAAAAGAAGGTGAAAATTTGCTGCTAAAGCCAACTACTGTCCACACTATAGCTCGAAATTGCCGTGAACCGCATGGGGATGTGAGCCTAGATAATGCATGGCGTTTCTCCTTGGCTTGAGCATTCATTCACGAGTTAGTACTCGTACAGTCTACCAGGCTAGTACTACTCTCTCTAGTCTATCAAGACATGGCTCTACTGTAGACATAATAGTACTCCGACGGAGACATGCACGTTAGGCCCAGCCATGTCAGGCAGGTTGGCACCAGAGAAAGCGGCGCCGAGGTCGACGCTAGAAAATATGGCGCCGAGCTCGGCGCCAAGATCTATGGCGCCGATCTCGGCGCCGAGCTCATGCCACGTTCACGCCACGCAAGCAGACACGTCAACGACAGGCAGAAAATGACCCTGGATCTCGGCGTCAAAGCAATTGGCATCGAGACGTGTAAGCTCGGCGTCAATTATCACGGCGTCGAGATCATGGTCTATTTTTTTTGAAAGAATACTGGCACAGGTATATATGTGAAAATCTTTGAGAAAAATGGCTGAAAACAAAAAAAAAAAAAAATCGGCGCAACAGCCAAGGGCAGTCTCGCTCGTGTGGGTGCGGCGACATGAGCGTAGATTTGAGAACAAAACATGGCTTAAATGACGCCACATGCGTGCACGTGAAAGGCAGCCTTTTTTCGCTGCGACAGCGACCCTCATGTGGTTGGAAAACATCTGCAAAGATGCTTCGAGAGGAACTCAGGAAGTCAAACGCACACGATCGCACTGGGCACGGTGTTCCTGGCTCGCTTGCTGCCGAGCCAACTGAATGAAAAGATAAAAGTACTTAACATTTTAATAAAATAAGTACCGCTGAACTAAATAAATTGCTAGAAACTAATTATTCTCTTCATGTCTGTCGCCAGTGTGAACACTTGTATGTTCATGGAGTTTGAATCGAGCTGTCGCATATCACAAGAAGGGGTACCTTAAGCAAGATCAAAGAATATTGCTTAAGCCTTACTAAAACCAAAGCCAAAAGACTACTGCAAGGTCTCAACATAATTCTCCGATTCGTCCGAGGCCTTGCGCCGAGGCCTCATGCGAAACAGGCCAAAAACGTCCCGCCGAGGCCCTCTCGCCAAAGCCTCGCCCCGAAAGGCCTTGGACAGATCTCCAATTCTCCGATTCGCTCGAGGCCGGGCTCGGCGGACGTACTCGTAACCTCTGTCCCGACCGAACTCCTCTGGCAAAACGTCACGTCCGGATTAAATGCGCCCGACCACTCCATAAGCGTCGAACGCCTACCAGACGCAGTCTTACAAGGCGGAGAACAACCGACAGGCGAGAATCGGGCACAGCAGGGTTTACCTGCCACTATACTCACCACTGTGCTCCCTCCTGACACTTACACTACCTGTGCTACCTAACCCCTGCGCCAAGGACAAAGCGGCATGGAAGGTCGAGTCCATGTCCTCAGTAGCCTCTAAATGCCAGGAGAGCCCAGTGCTCGGTCTCGCCTCGTCAAGAGACCCCTTGGCAAGGCCTCGGACGCGCCATTCCTTCTCCGCCTCGGCCGAGGCCGGACTCGTCCCGCATTCTCGTCGCCTCCGCCTCAATTGCCCCTCTGGCGTGCCATCCCATCCGTGTAAGTATCCCTAGTTACGCCTACGTCAGTCACGATTGGTAGGGTATGGCAAAAGGGGCGATAGGACGGCGGTCAAATCACCTTTTTACCATCCCCTATTGACGGTGCAGAGACTACGGCTCCCTGCGGACACCCATTCCGCACTTTTTCACCGGAATCGAGTACAACACAGACCACCGAGACCCCTGCGTCGTACACAGGTCACCTCCGAGGCCCCGGCAAAGAATGCCTCGGCACGATCAGCCCCAGCGCCCGCTAGGCCTCGGCACTCCACCAGGACAAGAGTCCACTAGGCACGGCATGTCACCTACAGTGGAGGCCGTACTGACTAGACGTCAACAAGGACCCCTACGACTTCAACAGCCTCAGGCATGGCCGGCATGACGCACCAGTGATCAAGTACCAATTGCCATTCCCGACACTGTGCTGCTACAGAAATATGCCATAGTACTAGATCTTCCTTTCTCGCTAAGACTTCACGTATAGCTCTCTCATGTACTCCTGGCTCCCTCCTTGTGGCTATAAAAGGAAGCAGCCAGGGCCGTTTCTAGGGATCAGAAAAAACCACGACGGCCCTCACGCGCAAAACACACTCACTCAATTCACGCGCGCTCCCACGCTGCCTGAGAGCAACGACTCAAGCAGCCCGCACCACTCCACGCCGAGACCTAGGACTAGCTCACTCTCTCATCCAGCTTGTAACCCCCTACTACAAGCACTTCGATGCAAGGAATACAAGATCGATCTCCTAGACTGGACGTAGGGTGCCGATTGCCTGAACCAGTATAAACCTTGTGTCTCTTTGCATCACCATCCGGGACTAGGGGCACACAGTTCACATTTACTGGTTGGTTGAGGACCCCCTGTCCGAAACACCGACAGTTGGCGCGCCAGGTAGGGGCTGCTGCGTGTTAGCTTAATCATCCCAACAAGTTCCGAATGGCAGACCCCATACGACCACTACATCTCGGCACGATGATCTGGTTTGGGAGCCTAGAGTTCATGTCTCTAGATACAAGTACGACATGGTACTCCTCCCACCCAGAGCCCCGTCAACCGACGGTGACATCACGCACCAGCAGCCTAGGCGCGGGCGGCGCCCGAACCACTGCTCTCGTCACGCTCGCCAGGCGCAACGCGGGCAGGACCACCCCGACACCACGCGAGCTCATGGTGGCGCACCGCGTTCTGCCGGCACCCCATGTCCAGTTGTTGGCACAAGGTCCCTGGTTGGGGACCTGACTTGCCTGAGCCTGGACATGGGCGAAACGCCGGCGACATGCAGCGACGCCCCGTCGGTATCCCATGCCCGGCTGTTGGTACAGAGTCCCTGGTTGGGGACCTATCTAGCTTAAGCCTGGGCAGGGGAAAGACGCCGATGGCACGGAACAACGTCCTGCCATCAAGCTCTGCCCCGCCACCTCCTGAGGAGCCGATTTCTTTCATCACCCCATTCGACATGTACTGCTATGTGACTATGCCATTCAGTCTCAGAAATGCAGGGGCCATGTACTAGCGGTGCACCACCCAGGTCTTGGGCGAGCACATCGGGCGAACCGTCGAGGCCGGTGTGGACGACATCAAGGACAAGTCTAGGAAGGCCAGTGACCTCATCGACGACTTGGAAGTTGGTGGCCCGCCCAAGTACTAAAGCACGGGACGTACAAGCTAGCCTACGAGAAGGGCGAAATCTTCACCAACGCTTGGAACATAGAACAGCTACGTCGTCTCTACCCTTAGAATTTCCAAGCATTGTACAAACTGTTTCGCGGAATATAATTAAGAGGCGTTCTTTAGTTGTTCTAAATTTTCTAGAAACCCACCGAGCCCATCGCGGGGCTCGGCATTACGATAACATCACGAGGAAGGCTCTGCTCTGCCTCTGCAGAACCAAGCCTCCCTCGGGGGGCTAGAAGGGGGGACTCCCCCCCTAAGTCCCACGCACTGTTCTTAAGTCGTTTTTCGAAAAAAATCCTACGCCAAACTCTCTAGCGCGTTCTGACAAATCGATTGTGAAAGAACCTAAGGACCAAAAGACTGTCTCAAGGTCAGAAGGCCGGCTGAGTTGCGAGACGACCTACACCTCCGGGCTACGGCACTCCCTCACCACCTTCTGCCCAAGGGGCAACTTAGGCTCCGAGGAAGTTTTTCACAAGAGATACGTTCAGAAACAAGACAGAGGGTAGAGGCTTGGAAATACAATAAGGAAAAACGATTGAAAAAGCATCGGCGCACGATCACTTTAAAAAGGCCTCAACAGCTGCCAACGTTATGATAGGACAACATAGTCCCTAATCTAATTACACGGCCTCTTGGGCCCAGGTCACGGCGCAGGGCCTCCAGCATCGGCGGACGGCGGAGGAGGGACAACCTCCTCTTCGAACCAAGGACAGGAATCGGGCACAACAGGGTTTACCTGCCACTATACTCACCACTGTGCTCCCTCCTGACACTTATACTGCCCTGTGCTACCTAACCCCTGCGCCAAGGACAAAGCGGCATGGAAGGTCGAGTCCATGTCCCTGTAGCCTCGGAAACAGCAGGAGAGCCCAGCTGCTCGGTCTCTGCCTCGTCCGAGCCCCCCGGCAAGGCCTCGGACGCGCCATAACTTCTCCGCCTCGGCCGAGGCCGGGCTCGTCCCGCATTCTCGTCGCCTCCGCCTCAATTGCCCCTCTGGCGTGCCATCCCATCCGTGTAAGTATCCCTAGTTACGCCTACGTCAGCCACGATTGGTAGGGTATGGCAAAAGGGGCGATAGGACGGCGGTCAAATCACCTTTTTACCATCCCCTATTGACGGTGCAGAGACTACGGCTCCCTGCGGACACCCATTCCGCACTTTTTCACCGGAATCGAGTACGACACAGACCACCGAGACCCCTGCGTCGTACACAGGTCACCTCCAAGGCCTCGGCAAAGAAGGCCTCGGCACGATCAGCCCCAGTGCCCGCTAGGCCTCGGCACTCCACCAGGACAAGAGTCCACTAGGCACGGCATGTCACCTACAGTGGAGGCCGTACTGACTAGACGTCAACAAGGACCCCTACGACTTCAACAGCCTCAGGCATGGCCGGCATGACGCACCAGTGATCAAGTACCAATTGCCATTCTCGACACTGTGCTGCTACAGGAATAGACCACAGTACTAAATCTTCCTTTCTCGCTAAGACTCCACGTATAGCTCTCTCATGTACTCCTGGCTCCCTCGTTGTGGCTATAAAAGGAAGCAGCCAGGGCCGTTTCTAGGGATCGGAAAAAACCACGACGGCCCTCACGCGCAAAACGCACTCACTCAATTCACGCGCGCTCCCACGCTGTCTGAGAGCAACGACTCAAGCAGCCCGCACCACTCCACGCCGAGACCTGGGACTAGCTCCCTCTCTCATCCAGCTTATACCCCCCTACTACAAGCACTTCGGTGTAAGGAATACAAGATCGATCTCCTAGACTGGACGTAGGGCGCCGATTGCCTGAACCAGTATAAACCTTGTGTCTCTTTGCATCATCATCCGGGACTAGAGGCACGCAGTTCACATTTACTGGTTGGTTGAGGACCCCCGGTCCGAAACACCAACACGAGCCATTTTATGTGGTTATTTGCTAGCGTGACAGCACCGAGCCTGCTCCATACATTCCAAAATTGCTTTTCTAGATATCTTTTATGGATCCAAAACAAAAGGACCGGGGGCCTTTTAAAAACCTTACATTTTAAGTTTACATATAGGGCCTATTTGCTTTGTGCCGGCAACGTTATATTTGAGTTTTTGGTTAAACTATTTAGTTTTAAAATAGCTAAAAATAATCTAAATTTATGGTTCAAAACATATTATTTTTTCATGTAATTTCCCAAAATATTTGCTCAAGCAGGATTTGTAATTTATTAATAAAGCACATGCTCTAAATTAACTTTTGATTTTAAACTAAATATAAAGAAGTAGAAAGTATTACTAATCAAATAGTCAGTGACGAGGAAACACTAAAGGAGGTTTAAAATAAAAGTAAATTCTTTGTGAATTAAAATAGACGTCGATAAAGTTAATAATGAAGCTAAGAGCGTGTTTGGCATGGCTCTTGCCGGTTCTGGCTCTAGTAACACGGAGCCAGTGGAGCTACAAATCGTGGCTCCACCAGCTCCTCCTCTTCTCGGTTCATTTTCTATCTCAAAATCAGCTCTGCGCTATAGTGACGAACATTGTCGCTACAGTGATTTCGATGAGGAGCCAGGGGGCCATGTCAAACACAATCTAAATTTCAAAGCTCCAGCAAGGGTCGTCCGAGTGGCAACTTTACACAAAACAGTTGCTTAATAGAAAAAAACAATAACGTCATGGCTTTATCTAATTACTCGTTTTGTACCTAAACAAATTTGATTTTATAATTGTATAAATCTAATTTTTTGAGCTCAACCGAATTTATATAAGAGAACGCTCGTATTTAGTACATCAAAATAAATTAATACAATTAGATCTATCACAAAATATTTTTATATTATATTTGTTAGTGAATATTCATACTTTTTTCATACTAACAAATATGCCCGTGCGTTGCAACAGGAGAAGAAAAAACTTTCATATGTTGATAGGAAATAAGGACAAAAATGTTATATATCTATTTATATTTTACTTTTTTCCATAAATTTTAATGGCTTTGATTTATTTTATGATGATCATGCATAGAAAAAGATAAGAATAGAAATTACCCTATTCTTATGTCTTATCCTAATATAAAAAAGAACAAAGAGTTTATAGGCTCTTTTATTTTTCTTACCGAGTTTCAATTTTATTTTTCATGGATCCGAACACAAAACACAGCTCTTGTTTTTTTCCACGTTGGTTTTCCGTCCATCAGAGTCGTGGTACCGTGTCCATCATGGTTTCTTTTTTTTTCTTTCCTCTGTTTTTTTACACGTATGGTTTTTTGTTTTTTTTTCATGATCAGTTTCCCTTTTCCTTGCGTCCGTTTTTTTCTTCCGTGCTATGTGTTTCCTGTAGAAGGAACGATGGGAGTGAATGAGTACGGAAGCAATAACCAACTTAAGAAGTCTAAGAGTCGGATTTGACTTGCAGACAAAATAAAATATAAAAAGAAAATAGCAATAAACTCCTACGTTGATCCATGTTCTAATAATTAAAATAAGCTTTATCTCTAATCAAAAGTAATAAGTTTTATCTCTAATCAAAAGTGCACCAATGGTTTAGTGCTGGGAATATTTGTATATTTGTGAATTAGCGAGTCAAGAGTTCAAAAATCTATAATATCATATTTATTACTTATTTTTGATTTTGATGTTTATATATAGGGAAAAAATGAGATACTCTAGAAAAAACGGAAAGAAGACAGGAATGGTCATGAAAAAAATCGATGCAAAGAAAAATTGCCTAGATGACTTGAGTCTTTAAAACTCTACGGAGTATATACCATGGCCTACGCGTGCACGGCTTGAGAACTGGTCTCGTATTAGATTTACATTGTGCTAGTTTTAGTTTGCAAACCTCATCACGTGTTGGATTTGGAGAGTTGATATCTTGTTGAATGAGTGTGGCCACGCATCGAAAAACAAAACTTGCCGATTAAAAAAAACAGAAAACGAAAACAAATCAGAAATCATGGAAAACTGTACCATTCGGGAAAATTCAGAAAAGAGATATTGAAAACCGTTATGGAGTCAAAACAGTTCCATTGTAACGAATTGAATCCACGGCGGATAAAAGAAGAATCGGAACCACCTTCGTTCGTACGGCGTTAGACCAAAACTATTCTAACTCGTATGAGCACATATTATATATATAAAGGTCATATATATAAGTCTGGATGAAAAAACTCTCAATTATCCGGTAGTTAGAGGGAGTCGAACCAAAAAATAGGTGAAGAAAAATTTTGCCTATAGATATAGATATAGATAAAGTTAGTTAAATTTTAAAAGTACGGCACACGTGTCCATTCGTGCGGGAAGCGGTGACATTGACATAATAAACAAACAACACTTTTCACGCCCTACTGGCTTCTGGTGGACTAGCTATCGGTGACGTTGACATAATCAAGAAACAACACTTTGTAAGAAGAATCTAACATAAACCCTTATATTTGTGGATACCAATTACGGCTCCCTCCTGCGTCCACGTCAACCATGTTTCCTTGCCGTTCGATCCGCCACCTACGCCTTCGATTGGCGCCTCCCACGCTGACACTTCCTGCCCTGCGCCCGCTCTCCATCCTCGCCCAGCCTTTCCGTAGTCGCACCAGAAAAACGAAGAAAAAAAAAAAACTCGCCCTTCCGCCCCTCCTCGCCCAAACCTCGGCGTCTCCGTCGCCTCCCGCCTCCACGGTCACGTAAGTCGCCGCTTCCCTCTGTTGCGCCTCAACCTCAGCATATATGGGATGCTTCTGTGTCTTCAATGGCCTCCGATTCCCTTCATCTTTCTTCACCGTGAAGCCCCCATCTGCTGTTTCCTTTGCTCTTGGTGGCCTGTGCCCTTCAAGTGCTCGATGAAATGCCCAGAGGGCTCTGCTTGCTGATTTTGCATCGGTTCGGTGCCTTCCAGCCATTAGCTTAGGTGCGACCACAGGCCAGGGCCGGACACCTCCTAATGTAAATCGGTCACACAGAGGTAATTTTGTCGTATCAGTGTAGCCCATCAGGTTTAGGGCCTGATTGGTTGCGAGCCAATTTTTGCCAAACCAATTTTAAGGCAGGCCAAAACATAGGTAAACCAATTTTAGGTCAAACCAATATTTTGGTAAGACCACGGCTAGGTAATTCCATATTTAGATATTCACTCCCCTATGATGTTGCCTGCTTCTATGTCTCTGATGCGAAGTTTCCAAACCATTAATTAACATTAAATAAAGTAAGTTTCTACCTCCATCCAAACACTCAGTAATTGCTATACGTCCCATAGGTTGACATCAGCCTGCTAATGACAGGTCCCTGTGCATTTGCGAAATAGAACAGCACATACATACGAAACCTGCTTCGTTTCATGGACTATTGGAGTTAGGACAGTCAGGTTTTCTGAATGCAAAAACAAAGAGCAGCGCCTAGAGTCAGAATAGATTTTATCCTCATTGATCACCAGGTACTTTTCTATGTTTGTTTAGTTGTTTACTCATGCACAGCATTTTGGCTCATACTCTGTATTAGTCTGGCCAAAGGAGCATGTCAGGACAAAAGATGAAGACGATTTGGATAGTGTTCTGCCCTTGGTGTCTTTGCCTTACATCTCTATGCCACTCTTAAAACTGGTTTCAGCCATTTGTGTATTCAGATTACTTATTCGTGCAACAAAATAAAGCGATGCGTTCTGTTACTTTTGCCTCCAGCTGCAGCCGTCGTCTGCTTACGAAGCGGCTTAAATATTTGAGGGTTTTTTTTTTTTACTGCAATACAGAATCTTATTGATCCATCCATGTTTCTGCTTCCATGCTCCACCACATGCTCAGTGTACACCCAACCAAATATCAATAAATTTAGTGTGCAACTAACCTCATCGGCATTAGGTTGACGCACTACAATTATTAATTTTTCAGATACCTAATCTTCAGAAACACGGTATTTGATGAAAGCATGCTTGCTGAAAAAAACAGATCAATCCTATTTCAGTTTCAAGGCTGGCTGCGACAAGGTAATAATCTGAGCATCGTTAGTTTCATGCTAATCAGGATTTCAGCAGCCATATCATCATCATTTTTCTGTTGCTGTCAAAAATTGGAAGATTCTGTTGCCTCAAAGAATTGCAATGATCTCTTTGGTTTCCTGTATGGTTCCATAGCCATGATTGCGCAGGCCTTCCCCACAGGTCATTCCGTGTTTCTTTGTTGGAATTCAGGCTATGTTCTGATATTCCATACCATCCTGTTATTTTCTATATCTGTTCAAACATGGCTGCTCGGTTTAGTGTGCTGGACACACCAGCTTCATTCAGTTCGTCCATTGCTCAATTTCTGTTACAGTTGAGTTGTGCATATGAGTCTATCTGTTCTAGCGTATGAAAGCTAGCTTTGAATTTTCAGACATAGCATGCATGAATTCTGCACCTGGATGCTAAAAAATAGCATGCTTTCAATTTTTGTTATAATGCAGTTATGCCACAAAAATGTGCATGTCCTGTTCAGGCATGCATGTAAGGTTGGGCATCATGCGTGTAATCATGTTGTGCACAAATACATCGCACATGGTATTCTCCTGCTATGAAAGTGATCTCAAAGACACTGTTGATTTTCTAGCATATAAATTATTTAATATAGGGACATTTGGCCATAGGACATTCGGAAAACATGAAATTTGCTGTTGCACACCGCCAACTCCGATATTGGCCGAGTACCATTATGAAATTGGATTAATTTGCTAGAACACGCCGCCCCCATTAAAATATAATTTCTGCTGGTTCCGGGAGAGAGAAGCTATGGAAAATGACGTGTTTGCCCTCATCTTCTTCCTCTCGCTCATATGGTGCCGATATGGCGCAGCGGAGCTCACCCCTGGGTTGCCCGTGCTGGCGGGGAGCTCCGCCCCTGGGCTGGCCGCGTCTCCGGGGAGGGCGTGCCCCTACGATGGCTGCGCCGCTGGGGAGGGCCGCCCCTGGGCTGGTCGCGCCTCCGGGGAGCGTGCCCATAGGATGGCCGCGCAGCTGGGAGCTTCGCCCCTGGACTGGCCGCGCCTCCGGGGAGGGCGTGCCCCCTGGGATGGCTGCGCTGCCGGGGAGCACTGCCCCTGGGATGGCCGCGCCGCCGGGGAGCACTGCCCCTGGGCTGGCCGCGCCGCCGGGAGCTCCGCCCCTGGGCTGGCCACTCCTCTAGGGAACACGCTAAGTATGCCCTTCTGGCACCAGTGCACCGGCGGCGGCCGACCAGTCCCACTCCCACCACCAGTGAACCGGCGGCAGCCGCCTCTTCTCCGGCTCCGAAGCAGCTCCGCGAGATCTTTCGGCGCTTCGACATGGACGACGACGATAGCCTGACACAATTAGAGATGGTGGTGCTGGTGCAGTAGCTGGACCTGCGCCCCACGGGGGAGGAGGCCCTCGCGCTGCTGGCCGGCATGGATGCGGACGACAATGGCGGATTGGCGCAGGTCATCGGTGAAGCCGTACGTAGGTGCAGAAGAGCACGTAGACGACGTCGGCCTTAGCGGTGGAGACTGCGGGGTGGCGCGAAGGATGGGGAGACGCAGGGGTGTGGGTGAGGGCAGGCACGGCAAGGCTCGCCGGCCGGCCATTCACCAGACTTCTTGAAATGGTGTCGCCAGACTTGAGGAAGAAGATGAGGGCAAACACGTCATTTTCCATAGCTTCTCTCTCCCGGAACCAGCAGAAATTATATTTTAATGGGGGCGGTGTGTTCTAGCAAATGAACCCAATTTCATAATGGTACTCGGCTAATATCGGAGTTGGCGGTGTGCAGCAGCCAATTTCATGTTTTCCGAATGTCCTGTGGCCAAATGTCCCTTTAATATATTATGTCAAGAGCTTGCTGGACCCTTTATTTAGTCAATTTTTTGTGTAGTAGCTTACATTATCTTTGCTTTGCTGCAAATCATCCTTTGTGGACCTGTGAATTTCTTCGCAGGAAAGCAAAACATTCTTTGCTAACTAACCTCACCTGATATGCTTAATCCTACAACAAAGCGGCACATGAACATGTTTTTAGATATGTGCATTTGGTGTTTATGCTGTGATTGTTTAAATATCATCGATTGTTCTTTTTATCTCAAATAGTAAAAGTACAGTGTGGATACCAATATATCATCGCCAAAAGGCAATGAAAGACAAGGAAAAATTTCAGCCTAAATGCAGATGCATGCTACAGTTTTATCCACAAAATTATAAAAATGAAATGAACTATGCATATTATTTTTTTGTTGCATACTATACCAATTTACTGATTATATGCGGTGGTATGATGTTTTGCCTTTGTCGTTATAATGCCTCCCAATTTCTAAATGATCTGTCCTATGACTCAGGTTGGGATTCTAAAAAGTTTGCAACTGATATATTTTTCACATACACTTTCCGTCGTCTTTGTTACGCATTTGGTGTTTGGGCTGGGTACATTCTTTCACATTCCTCTTAATTAAAGTGGCAGCTGCAGAATGCTCAAAAATTGAACAGCCAATTTCACCACGAAGTAACAGTGACATTACATGCAATCTTCACTTTGTAGACCATCAAGTTTAGTTTCAATGAAATACAATCATGATTAGTTCATGCAATTTCACAATTGCATGTCATGTCTGACATTGTACACTTCAAACATTGCCTTCTATGTAAAAACACTGCACTACCCAGGGAACCATCAACCTTTATATTAATGTGTATGTACATTATGAATGTGATGGTATGTTAATTCTCAGCTGTTACTGCCTGCAGCTTTCCCCCCTCTGTTCTCAATTTCTAATCTGTTTATCATCTATGCAGCCTGTTCGGCTGTGGCTGAAACGATCGTATACGATCGTAGATTATTACTGCTGGCTGGTTTGGTGTGAGAGCAAAATACTGTTCTGGCTATAAATTTACGATCGTTTACGACCAAGCGAACAGGGTGATGGATACCCAATTACTGCTCTTGCTTGCCCCGCGGCAACACGCGGGGTGCTGACTAGTATTTAGAGTTAGAGGTGTAATGTAGTATTGATTATTGCCATGTCAAATACGCCAAATTGAGCTTTTGTGGAACACAGCTCGGGAAAGAAAGAAACATGGACACACTGAGTAATCACGGCCCATTATCATAAGCTAGTAGCCTGTTCGCTTGGTCGTAAACGATCGTAAATTTCTAGTCAGAACAGTATTTTTCTCTCATACTAAACTAGTCAGCAGTAAATAATCCACAATCATTTGCGGCCTGCCGAACAGGCTGTAGCTTTGCCAAACGCGCTACGGAAAAGGTGCAAGGTTGCACGAGAAAGGAAACACTGTACCTGAACAAGGGAACAAAACCACAAAAGGCTCTAGGAAGGCTTTTAAGGGCAACGACGGGTGATGGGCTTGATGGCCCACTTCTATTTTTTCCCCCACTGCAACAGTGACGTGCATGTGGGCCATGTTCGCTTTGTTGATAAGCCATGGCTGAAAATATTGTTGGCTGATTTGTTGTGAGAGAAAAAAAACTGTTCATTAACTGAAAAAGTACGACTTATAAGCCAAGCGAATAGGACGGTGGTTGAAAAACATCTACGGTATTGATAATTGCTAGGTATGCCTAAGACCAGCACACAACATGCTAAGGCTCTGATTGGATGCAAAGTATTTTTTAAGTATTAGAGAAATAGTATGATTTTACAAAATACTTTAGTTTTTAAAGGTCACTAGATGTTTGGATGCAACAAAACTTGTAGTCCCTGAACTTATCAAAACTGTAGCCTTTTTAGAGTTTTCTCCACTTATGACCTTTTTTTTTTTCTAAATCACGGTTTTGTGTCTATTTGGCTTATGATACTACAGTTTTTAAAAACTACATCATCCAAAATTAGGCTTTTCTAGAACTCAGAGCTTAGAGGAAAGAAAGAAACACAGAAGACTAGCCTTGGCGGGGTCGGCGGCAATGGTGGTCGGACGAGCACGATCGTCGGGTGGCCGGGTTGAGGCTCGCCGCCACAAAGTGGCGCCCGATCTTCCCTGTGCCACCGATCACCAGGATCCTTATCATGTCGTCGTCTATCTTTTGGTAAACTACCTCAGCTACAGGTTCCCAGGGGTTTGTAGGTTTCAGATAGTATGAGAACTCCGCCATCCAACCTCATCACCTCGTCAGGTCGGAGAGAAAAGCTAGTCGAGCGTGACATGTTGCTAGAGAGTTAGCCATACGTTGCAACTCATTAGTCACGTGCTGCACCGTACCTCGACGGCTCTACACAGCTCCACTTGACTAATCCGTGTATGCGGATCTGCCACTACACCACATACTCCAACCATGTTCATATATCAGTTGTCACGATGAAAGGAAGCAGCAAACACGGAAATATATAGGGATGTGAATCTATATCTCTTTATAAAGCTAATTATCATTACAAGCTCTATCTTAACATAAAAGTCATCTCATCATCTCACACTAATTATCAATATCTTCTCTTCTCCTCATCCCACTAACTTTCGACTTCTTAATGCAAACTATCCACATCATCTCTGCATAATTTCATTCCAAAAATTTCACAATCATCTCCACATTATTTGATTCCAAAATTTTCACAATTCCACACCATTGCGCGAGATATCTTTTTTTTTTAAGGCGGTAACATGGGGCCGCAAGCTTTGGCCACGTGGCTTGTCTGTGCTCGTCCAGCTTTAGCCCAAGAGATCACGGCAAAGCAAGCAGGCCGGAGTATGCGGTGCGCAACGGAAGAAAGGCCCATCTAAATCATTCCACATTGAGACCGTCTCCAACAAGGAATCCATATGGTATCTAAATCTAAAATGGATAACAAGAGATCTAAAATCAGCCTTCAACATAGTCCCTATACGGCAGACCTATTTTGGGATGCCTGAGAGACACAACCAAACATGGGCATCCTCTCTCCTGAAGACCTATTTAAAGAAATGATTCTCTTTTAGGTCTTGTAGTTGGAGAAGATATCGAATAGATATTAAATATTTTACCTGTAGTGGTACCGAAAGATAAATGGATCCTTCATTTTAGGTGCTGTTGTCGAACATAGCCTACCGATAGACCCTGCTGCGCATTATGGGCCTTGATTCCTTGAAGAGTTGAAGTCCCCCCAGTCACCAATGCCTTTTGACGCAGTCCGCGGCCCGCGGCGTCCAGGCCCCACAACCACAACACAACGGTCAAAAGCGCAGGCAACCGAATCCGATGCGTGGCCCTCGGCGACCGGACCAACCGGTCTTCAGCTTCTCACCGCCACGCGCCGGGCGTGACAAGGAAAGGAACGGGCGCCGCCTCCGCTCCCCTCGCTCTCCCTCCCCATCACACATCCGCGCCGCACTTTCACCCTAGCTCACTCACTCTCCCCACCTCCCCCCTCTCCCGATCCCCACCCACGGCCTACATGGCGTACTACTCGGGCGGCGGCAAGCTGTCGGCGGTGGACGCCATCCTGGCGGAGGCGGCGGACCTGGTGGCGCTCGAACAGATCGCCAAGCTCAACACGGCCCACCTCGCCGACGACTCCGCGCTCCCGTCCAGCCTCGAGGTCCGCTTCCGCAAGCTCAAGTCCCTCCCCTCCGCCGCCGCACCGCCACCCGTCAGGACCCTCACCCGCAGCGTCACCGCGCCGGGCCCCGCCGCCGCTCTGCCCGGCCCCAACTCTCCCACTCCTGATCCCGCTCCGCCTGAGCATCCGCCGGCGGTCCACGAAGACCCGCCGCCGCCGCTGCCGGGAGACGCGGAGACGAACGGCGGCGAGTCCTCGCCGCGTCAGGCTCGTGCTCCGGCCCCCGCACCCGCGGCCCACGACGACGCCGACGACGCCGAGGACCTGGAGCGGCTGTTTGGGTCGGCGCCGCGGGGGCGGCCGACGCTGCGGGAGCGGAACAGGGGGAGGGACTCCTCCTCCGCCTCCCCCTCGCCGCCGCCGCCCCGTCAGGCGTGCTGCTTCGGCTTCTCCCCCAAGAAGCCCTTACAGAGGACGCCGTCGTCCAAGGGCAAGAAGAAGGTCCGCCACAGGTCCGGCAACGGCGACGTTCTCGGCGTCGACGCCGGCGAGTGGGGCGACGAGAGCAGGTGGATGGCCACCGAGCTCAGGGAGCAGCAGCGCAGGCTCAGGAACGCGCTGGAGGACCAGGTGCAGGTCAGCAAGGAGACCGCCAAGATGGCTCGCTGGGTCAAGCAGGCGTCCGCGCGCATGACGCATGTCGAGGCCATTGACGACCTGCTCAGTGATTGCGAGGACGATGAGGAGCTCAAATGAGCTCTCGCCGACGCTGCTGCTTTTGCCTGTCTTCCTCGTCGGTTGTTCCACTGTCTTATGATGATCACAAATCTGTCAAAATGCTTATATTTTTACTAGTTCTAATATAGAAGAAGCAGAGAGTCATGAAACAATGCTGTTATTTTTATGTCACATATTATTAGGATCAAGCAAAATATAATGAACTGATGGAGTATGTAAGGATTCCATGGGTGCTGCTGATATAGGAATGGAGAACCTACTATTGTGAAAAAGATTTGATCATGTGTTTCTTTTACCATTCTGTATACATTATGCACGATGAAGCCCATAATAACAAAAAGAAATCTCGTGCAAGAGTTAATTCAGTAACCATGAGAGAACCCAAGTATTTACACTTGGCTATTCTAATTTTAGTAGTGCATCAAGTATTTACAATCTGTCAGTATTGAATCATAATTGCTTGATCCTACTTTGAATATACAGCCTTTTAGCACAAAAATAGAATTTAAGCAGCATAATGTGATATGAAGCAGAGTAAAAAAATAATTGGCATTATAAATAGTGATGAAGATGCAGTTGTCTACACTCTACCACTTGATAGATAGCTGATTGCATAAGCTACATACAGTTGGGTCCAGATACACAAAAGTCAATAACCAGAACACCTAATGTTTTCAGCAATTCCTTGTCACGCCAAGTTCCTAATAGACGACTCAGAACGAAAGCAACGTGAGGAAATTCCACAATGTCGATGTACTTCATTTCCAGAGATGTCCGTGATTCAATATTTCATATCTTTATCCCTGGTAGATAGTCTTGCCTTAACCATAACCCTGACTATGTACAAAGGCGAAAAGAATACCAGTTTATCCTGCGCTGCAACAATAAAAATTAATGTCCAACATAAACATTCAAGGGGGCTTGGATATACATAGTTATTGGCTTGATGCTGTGACCATCCCAAACTTTGCAGGCAACGCATATTTCTTCTGAGAAGGTTAAAACACGTCAAGCCACTTTGCAAGCAGAATTTCCAGTTGGATCAACATTTTTCACGCCTCAGAAAAAGAAACCAATGGTGATGACCGCCCCTAAAGATTCTGCAGGGCCATTCAAGACAGGAAGTAGCCTGAGAAAGAAAGGAAAGAATTTTGGGTCATTTACTGGCACCCTTTCAGGCTCTGGTAAATCTGTCCCAAATGAATCTAGAAAGAATGCCAAATATGCAGCAAGAG